>JALMGJ010000001.1:189217866-189727866 GCA_023362775.1 Charina bottae | reverse complement strand
ATTGCCCCAACATCAAAAACATATTTGAGAACCCCTGCACTCTCAGTGTAGAAAATGGTATGCACATTTGTTTGCTGCTCTTCTCCTAGGCACTCCTTCCTGACCTATTCCTCTCTGTCCAGAATTCACAGCAAGCATGGCTGTTCTAGAAACATCTTAAAATAAGATCCTTTAAAGAAAAAACATATAGAAACACCTCTAAGGTAAAGGTAAAGGTTCCCCCCGCACAGTTGTGCAGTCGTGTCCGACTCTAGGGGCCGGTGCTCATCTCCATTTGTTAGCCGAAGAGCCAGCGTTGTCCGAAGACGCTTCCATGGTCATGTGGCCAGCATGACGCGCGCGGAACGCTGTTACCTTCCCACCGAAGTGGTACCTATTCATCTACTTGCATTTGCATGCTTTCGAATTGCTAGGTGGGCAAGAGCTGGGGCAAGTGCAGGAGCTCACTCCATCACGTGGGGCTAGGGATTTGAACCTCCGAACTTGCAATCTTCTGATCAACAAGCCTGGCATCTTACCCGCTGAGCCACCATGCTCCCTAGCATTGGGTTAAAAAAATAGAAACCCAGAAGGACTCTGAAATATTCAACTTTTGTATGGTTAAAGTTGCTTGGATCTGGAGTTATCAGGACATACAGTTCATCTTAACGATGGGCAATGATAATGATGATCATTATCATTATTATTCCACATTTATATCCTGCCTTTCCTCCAAGAAGATTAGGGCAACATTCATGGCTATTTCCCCTCATTTTGTTCACCAAAAAGTCATGTAAGGCAGATTAGGCTGAAAGTTTGTGATTGGCTCAAGCAGGGGTTTCCGCAGCAAGATCAACAATGACAAAATGGCAGGTGTGGCCAGGCAATCAAAGCCACACCCCTATTTATGTGCGTGCAGAGGGTGGGAAACTTGTTAAAAAGGGATGGGGCTTTGATCGCCCAGTTGTGTTCGCCATTTTGATGTGGTTGATCATCGTTGCATATGCCCATGAGCTCAAGATCAGATAAGGTTGGAGTCAATGGTGGAAGTTCTAGGACACTATATTGAATGTGGCTTCTAGTGAGCTTCACTGCTAAGTGAGGATCTGAGTTTGACCTCTCTATCCTAGTCTGATATTCTAGTTCTAATCCAAACATACCAACTCCCAATTAGAGATGAGACCTTATATAATCCTTACAGATTGCACCATGTCATGAGGTGCATCCACAGAAGGGGTGTGTGGATAATTTTAAAAGTTGAGACAGCAGCTACAACTATGCAATCAAAGACCTGCTCCTTTTTATATTTGCCACCCATGTGATGCACATGAAAAGGGATGGGACTTCATCACATGGTTGTGGCTGCAATCTTGAATTTTGACTCTCCTGTGGATGCCCCTGCATGTCATCCAGTTCATCCTCGTGAGTCACAAAGAAGAAAGTAATATATGTACATATGAGTTCAAATATCTGTACAAAGTATGAATATATACTGTATAACTAAAGGGGCTAGTTCTATAATTTCACTCTCTCACACACAGAGAGGGAATACTTTTAAACTTATTTTTGGGAATTTGCATGTATGTTAAAATATGTTTTACCTTGTGTGAAGGTTATGTTGAATGCTCCTCTGGCTTCTCTTCTGGCTTCTATTGATTCTCTGGATTAACACAATGATAATGGTTTCTTGTAATCAAGGAATGACTACAACATGTGTCTTGGAGGATCTATAGCCAAAAAAGGTTCTGAAATGACACCACATTTATCTCTGTTTCACAGAAAAATATGCTTCACACTGGTGCGGATTGCTAACTAACATCAATGGGCCCTTTCAGAAGTGCCACTCAGTAGTAAACCCAGCTGTTTACCATACAGTGAGTAGTTATTTCTCTTCCACTAAAATGAACCTGAAGATAATTCATGGGGAAGAAATACATTGCCAAACTTAGAGAAGCCACTTAAGATTTTAATTGGCCTTCTGCTAAGCTTTCTATGTATTGTTAATTTTTTTCCCACTCCCTATATTTTGTAATCCAACCTGTATAATTCTCACTCTGTATAAAAGCATTTCATGCTCTTACACACACTGGACCCTGTAACTTGTCAATAGTTAACACTCAAATGTCAGTATGAAATATGTTTAGCATTTCCATTCTGGTATGATGTGAGGTCTTAATTGGGGATGTCAAATAATGTTTAAGCTGTTCTGAGTATTTTGCATTTCCTGGACTACTCTGTGAATCAAAACTTTATTATCCTTCAGGCTATGTACTTCAGATCTTGCAATATAGTTTGTGGTTTAAATTTGCATAAGCACATGTAGAGATTGGGGAAAGTTGCATACAAGCTGTGTATGTTAGGAAAATTCCATTAAAATGTATACATTAGGACAGAGCTTTCCAAACTTTTCATGTTGGTAACACACCTTTTAGACATGCATCATTTCATGACACACTTACAGCAGGGCATCATTTCGCGACACACTCTTACAGCAGGGCACAAGGCAGGCACTAGGACCTGTGTGGAATCACAGCAGGTTTGGAGGCAGCAAGGCACAAGGCAGGCACTAGGACCTGCGTGGAATCCTGGCAGGGCTCGGAGGCGGCAGTAGCCGCGACACACCCAGACACTGCAGCCGACACACTAATGTGTCCCGACACAAAGTTTGGAAAGCTCTGCATTAGGAAAATGAACATGCTAGGTTAAGGTGTATACAAAATGCACATGTTAAGGCAAATTGTGTAAAACAATAAATGTAAGTTTTCTTGCAGTGTTTAAGAAAAAATGCAGAATAATGCAGAAGGAAGGAAACTCCAATGAGCTGGATTTAGATGGAGCCGTACATTTACAGTGTACACTCCAAGTTAATTTTACCGATTTATAGCACACATAGGGTTCGTTTATTCACTCTTCAGGATGCCATAATTCATGGAAATATCTTGCTTCCTGAAAGCTAATAAGCTGTTATATATTTGTACACTGAGAGAATCCAACCAAGTAGAATATGACAGAAAACTTAGATCAAAGCAGAAAAATGGCTTCCAGTGCAATCCTTCCAAAGTTGCTCGTGATGTTTGCAAGGCCAGGGTAAAGCAGAGCTACAGAAGTGGTTACTCTTCAGATATTGCTGACTACATCTACCAGCAGTCCCACAGCGAGATATGCTGGCTGATATTTTATTTTATTTATTTTTCAAATTTTGCCACTGCCCATCTCCTCCCAGATGTGGGACTCTGGGCGGATATCATTCAGCAATATCTGAAGGACCCAAGGATTGCACCCTGGGTATAAAGGGAAATGTCTCTAAAGGAAGGTGAAGTCTGGTTGATAAGAAGGTCCTCTGTTTTTCCAGAACTGCATGTTTGACACCTGTAACTGTGAAAAGAGTGAGGACTGCATGTGTGCTGCCCTCTCTTCCTATGTCAGAGCCTGTGCTGCTAAAGGCGTGTTGCTGAGTGGATGGAGGACAAGTGTCTGCAGTAAGTTTTAAAAAAAACTGAAGGATTTTGCAACCCAAAAACAATTGCTCAGAATGTTCCTGAGATTAGTTTCTAAGTTCTGGTGGACAAGATTTGGGGGGGAAGAATTTGAGGCATTTCTGGAGGAGAGATGATCTCCCCTGTTTTTCTCAAAGTTTGACTACAGTGCCAACAATTTCTCTAAAGATTGACTGAGTGAGGCATAGATCTCTACTACGAGCCATGAATAAGAGTACAGGTAGTCCTCGCTTAACAACAATTTGTTTAGTGACAGTTTGGACTTACGACAGTGCTGGAAAAACTGACTTGTGACCAGTGCTCACACGATCGTTGCAGCATCCCTGCAGTCACGTGATCAAGATTTGGGCACTTGGCAACCGATTCGCATTTATGACCATCACAGTGTCACGTGGTCATGTGATCGCCATTTTCAGCCACCTTCTGGCAAGCAAAATCAATAGGGAACCACACGATTCACTTAAGGACCACATTGTTCACTTAACGCCCATGTTGATTTGCTTAACAACTGCTGCAAAAAAGGCCATATAATCGGGTCGGATTTGCTCAATGACCGCTTCACTTAGCAACCAAAATTCCGGTCCCAATTGTGGTCATTAAGCAAGGACTACCTGCATTTGACAATGTGCACAGTGACATCCTGAGGTAAACCCTTCCTTTCATACTTGCATCCCAATATAGGATGCAAGTCCCAAGGTTTAACTCATGAGGTTGTGTGCATATTTCATCATTTACACATACACCCCTTGGCCCCCTGTAGATGCCTATTAAATGAGGGGATAGATCTTTTCAGATGAGATATGCAGGAACTCCAGAAAAGGCAGAAAAGTTTTATCCAGCCATTGGGCATAAAACTCCCAACAAAATAATCACAATGCTACAGGAGCAAATATATATTTTAAAAAAATTCTCTTTCCTGCTACCCCAAAGTGACCTTGACAGCATTATATAAGGTAAGCATGCAAAAAGTGCCGCCTAGGGTCATGTGATTCTTGGCTGGAGTTTAGGACATCCAGTGACATCTTCTCATCTCCTTACATTCCCCAGTCTTTTCTCCACCCTGTGCTCACCCACCACTGATTTTCTCTCCTGCTCTCCAAAATGTTTTTTGCCTCAAACATTATCTTTGCCTTCGTCTTCCCTCTGCTTTCTTTTTCCATGTTCTTGACACCTCCTATGCCTTCTTAGATCTTTCTTTCTCTCTCTCCATTTGGCAATTCTAGCTTCTGGCCGCTGTAAATGTTGTCTTTCCATTTTTTTAAAATCCATTCAATCGTGTCTGATTCTCAGAGACTGCCTGGATAAATCCCTGGCAAGGTTTTTCTGGCAAGGTTTTTCAGAAGTGGTTTGCCCTTGCCTCCTTCCTAGGGCTGAGAGAGAGGGACTGGCCCAAGGTCACCCAGCTGTCTCCGTGCCTAAGGCAGGACTAGAACTCATGATCTCCCGGTTTCTAGCCCGGTGCCTTAACCACTACACCAAACTGGCTCTCCGTCTTTCCATGATCCCCATCTAATTCTTCTCAACCTATTCATTCTCCTGCAGCCTCACCATCCTGCATTTACCTCCTCTGGGGCTATTGGATTTTGGCTGCAGAAATCTAGACAACCACTGGATAGCACCAGAGGAATGTTTCCTGATAGCCCTAACCTCTGTCCCAATCTCCCTCCAGACTCTCTATGCTGCCTTCCCCATGCACAGTCACCTGCTGCAAGGTTGCAGCTTCTCCCTCTGTTAAAAAAGGGGAAAAAAAACAGCAACAGCACTTTTTCCCTTTAGGGAAACTATGATACTGATAGTGTTTCACAGCTTTCTTTTCTACTGTCATTGTTCTAACTACTAACTAAAACAACATAACAAAGGTACACAGAGCATGGCTTCTGGAATTCTTTCCAGTTATTTAATAGCTCCGGTCTCTGTTGTGTGACTGCGAGGGAGGAAGGAGGGGGACTTATAATGGAGGAGTCACGGACATTCTGAGCCACTGTTTCCCCAAAGTGACTCTCTTCCCCTCTTTCTGCAAGAAGCAAAAGTAGTGAATCATTTCTTCAACAGAAAATGCTTTCCAAGAGAGTCTCTGTGCCACAGTGCTTGATATTGCCCAGGGAAAAAGAATACCCATGCCTTCTTTGGTCTAATTTAATTTTGCTTGGAAAAAAAAATCACCCTCAAATAATATTTGTTGTAATAATATGTTGTTATTATTACATAGAAGGCACAATTACAATTAAAATGATTAAATAAAAATAAATAAAATAAATATTAATAAAATAAAAAGTAGAAACAAACAAACAAAGAAAAACAACCTGTCCCTATTTAGTTCAACTCTGGCTCTGAAAATGCTGCTCTAGGCTCCCAAACCATTGGAGGCTGTCATATTTTTCAGAGGGGAGGAAAAATACATATGCTAGAAAATTAGTAGCCTTAAAAAATTAAATCCAAAATTAGCCTGGAATCATCTACTTGCTTCAAAGGCCAATAAAACACTTTTATTCTATTTATTTTAAAATATTTATGTGCAACCTCTCATGCCTCGTATCTTCAGGGGAGGGTTAATTTTATTTTAGCCACCTTTTATTCTGATTGTCCAACTTTTTCTGGACTCACTGTTGCTTTCCAACAGCTGAAATTTTCTCTCCCCTTCCAAGGCATCTGGTGATTCACTTGCCCTCAGGTTCTTTAGGTCTTATAGGTTAATACCCAATATTTTAACTGGGCCAGTGGCAAATCCGAAGCCAGTGCAGTTCTTTCAACAATGGTATTACATGGCAGTGGCTACCCGCACTGGTCAGGAACTTCTCTTTTATGAACTATATTATATATTGTTGTAAACCACCCAGTCCCCCTTTTGGGATGAGATGGGCGGTGATAAAATCCAATAAATAAATAAACAAAGAAACAAACAATATTTTACTTGGGTTGCCACTGTTACAAAACAGAACATGTTTTAATGTGCATGCAGAGATTTGGAGGTGTGTGTGTGTGAGTGAGTGATAGCCATTGCAACCTGCCATATTTAGTACTTTCTAGCCATAATCCCTACATGAATCCTGGCAATAAAGCAATTCTTTTTCCTTCTCCTCTTCTCAAGCCAAATACCAAATTTGTCCTGAAACCTGGACTTATCATTACAACATTGATACCTGTCAAGCCACCTGTCGAGCTCTAAGTGAGCTTGATGTCACCTGCAGCATAAACTTCTCTCCCGTGGATGGATGCACCTGTAAAGAAGGGACATACCTGGACGACAGTGGCAAATGTGTGCCTGCTGCTAATTGCCCTTGTTACTACAAAGGAACTGCCGTACCGTCTGGAGACGTGATTCATGACAATGGCATCACATGGTGAGAGACTTGAAATAAGCATAGTGGTGGAATGAGAGAAATAACAGAAATATGTGAATCAAAATGAAACATAATCATAGGGGAAAACATGCTTATTCAGCCTTGCTTGTGAGCTGACAGTTCAAGCCACATCTGCTTTCAGAAAGGCACTTCAGCAACTAGAGCAGATAAAGCTTCATACCTGGTATAGTGCTGCTATTTTTACTTCTTACACTGGGCGAATTTTTAAAAATGGAATGGAAGTACCTATTGACCGATTTTGTAATACAGACCTTTCCAAAAGTGTGTCGCCACACACAGTCTGGTGTGTCGCCACACAACCCGTGTCGCCGCGGGAAAACTTTGGAAAGCCCTGTTGTAATACCTTGTAGTATTTCCATTTTGTCACATTTCCGTCTGTAAATATTTTGGGCATCAAAAGATACTTCTAAATGACCAAATCTGTCTGATCTGAAAACTCAAGAGTTTTGGGAGACATAATGAAAATTTATTTGTTATTATTTTTGAAAATTGGTCAGAAAAACTGAAAAAGAACTGAATTTAATAAGTAGGGGAATCACTTTGATTGTTTGTTTGTTTGTTTTACCTAGGTCAAAAAGTAAAGTGCTAAAAGTTAGAACTTGGGCCACAGCTGTGGGAAAAGGAATAACAGGCTTTGTACACAGCAGATTTTGAGGATTGTGTCTGGTTATGGTGGGGGAAGCTGGCAATAGCACAGTTGAAATGTGTGAGTTTCTGACCCACCCATTTCTGATAAAAATGCTTCAAGAATCCATAGGAAAAGACCCTTAAGTAAAATAACTCTAAAAGGTCTTCTAACTTCTAATGTAAAGGTAAAGGTTCCCCCCGCACATTTGTGCAGTTGTGTCCGACTCTAGGGGCCGGTGCTCATCTCCATTTGTTAGCCAAAGAGCCAGCGTTGTCCGAAGACGATTCCACGGTCATGTGGCTGCATGACGCGTGCGGAACGCTGTTACCTTCCCACCGAAGTGGTACCTATTAATCTACTTGCATTTGCATGCTTTCAAATTGCTAGGTTGGCAAGAGCTGGGGCTAGTGCGAGAGCTCACTCCGCACGCAGGGCTAGGGACTTGTCACCAAAAACAAATCCTTTTCAGCATATTCCAAAAGGTTGTTGTTTCCTCCTCCACCTCCTCCTCCTCTCCTCCTCCTCCTCCCTTTAATTAGGCAAAGAAGCTAGTCCTGGTTTAAAGTGTAATAAACCAGAACTGTAAGTTTATTACACTTATTACAATGTAATAAACTGTCTTATTCTCTTACAGTACCTGTGTACAAGGCAAGCTTCAGTGCATTGGGGAAGTGAAACCACAAACAGGTACAACTACCATTTTATTCCCTGTCTTGTTATGATGGTTTTCAGCCTTGCTCAGATCCAACAAGGGAAATCTATGCCTAAAGCAAGCACAGTATTTAAGTGCAATACTTTATGAACACATTTGCTATTTAATTTGTCATGTAGCACTCATAGTGGGCAATGAGCCCATTAAATGGCAGTATATGTAGAAACTGAACACCTGATTGGCTAATCTAGAAAGAAACATTGAATTAGATCCAACATACTGTATATCCCACAAGCAGGAGAATTCCTTGAGCAAAGTTGTTGGCTCAAGATATTCTGCCAGCCAAGAGATGTGCAACTGAGTTTTGCTGGTTTCTCTTTCCTCTGCAACATGCAGGATTCAGTTCTAGTGTCCTCAACCCTCCAGAGAAGAATTTGGGGTGCTAAGGAGATTGCAAAGGAAGGAGAGCATTCAGTGAAGCCCCAGAATCCAAGCACTGTTTCTAAAACTGAATCATGAATATTCATTTGGATTTAATTTGTGAAATCTGAACAAAACAAGATTGAAATTCTTTTAGGACAGAAAATGGGGTCCATGTTAGTTGTATCTGTAAAATCTAATATTTGGCATAATATAAGTTGTGTAATTACTAAGATATGATCTCAGACTGAACTAGTTTTTCTTTCTACAAGATTGTGATGCTCCTATGATCTACTTTGATTGTGCCAATGCCACAGCTGACACCCATGGAACTGAGTGTCAGAAGAGCTGCCAGACACTTGACATGGGATGTGTAAGTATGGCTGGTTACAAGTGGGTCTTATTTTAATAGCCTTTTCAGCTTACACGGGATTGTTTTCTTGGTGAAAATGCAGGACAGAAATTTAATAAATAAAATAACATATTAATGACTGCAATTATAATCTGTTGAGCTAAATGTATGAAGCTGCCAGCCAACAGGTAATTGACTATAATGAAAATTGTATTTCTATCTCTGGAACTGCCAGCACAACTTGGCACACTGTCTTCCTATCACTTTAGGGAGATATTGCCAAATAGAAACCAGTTTGATAGGTCAGAAGAGATGGTTAATGAAGTAGCTAAAGAACTTCTCAGATCTTTCTGGGAGAGAGGACAAGAACAAACTGTTTTGATACAGTAAATCTGCTTAACAAGCATGTTTTAGTCATGATTCTGCATACTTTGATATTTGACTATTAAGGTTATCAAGATTATGCTGAGTCACTGTCCTGACTTACATTGGCATATTCTCAATAAAAATTCAGGGAGTCCTCTTCATATCAAAATTCCTAGGGGGGGGGGGGGGGGAGAGAACCTTGAAACAACAGTGTACACATTAAAAATAGTAGGAGGAACTGATACTAATTTGAAATCACCTTTCATTTGTACAGTATCTTAGAAATGTTGCTTCTCGTCCTATGATTTTGTCAGATAACACTTTTTGTTATTCCTCTACTATTGCAGTATAGCACACAGTGTGTCTCTGGTTGTGTATGTCCTCATCAGCTAGTGTCTGATGGCACAGGCAAATGTATACCTGCTGAAGAATGCCCATGCATTCACAATGAAGCCACATACAAACCAGGAGAAACTATCAAGGATAAATGTAATACTTGGTATGTATAAATTGATGGCTGATATAAAGCTGAAATAAAATATCCAATCTATATAGCATTCATGCATATCTATTACTCCTAGCCTTCCGGAGGTCTTTAAAGACCTGGTTCTGCCACCTTGCTTGGGATGGAGGAGGTAATAGTTCCTCCTGGGGGTGGTTAGCCCCGTAATATCCTCCTTTTTAAGATCTTTCCATCCTCTGGATTTTTTCTATTTATTATTATATTGTATTTTAAAGTGTACAGGTTTTTTATTTTAATATTATTGTTGTAAACCACCCAAAGTCTACTGCTGTAGAGATGGGCAGTGATAAATTTGAATAATAAATTAATTAATTAACTTCAAGTATGTTTTTGGCTATGTAGTACATGCAAGAACCGAAAGTGGAAATGCTCTAATGAACCTTGTCTGGAAACTTGCTCAGTTTATGGAGATGGTCATTATATCACCTTTGACAGCAAACGATACACCTTCAATGGAGACTGTGAATACACACTGGTCCAGGTATTAAACTTCTTTTCAAGTTCCTACTGTCATATAGTTACAATTTTTTTAGCCTTAAATCTTGATATTTATGTTCATGAAAACTTAATGCCACATTCTTCTCTGCAGAATCACTGTGGTAAAAACAATACAAATGTAGAAACTTTCCGGGTGATCACAGAGAATATCCCCTGTGGTTCTACTGGGACTACCTGCTCAAAAGCTATTAAAGTGTTCTGTGGGGTAAGTAACTTAGTGGTAACTTAGTGGAAGGTACAAACACAGTATGACTTGTGGACCTCAACAAAAACATGTAGTATGAAATCTTTATACAGTAAGGGGAAATCTTGAAATAGTATATGGTAACCATATGGCATTATATTTTCAAAAATATCAAACAGCCAGCCCAGAACTTATCGATAATGGAAATATCCAGCTGAAGATACTATATGTAGTGGCATTGATTGATTGTTTGTTTGTTTTGTGCCTTCAAGTCAGTGTTGACTTCTGGTGACTGCCTGGAAAAGTCTCTGCAGTTCTTCTGTCAAGATTTCAGAAGTGGTTTGCCATATCCTCCTTCCTAGGGCTGAGAGAGACTGGCCAGCTGGTTTTGTGCATAAGGCAGGACTAGAACCACTACACCAAACCGGCTCTCCATTGATAGATATAGCTACAAATACTTATGTTGGTTGTATTTTAACTTTTAGAACTATGAGTTACTACTTACAGATGGAAAATTTGAGGTGATACAGAGACTTCCTGGTGAAGGTAAAATGCCATTCAAGATCCGATATATGGGCAACTACATGGTGATTGATATTGATGTAGGAGTGATCCTAATATGGGATAGGAAAACCAGTCTGTTCATCAAACTCAGAGCAGAACTTAAGGTGAGATGTGAATGCAAAGTAGAAACTAAATAGTTCTATTCATTTCTGAAGAATCACATTGAAAAATTTTGTTAGAGAATGAATGATACATTTATAATATTCTCCTTCTACATTCACTGAAGAACAATGTTTAAGAGTTAAACGTGAATATTTAAATACTTAGTTGGCTTATTAAATGGATCCTATTACATTTCCACTTCACAGTCAATTTAGTGGGTTTTTTGTTGATAGAACGATTGATAACAATGAAAAAATTGTCATGTAAAAAGCAAAGAGCAAGACAATGCTCTGACATTGTATTATGCAGAACAATAAACACAGTCATTATGAATGACAATTCTCTGTTGACCTTGTTATAGCTAACGTTACTATTAAATAACTAGTTTTCCTTTTTGCATTATAAGAGCACAGACAATTGGCTACAGCATAAATATTTGCTCTGCAAAAATATTGCAAATATTTTTATTCTAGTGGAACTACCACATTTAGTTGAACATTGGCATTTATATGAAAATCATTATCATTCCAGATGAATTTTGTGAATAACAGAAGAGGCATATACATATATGCATTTTTGCAATTTGTTGAAAAGTCTAAGTTTATGATGACATGCCCCTTGAACTGATTGTCAACATACAGCAGAAGCAATACTTGGCTATCACACTGAACTATGGTTCCATGAAATATGAACAAGCTTAGACCTGTAAGCTCACATACTCCCTTCCTTAATTGTCTTGCCATTGTTTCACAACCTTGGCAACTTCCAGGTATGTGAACTTCAACTCCCAGAATTCTCATCAGTGGCCATACTAGCTATGGAATTCTGGGATCTGAAGTCTACACACCTGGAAATTGCCAAGGTTGGGAAACAGAGCTCCATATGGTTGAAAGGAGTGCAAAAGCTTTCATTTCTGTTTCCAGAAGATCAAGGCAGAATACAGAGCGCTCCCTCCTTGCTTTTTTCCCCAGTGACAATCCTGAGATTGGATGAGCAGAAAGTAAAATCACCATTCAGTGAGCATCCATGCCTGAGTGTAGGAATGAACCTGAGTTTCCTTAGTTCTAGTCCAGTACATCACGACATCACATTAGTAGACAAACTACAATTAACATTATGATCCGGTTAATTTTAAACTAGCTTTGCACAACGTCCCTTCCAGAAAGATTGGGATGACAACTCCCAAAATCTCCCAGCCAGCATGGCCAACAGACATCTGTTTAAAGACAATGTTTGAAAACAAATATTCTAAACCCTGGTTGCTGAAGTTGGCTTGTACAAATTAACCCTAATTATTAATGTTAATCATAGTTCTGTGTCCAATCTCAGGGCCAGCCCAATATAACCAAAACTTCTGCATGAGGAAAGACCCATCTGCTCACTCTGTGAAACAAGACCTTTTCAATTCTGTTAAGGATACTTGTGCTCCATTCGAGGGTGACTTTTCAATGCTGGGCTGTTCAATTTATGGTACACAAGTATATGTACACATAATGTTGTAGAAAATATCATTTCATATTTTTGGATTTGTTTTCTTTTTATGTCAAGCGATGTCTGATTCCACTGAAAAGAACTGTATATTTCATAGAATATTTTTCAGAGTAAAATACATAGCAATAGATTGTTTTAATGATTTGAGGAACTCAAGCAGCTTTTGAGGAAATACATTCCCAGAGGGAGAGCCATGTAATGCTTTCGAAGAAAAAAAAATCAACCAAGTCTTAAAGCTAGCTACTTATGGAATAAATTGGGGTGGGGGGGGAGAGAGAGATAGGCATACCTATTTCATTGCTATGAAAAATAATGCTGTTTCGGTGTAAATAAAAATAAATTGATTTCATAGACACCTAAGAGTTCTTTTAAAAGTTGCTTTTTGAATCCACATTAGGCATTCATAGACTTGTGTTTGCCTTTGATGTATACAGTTTCGAGCATATGAGGCTCTCTATTCATTTCAAAACTATGTGTGGGAAAAATGGCACACCGATCCTCCTCCTTCACAAAAATGTACTTAAAAGTCCCTGAGTAATTGCATATTCCTTAGCATTAAAATGGTTAGACCTCTAAACCTAGAAATGTATCTCTCCAGCTTTCAATTTGTTTGCATTTTTCTCTGTGCAGGGTCAGGTTTGTGGCCTTTGTGGAAACTATGATGGCAATGACATGAATGATTTCACCACCAGGAGCCAGTCTGTTGTAGGAGATGTCCTGGAGTTTGGTAACAGCTGGAAAGTTTCTCCCACTTGTCCAGATATCCCAAGCAGCAGGGATCCTTGTTCTGCAAACCCATATAGGAGCTCCTGGGCGCAGAAGCAGTGTAGCATCATTAACAGCAAGACATTTGCTCTCTGCCATCCTCAGGTATGGACAGATCCATTTTAGAAGACTATATAAGACATTTGAGCAGAGCTTAACCAATACAGTAACAATATGTATAATGTGAATGCTTAGGTTAAGATACAACAGCCACAACCCAAGCAACTGTAAGGAGATGCAATCATTCTGGCATTCCAAGGATTACAAAAATAAATAAAACCTTGTTCCAGCATTTTGTAATTCTCAGACAAGGGTTCCTTTAGTAACGGGAGTCCTTTTACTACCAACACTGCACTTTCAGACACTGCTTATCCTTTGTCAAACCTGACATGGTAGTAGGAGGGAGCATTAGGTACAGTTGCTAATAGATCTCGGTGGTACAATATGAAGTGTTGTTCATATTGCTCTCAGAACCTTTTAGCAGTGCTTAAGCTATCCACAGTGTTCAGATTGTCTACATTCCTTTTTAATTAGTCACGAGGGACATCAGCACAAAGTATTTGGGAATATTAATAACTGAAACACACATTTCTGGACACTCTGTGAGATGAAGCATTAATGGTGGATCTAATCAATACATAATCTTGCTCTAAACGTAGGCTAAATCCCTTTAATATTTTTTTCATAACCTAACCTTTAATCCTTTTATGTCTAAGTAACATTACATTACCTGTGGGCTACTAAGAATATTGTTTCTACTTTTACAATGTGCACATTGCCTTGCAGATTTCTGGATCACTGCATCCATTTAAGTCAATTAATTCTACAAAAGAAAATCAAAATCAGATGCCACTATGGTTAGGCTTTCTAGCAGTGATATTAACATGTCCAATAATTGTTGAATGTGAACTTTTTTCTTAATGGATTTATAGAATACTGTTTTGTTTAATTGGCAAATTGCATCCTGATCCATTACTAATGAGAGATGTTTCATAACTGTTTCACATCTGCCAGATACATCTCAAAACAATTGCTTTTATGAGTACAGCAAATTGCTTTTTGCATGCAGTTGTTACTACAACAAACGGTATAAATGAAAGAACACTGACCAATACTGTCAGTTCTCCAGGATGAATTGGTTGGGGACATAAGAATGGCACCTGGAAGGAAATCTCACCCCCGTCCCTTATCAAACTAATCTACCCAAACTACGGCACACATTGAATTAGGCTCATTCTTTTCCTAAAAGGTCGAACCAACCAAATATTATGAAGCCTGTGTATCTGATGCCTGTGCTTGTGACACTGGGGGAGACTGTGAATGTTTCTGTACAGCTGTAGCTGCGTATGCACAGGCATGTCAGGAGGCCGGCGTATGCATCCCTTGGAGAACTCCATCCATCTGTCGTGAGTATTCTTCCCAGGAATGGTGAAGGTGGGAATAAGGAGTAGACAACATTTATAATTTGTTCAGTTCTCAGGACCACACCAAAAGTTATTTTTAATAGTACAAAATCATCAACATTGGACTTACGATGAGTGCTCTGAATGCCCCCATATGCTGTAAAAGCTGAAAATCTTCTTTCAGGGCTGATGTTTACATTCAGTATTTCACATCATCACTGCATCCTCATGTCTCCATTTCAGCCCAATCCAGAAAGATATAAATGTCTATGAAGATCACTGGCAATGCATTCATACACAGGTTTTACTTGCTCATGTGATTTTGTGGAATGAATACCTAAATCCCCAAAATATGTGAAACTACCTTAAGTTAAGGTTGAGATTCATTTAACCATTTGCTTCTAGGTGGCTAGCATGGGTATGATCAGGCATGTGTCCTGTAACTAAGAAAGCCTTGCTATAGTGCTAGGGAGGATACACCTTTCTCATATGAATAAGATGATATGTGTACAAGTAAATGCAAGGGAAAATTTGGAAACAGAACAATAATTCTTGGAACAAGTTGTTCCAGTGTACAGTATACTTGAGGTGAGTTCCCCCTGCCCCCACCATTGGACTCAAATAATTTTCAATCCATGGTCCTTTCTGCTATCCATGGGACAATGAGTTCAGTGAGAACCCTGACATTTCATGAGATTTAGGGATTCCCACAAGATTTTAGCCATTTCAAAGCTATAAATTGTGCTTGGGTGTGAATCAATATTGGATTCTGTGGATGCCATTGAGCACCATATTGCTGAACACTTGTCTCTCAGAAGTCACTGCCACTAATTTTATTTGGACTTGCTCCAAAATAAGTCCATATGAAACAACAGCAGATATCCTCCCATAGTCTTATTAGGTTCAAGGGCTCTTCTTCCAAGATAAGAGATTATTAGGTTGTTTTTAATTGTTGGATTTTAATTGTTGGATTTTGTAAACCGCCCAGAGTTCCCTTGCGGGGAGATGGAGCGGTATATAAATTGAAACATAAATAAATAAATAAATAAATAAGCAAGCAAGCAAGCAAGCAAGCAAGCAAGCAAGCAAGCAAGCAAGCAGGTATTGGACCGCAGTCTTGGTTTGATGATGCTATCAAGTAAGAAAATGTAATAGCATTCATCATACCAAAGAACATTAAAAATGATAGAAAACTCTTGTAAAACAAATGCATTTAACTTTTTTTTTTTTTTTAACAAATTTTATTAGATTTTAATTTTACATAGATAAAAGTTTGAAACAGAAAAGAAAATGGAAATACAAATCAAGAAAAAAGAAAAGATAAAAAAGTGTAGTAAAGGAAAAAAGAAAAAAAGATAAAGCTGAAACAGAATTTGGTCAACTTCCGATTTGTATCTGGTCATGGTATTTTAAAAATTTTGTCTTACATGCTAGGTCTATATATAATATTAAAGAATATTTCTTGTCTATTACATCAATATATATATATTTTAATCTTCAAATCCCCATATAAGCTTTGCCCCTCCCGCATCTTGTAAATAGTCAGTTAATGGTTTCCACTCTTTAAGGAAATAATTATTTGGATTTTCTTTTAATAAACATGTCAGTTTATCATTCTCTGCCATATCCATCAATTTTAACATCCAATCTTGTATTGTAGGCGATATCTGGTTTTTCCAATTTTGTGCAAAAATAAGTCTTGCTGCTGTAATCATGTATTGCATAATCCTTGTAAATTGCTTCCCAGGTTGTCCATCAATTATTCCCAGTAAGAAAAATTCCGGTTTAAATGGAACTCGAATTTGTAATATATTTTGCATCAATGCATGTATTTGAGTCCAAAATTTCTTTGCAGTCTCACATGTCCACCACATATGGTAAAAAGACCCCTCTTTTTTTTTACATTTCCAACATAAGTTGGAGACATTTCCATACATTTTAGAAAGTTTTTGTGGGGTCATATACCATCTGTACATCATCTTATAAAAGTTTTCTTTTAAATTATAACACAAAGTAAATTTTAACCCTTTGGTCCACATATCTTCCCATTGTTGCATTTGAATATTATGGCCAATATTTTTAGCCCATTTAATCATACAGTCTTTAACTTGTTCCTCTACCATTTCACCTTTTAACAATAATTTATACATTTTTGCAATTAGATGATCATCTGTCTCACATAGTTGTATCTCAAATTCCGATTTGGTTTGTTCAAATTCAAGGTCTTTCTTATCTAATTTAAATTTCTCTACGAGCTGCATATATGAAAGCCATTGAAAACTGTATCCCTCTGATACCAATTCTTCTATTGATTTAATTATATATTGTCCTTGTTCTTTCTTTAAAAAGTCTTTGTAGGTTAACCATTTATCTTTATTTCTTACTTCTGTTCTGTAGAATGCTTCTTGTGTAGAAATCCATAAGGGTCTTTTATAACATAAGATTAATTTATATTTATTCCAGATTCTTAACAAGGATCTTCTAATATAATGGTTTTTAAAGTCCACATTAACTTTAACTTTATCGTACCACAAATATCCATGCCATCCATATCTTAATTCATGTCCTTCCAAATTCAATAATTTTTCATTTTTCAAAACTATCCATTCTTTAATCCAAACCAAGCAACAAGCAGCATAATATAATTTCAAATCCGGTAGACCTAGTCCTCCTCTTTCTTTAGAGTCTTGCAATACTTTATATTTTACTCTTGGTTTTTTCCCTTGCCAAATAAACTTAGAAATATCTCGCTGCCATTGTTTAAAAGGTTCTTCTGATGCCAATATAGGTAGTGTTTGAAAAAGATATAAAATTCTTGGCAAAACATTCATTTTAATTGCTGAAATTCTACCTAATAATGATAATTGCAGTTTTTCCCAATGTTCCAAATCTTTTTTAATATCCATCCAAAGTGGAATATAATTATTCTTAAACAACTTAACATTTTTAGTTGTTAAATATACTCCCAAATATTTTACTTTTTCTTCCATTGAATATCCTGTTATTTCTTTCAATTTCTCTTGTTGGTGGTAATCCATATTTTTGGTCAAAACTTTTGTCTTCTGTAAATTCACTTTGAACCCTGCTAGCGACCCAAAGTCTTTTAGTTTCTGTATTAATATTTCAATTCCTTCTAGTGGATTCTCCAAAGTAATGACTAGGTCGTCAGCAAATGCTCTTAGTTTATAAACTTCTTTTTTAACTTTAATACCATGGATACCATCATCTTGTCTAATATCTCTAAGTAAAACCTCTAATACCAATATAAACAAAAGTGGAGATAATGGACAACCTTGTCTAGTACCTTTTTGTATTTCACATGGCTTACTAAATTCTCCATTAACAATTATTTTGGCAAATTGTGGAGTATATATTGATTTAATCCATTTTATAAAATTTCCTCCAAAATTCATATTTTCCAAAACTTTGAACATAAAAGGCCAATTTAAGTTGTCAAAGGCTTTTTCAGCATCAATAAATATCAAGGCAGCTTGTTTATCATAGTGTTGATCCAAATATTCAATTACGTCTACTATGTTTCGGACATTGTCATGAATTTGTCTTTTGGGTAGAAAACCAGTTTGGTCTTGATGAATAAAATCCTTAAGTATATTCTTCATTCTTTCTGCTAATATCGTTGTAAATATCTTATAGTCATTATTCAATAAAGATATTGGTCTGTAATTTTTAGTTAATGTTAAATCCTGTTGTTCTTTGGGTATCAATGTTATATGTGCTTCTTTCCAAGTTTCAGGCATAATTCCTGTTTCCAAAATAGAATTCATAGTCTTCTGCAAAGGTAGACATAAATCCTCTTCAAAACATTTATAGTAGGCTGCTGACAATCCATCCGGTCCAGGAGCTTTTCCACTACTAATTTTCTTAAAAGCTTTTATCAATTCTTCTTTTGTTATAACATTATTTAATATCAATCTTTGTTGGTCATTAAGAACAGTTAGTTTTTGTTTATTCAAATATTCTTCAATGTCATCCAAGTTGACATCTTGTTTTTTATATAATTTAGAATAATAGTCATGAAAGGTTTTTTGAATGTCCATATTATTCACCAGAGTTTTTCCTTCATGTTGAATATTAGTAATCAAATTCTTTTGTCTTTGTTTCCTCAATTTATAAGCCAGCCATCTACCTGGTTTATTTGCATATTCAAAATATTTTTGTTTTGTAAATTTCATTTGAGTCTCTATCTCTTGAGTTAATATCATTGATATTTGCTTTTGTAGAAATTTAATTTGAGTGAGCAAAGTGTCATCCATTGGTTTATCTCTCAAATCTAACTCTTTACTTTTAATTTCGTCTAAAATCAATTGAATTCTTTTTTGTTTTTTCTTCCTCATTTGAGCATTGTATTGAATAAAATAACCCCTCATATATGCTTTACTGGCTTCCCATACAGTTTGAATATTAGTCCCTTTGTTCAAATTAAATTGAAAATATTCTCTTAATTTTTTTTTGCATACATCGACTACATCATTATTCCGTAGTAATGACTCATTCAATCTCCATCTAAATACATTCCGTTTCCCTTTAAGAGTCAACATTACTGGATTATGATCTGATAAAGTCTTAGGTAATATATCAACTTTGTTAATATCCATCATCAAATTTTTAGATATCAAAATCATATCTATTCTAGAATGTGATTTAAATCTCTCTGAATAATATGTAAATTCTCTGGAAGTCCCATTCATACATCTCCAAATGTCTTGTAAATCCAACATCTCTTTCAAGTCGAAAAATGTTTGTGGCAATTTTCCCTGTGTTTGCTTCACTTCTTTTTGTGACTGTCTATCCAATCTGGGGTAAATTACCCCATTCCAATCCCCCATGAAACACCAATTGTCATAAGTTAAGTCCAAAAGTTTATCCATCAGATTTTTATAAAATACTCCTTTATCCATATTCGGTGCATAAAGTCCAACTATCAGTGTTTTAGTTCCTTGTATGTTAATTTCTACTACAATGTATCGACCCTCTTCATCAGCTAATATCAATTTTGGGTTTAACTTTGGTTGTACATATAAGACTACCCCTTTAGTTTTTTTATATCCAGCCGAAATAAATTCTTCTCCAAGCTGTTTTTGAATCAAATATTTAGTATCTTTTTTACAAATATGAGTCTCTTGTAAACAACTTATGTCCAATTTCTGTTTTTTCAAAAAATGAAATATCTTTCTTCTTTTTTGTGGAGCATTGGCTCCATTAATATTCCATGTCAGATATTTAAATTCCATTGGTGTTTTATTCTTTAAAATCCCTTTGTTAAGTCCACACCTGTAGCTCCTTTCTCAGATAGATCTTCAGTCTTCTCTTTGTCTTTCGATGTTTCTCCTCCTTTTGTCAATTCTCCTTCTGGTAAACCCATTTCTTTCTTGTATTTCTCTAAAAAAGCTTTTGCTTTTAAAATGGAAGTTATTTTGAATCTCTGTCCTTTAAACTCAAACGATACGCCTTCCAATTTTTCCCATCTGAATGAAATACTATGTTGCCTTAATTTGTCTGTAAGGAAAGAATAGTCTTTTCTTTTCCTAATTATTCTCAAGGGAATTTCTTTTAATACAATTATTTCCTTCCCTTCTATATTTAATCTAGTATTATAATGCTTCCTTAAGATTTGCTCTTTTGTCACTTTTCTTACAAAATATATCAATATGTCTCTAGGGACTTTTCTTTCCTTAGCATAACGTGGGTTTACTCTGAATATCTTGTCTATCTCCAAATCTAAATCTTGTTCTCTTGTCTCCAAAAATTTAGCTAATTCAAAAGTCATCCTTTCTCTCACATTTTCATCTACTTGTTCTGGAATTGCTCTAAATCTCAAGATGTGCTCCTTCTCTCTCATTTCTGCTAAAGCTGTGATATCTAGATTATGTTCAATCTCTTTAATAGCATATTCTGATTTATCTTCTAATTTTTGCATCTGGCTTTGCGTATCTTTAAGTTCTCCTGACAGAGAATTGACCACTTCCTTAACTGTTTGAATTTCTTTTTTAAAATCTTGCTTAATCTCTCGGGTTATTTCTTTCTTCATATCGTCCATTTTTTTGTCTAATGCTGTAATCTGATCTTCCATCTGCTTCGTGGAGTCATCCATTTTCTTATTTATTGCTGTATTCTGGTCATCCATTTTCTTATTTATTGCTGTATTCTGATCATCCATTTTCTTATTTATTGCTGTATTCTGATCATCCATTTTCTTATTTAGTGTTGCAACAGCTTCTAATATCTTTTTCATTTCTGGTAATAAAGCTTCTGAGGCAGATGTAGCAGGTGTAGCAGAATCAATAGGTGGTCCTCCAGTCTCCTTCTTCTTCTCCTTCTCCGCCCGTCTCGTTCCCAAATACGCCATAGCCCTGCAAAAAAGAAGAAAAAAGGAAGAAAAGGGGAAAAAGCACCATATAACAATATAACAAAAATTATTTAAAAAAGGGGAAAAAATTAAAAAAAAAATTAAAAATTCTTTTACAAATAATAAAAAGAAAAAAGAAAAGGTGAAAAAACAAATATCCAAAAGGTTAAGGAAAAAGAAAGAGAGAACTAGGCTCTTTTAAAATTTTTCCTCTTAGGTCATTTATAATCCCTTATATATATATTCACTTCCGGGTTCTGGTCGGAGCACAGCGAAGAACTGGGGCTCCTTAGCCTCAATTCCACGGCTAAGCTGTTTGCAGCGATTTGGGAGAAGAAATCGCTGGGAAAATCACACTCGAAGAGAGTGTGATCGGGAGATTAACCACAAAGGGTCTCTGAAGTAAATGCCCTCCCCCGACTCCTGTAATTTCCACTGCGGGAGGAGGGAGATGGAGCAATGAAAGGAGACTGGGAAGAAAAACGGGGCTCTGCAGCAGCCGTGATTCTAACAGATAAGTAGCTGGCCCGACCAGGCTTTTAGTCACTTTTTTTTACTTTTAAACATTATTATTTTTTATTAAGTGCTAAGATTTGTATCTGGACTTGATTTATATTTGCTGGTGCTATATTTTTTTCTTGTTAATGGAAGAATAAACGGTGGGAAGAGAAGCTAAGTGGCTTTGCTAGAAGTGAAAGTGACTTTTACTATTATTTCAGTTTGGTTTGAGTTTTTTACTTATGGACAACTATTGGTATTTCTATTTTTGCTCTCTGGAATACTATATTAAAGCTTGGATTTAAATGGAGTGATTAATACTTTATTTTTTAAGATTTTGATGTTGGGATTACTGAACCCTATTAAAAACTCTTTTATATATACAAGTTCCTCTTTTTCTTTTTGAACTTTGAACTCTGTTTGGATTTATTTTTCTGAAAAAGTCAAGTTATTTAACGTTTAATTTGGATTATTGGATTATTATATGGAAAGTAGAGGCTTTTTTACATGTCTCTAGCAACATTTTTTCTTTTTGACTTGTGGTTGGATTGAAGAATTACAAGTGGGAAGGTGAAACCCTGGGAATATTTACTATTCTTATCTTTGATTTTGACTACAGGAGAACAAAAAGTCCTAGGCTTTTATCCTTTGAAACACTGTGGACAAATGCATTTAACTTGACCGTTTCATTCCTCCCCTATTTTCTTTCCTTCCAGCTTTATTCTGTGATTACTACAATAAGAAGGGAGAGTGTGAATGGCATTATCAACCTTGTGGTTCTTCTTGCATGAAGACCTGTAGGCATCCGAACAATTGTTCACTTGAGTTATATGGCTTGGAAGGTACAACATTTAGGCATCTTACCTTTGATCTGCAACAATCATAGAAAGCTGAAAATTGCATTATTTTATATTACTTGTTCTAATTTCTATGGTAGGAACTCAAGGCCGGCTTAAGAAGTGAGGATATGATTTTTCCAACAATTGTTTATACACACAGTGTTAAATTTATGGAAAATTGATTTGTTCAATTCTCAGTTATTCGAGTTTAGTACTATGGGTGCATACAGCTTTGCACATGCTAACAAGTAGAAGATAATACTTAGTTTGAACTGAAAAAGAAGCTGTTATTTCTAAAAAAAATACTCTTACCTGATCTGCATAACATTTATTTTGTAAGCATAATTCTGAAAAATGTTTGGAATTTTCTGCTCTTCTTTCCATCAAGATTTGAAGATTAGATTTTGTGAAAATGCCTCACATATCTCTATTCTCTTCCCCTGCTTTGGTCGTCTTGTCTGGTGAAAAGCTTACACCAAGTTCTCTTTCTTACTATAGGGTGCTATCCAAAATGTCCAGCCAATAAACCCTATTTTAATGAAGATGAGATGGACTGTGTCTCCCTTGAAAAGTGTGGCTGCTTTGATGACAAAGAAAACTATTATAAACCAGGAGAAAAAATGCCTTCAGAAAAGAGCTGTCAATCATGGTAAGATTTGTCTTTAAAGTGCCAGGATTGTGAAGTTAAAGTTCTGGCAGAGGCACTACATAAGACAGCATTGTGTTTCATAAAGTAGAAGCAAGAATTAGCAGGCAACATTCTGAAATGCTCTTCTGGGGATTAATTTCTTGAAAAATGTCATATTAGATGCACTCTACTCTCCATTCACCTCACCCCAGTTTGGACTAAGAGTTTGCTCAAATCATTTCAATAAATAATGACACTTACTCTTTTTGACACTCAACTACTTTGTTCCAGTTAGGACGCAGGATCTTCTGTCCCCATTCCCTACCCTCATTCCCTAAAATGAATTAATAAAACTTAAACAAAGGAAAAATAATAGTAATCTGAAGAACTTTCACAAAGAGAAAGGCAAGTCTGTTTACTAATTCTGAATTTGCCGGGAAGCTATTTTTTTCCAGAAATGTCTATACAATGAGCTGGATCTGCTGTAATAGTGTGTTGGTTTCAACATGATTATATTCCAGTTGTACATAAGTACGTTTGTTTCAGCCTGCTGTGCTTTTTAAAACTGTGAGCAGTCTTCTAACATGTGTTCATTTGTTTCCTTACAGTTATTGTTCACTGGACAGCGAAGAGGACTGCAGATACGATGAAAGTGGTAAGCAGATTGTGTGATCTGATGTGGGTTGTGAGTATATTGATCAGCCGTTGTGAGGATTGAAACAACCGTAATGACCAACATATTCTTTTTGAATGGCAGAATGCTACTGTGTCTACGAAGAAAAGATATTCAAGCCTGGCGATATCATCTACAACACAACCGATGGCACTGGAGGATGCATCACTGCAATTTGTAGTCAAAATGGCACAATTGAGAGGAATATCTTTCCATGTCCCGTGAGCTCTACCAGTATACCCACCTCTACTGTCTTTGTATTTACTAACACCACTTCACCAGCAACTACTTCCTCAGGTACAAATTCTAACAACTCTGTGGACCTACGTATATTTTTCCTTAGTAAATGAAATGAGTCTCCAACTAGGATGTTGGCCATATTAGAATAGAAATGTTAATACATTTTTAATTTGTGTATGATATTCTAATGTCCATAATGCGCAAACTCATGATGTCTGTGAACAAAAGATTGAGAAAAAGGAGATATCTTCACTTAAAAAACATCTATTCATTTAATCCTCTTTAGTTATTATAGCATCTCCAAAATAATATTGGGAACTGTAGTTTGATGAGAATGCTGAGAATTCCTTAGGAAATTCCTGTTAGAGATTTAAGTGGAGACATAGGAAAAAATATTTATAAAATATTAACCCTTGAAGTTTTGAATAAAAATACTTAAAATACTCTCAAGCTTGTAAAAGGGCTTTTTCAGCATGCTACAGATATGAGCAGGAGGAGACTGCAAAGAACATACCGGTTTTACTACTAGGAAAGACTGCTCTATGGAAAAGTGGGGGTTTAATTTGCTACCCCACATTCCCACATTACAGCAACATTTTTTTATTGTGAACCGCCCAGGGTCCTCCGTTGGAGGAGATGGGCAGTAATATAAATCTAAATAATAAATAAATAAACATGGAAGGATATCATGGAAAAGAAACCATTTGGCCTACTGGCATGGTATTATATGAAACTTTTTAACTATAAGATCTTCTGCGCCATTTAATATAATAAAGAAAGAATGACCATTTCCTCAGAGGCTAAGCTGAGATGGCTTATTTTGCTGCTGCTGAAGCAGTGTAATCCCACTTATGTATTAATAAATGTTTTAATTGCACTCTATGCATATTCTTCTCTTGAGTGTATAAAAGTGCTTCTACTTAGCAGGTGCTCAGGGTAATGTGCAATTTAAAAAATCAATTAAAAGTTATCACAAAACCAAGGAATTACTTGGAAAAAAATATTGCACTCCCCACTTCTTTCTTCTCAGCCACCATGCTGAACATGATTGCTTCTCACTGCCATTAGCAGCAGGAAGCCAACAATCTTGAGTAGGATGTCCTGGGAGGGGAGCAGATTAGGCTTCCTGTAGTTCTTCGCCATCACAGCAACTCTGCTGACGATCATTGTTTCCTCATGGCTTGTGAGAGCATAAAACAGGGATTTTTTGCAAAGTCACTGGGAGGAAAAAGGAGGAAACTATATGTGTAACCACTGACCCTAGTACCAGACATGGTCTCAGATCTCAAAAAACTGTTCTGAGACACAATTGTTTCAGCGTATCATTAACATGCTCACATTTATCAGAAAATATTCGTAGGAACCAGATTAAACATACTAATTTATCCTTCTAATATCTTTGCCCTGCAGTGCCCATCACTACATCCGTCTGTGTCCAGGAAATCTGTCATTGGTCACCGTGGTATGATGGGAGTCAGCCTGGTTCTGGAAAAGATGATGGAGATTTTGAAACTTTTGACAATCTAACAGCCAAAGGTTATCAAGTCTGCAAAATTCCAAAAGCTGTTGAATGCAGAGCAGAGAAATTCCCCAATACTCCATTAAGTAAACTAGACCAAAGCGTAGAATGCAGCAGAACTGTGGGATTAACCTGTCACAATTCGGATCAGCATCCAGATATCTGCCACAATTATCAAATCAAAATTCTATGCTGTAGCTTTGTACCATGTGGCAATTATACTGCAGCTTCCACACCTGAACCTACCACAGTATCTCCACTTCACCCAACTACAGTACCAACTACCATTTTGACTAGTACCACTGCATTCACAAGTACAGTTAAACGAACCACTAGCATCTTAACTACAACCCCAGAAACCACTTCTTTACCTACTAGCACTACTGTCCAACCTACCATGGGAACTGGATCTCCAACAACACAAATAATGACAAAAACAACTTGCAAACCCATCTGCAGATGGACAGAATGGTATGACGTGCATTTTCCTACACTGGATAATGAAGGAGATTTTGAAACATATGACATTATTAGAGCTACAGGAAAAGATATCTGTGAAAACCCAGAGCATATAGAATGCAGAGCTGAGAAATTCCCTGAAAAAACTATTGATGAAATTGGCCAAATTGTCCAGTGCAATGTCTCCTTTGGATTTGTTTGCAGAAATGAAGATCAGTCAGGAATGCTGCAAATATGCTTTAACTATCAAATTAAAGTCTACTGCTGCAACAATGAATGCTTGACCACTCCTCCAGAAACTTCAACAAGGGTCACAACAACAGTTCAAACAACTTCTACACTCATTATTGCAACTTCAGGAACAACAAAACCAAATATCACAACACCACAAATTACAACTACGTCAGTTCCAGAGACAACTCCAATTACAATACGTCCTTCTACTAGTAAATCTACAACCACACCTCCTATAAATTCTACTACAAAATTTCCAGTGACAGCTACTATGCCAACAATTTTTACACAATATCAAACAACAAAACTGCCATCTAAAGCACCACAGATAGTTGAAACAACACATACTACAAAGAAAACAACAGTCACAGAGAAAATGACACCATTTACCAACACATCAGCACAAACCTCAACGAAGGAAATAAGAACTACTGCTAGCATAAGTAAATCAACAATTCCATTTTCCACTACGACGGTCATTTCAACAACACCCGAAGTGGTAACCATGACCTTACCCCAACCCACCTCAACAGGGACAACCTCAACAACCAGCAGCAGCACCACCAAAGAAACAACACCCGCCAGCACGACAACAGTCATCACCCCCACGACTCCCGTAATAACCACAACTGCTTTGCCCACCACTACACAGTTGCCCACTCCGACGACAACTCTCACTACGACCACTTTGCCGGTTTCAACCACAACGCCCTTTGTTACGAAGACAACCGAAGTGGTACCCACGACCGTACCCCAACCCACCTCAACAGGGACAACCTCAACAACCAGCAGCAGCAGCACCAAAGAAACAACACCTGCCAGCACGACAACGGTCATCACCCCCACGACTCCCGTAATAACCACAACTGCTTTGCCCACCACTACACAGTTGCCCACTCCGACGACAACTCTCACTACGACCACTTCTCCACGGACCACGTGTGCGCCGGTCACCTGCCAGTGGTCACCTTGGTTTGATGTTGACTTTCCCACTTCTGGACCCGAAGGAGGAGACCTTGAAACATACAGCAATATCCGAGCCGCAGGAGGCAAATTCTGTGAAAAGCCTCAGAATATACAATGTCAGGCTGAAAACCACCCAGACCTAAGCATTGAGCAGCTTGGTCAAGTCGTTCAGTGTGACGTCACTGTTGGACTGGTTTGCCGGAATAAAGACCAAATTGGGAAAATTAAGCTATGCTTTAATTATAGGATAAAGGTACTTTGCTGCAAAGAAAACCCAGAATGCGTAACCACACCCATGCCAACCACCACCACTAGATCAACTTTGCCGGTTTCAACCACAACGCCCTTTGTTACGAAGACAACCGAAGTGGTACCCACGACCGTACCCCAACCCACCTCAACAGGGACAACCTCAACAACCAGCAGCAGCACCACCAAAGAAACAACACCCGCCAGCACAACGGTCATCACCCCCACGACTCCCGTAATAACCACAACTGCTTTGCCCACCACTACACAGTTGCCCACTCCGACGACAACTCTCACTACGACCACTTCTCCACGGACCACGTGTGCGCCGGTCACCTGCCAGTGGTCACCTTGGTTTGATGTTGACTTTCCCACTTCTGGACCCGAAGGAGGAGACCTTGAAACATACAGCAATATCCGAGCCGCAGGAGGCAAATTCTGTGAAAAGCCTCAGAATATACAATGTCAGGCTGAAAACCACCCAGACCTAAGCGTTGAGCAGCTTGGTCAAGTCGTTCAGTGTGACGTCACTGTTGGACTGGTTTGCCGGAATAAAGACCAAATTGGGAAAATTAAGCTATGCTTTAATTATAGGATAAAGGTACTTTGCTGCAAAGAAAACCCAGAATGCGTAACCACACCCATGCCAACCACCACCACTAGATCAACTTTGCCGGTTTCAACCACAACGCCCTTTGTTACGAAGACAACCGAAGTGGTACCCACGACCGTACCCCAACCCACCTCAACAGGGACAACCTCAACAACCAGCAGCAGCACCACCAAAGAAACAACACCCGCCAGCACGACAACGGTCATCACCCCCACGACTCCCGTAATAACCACAACTGCTTTGCCCACCACTACACAGTTGCCCACTCCGACAACAACTCTCACTACGACCACTTCTCCACGGACCACGTGTGCGCCGGTCACCTGCCAGTGGTCACCTTGGTTTGATGTTGACTTTCCCACTTCTGGACCCGAAGGAGGAGACCTTGAAACATACAGCAATATCCGAGCCGCAGGAGGCAAGTTCTGTGAAAAGCCTCAGAATATACAATGTCAGGCTGAAAACCACCCAGACCTAAGCGTTGAGCAGCTTGGTCAAGTCGTTCAGTGTGACGTCACTGTTGGACTGGTTTGCCGGAATAAAGACCAAATTGGGAAAATTAAGCTATGCTTTAATTATAGGATAAAGGTACTTTGCTGCAAAGAAAACCCAGAATGCGTAACCACACCCATGCCAACCACCACCACTAGATCAACTTTGCCGGTTTCAACCACAACGCCCTTTGTTACGAAGACAACCGAAGTGGTACCCACGACCGTACCCCAACCCACCTCAACAGGGACAACCTCAACAACCAGCAGCAGCACCACCAAAGAAACAACACCCGCCAGCACAACGGTCATCACCCCCACGACTCCCGTAATAACCACAACTGCTTTGCCCACCACTACACAGTTGCCCACTCCGACAACAACTCTCACTACGACCACTTCTCCACGGACCACGTGTGCGCCGGTCACCTGCCAGTGGTCACCTTGGTTTGATGTTGACTTTCCCACTTCTGGACCCGAAGGAGGAGACCTTGAAACATACAGCAATATCCGAGCCGCAGGAGGCAAATTCTGTGAAAAGCCTCAGAATATACAATGTCAGGCTGAAAACCACCCAGACCTAAGCGTTGAGCAGCTTGGTCAAGTCGTTCAGTGTGACGTCACTGTTGGACTGGTTTGCCGGAATAAAGACCAAATTGGGAAAATTAAGCTATGCTTTAATTATAGGATAAAGGTACTTTGCTGCAAAGAAAACCCAGAATGCGTAACCACACCCATGCCAACCACCACCACTAGATCAACTTTGCCGGTTTCAACCACAACGCTCTTTGTTACGAAGACAACCGAAGTGGTACCCACGACCGTACCCCAACCCACCTCAACAGGGACAACCTCAACAACCAGCAGCAGCACCACCAAAGAAACAACACCCGCCAGCACAACAACGGTCATCACCCCCACGACTCCCGTAATAACCACAACTGGTTATTTGCCCACCACTACACAGTTGCCCACTCCGACAACAACTCTCACTACGACCACTTCTCCACGGACCACGTGTGCGCCGGTCACCTGCCAGTGGTCACCTTGGTTTGATGTTGACTTTCCCACTTCTGGACCCGAAGGAGGAGACCTTGAAACATACAGCAATATCCGAGCCGCAGGAGGCAAATTCTGTGAAAAGCCTCAGAATATACAATGTCAGGCTGAAAACCACCCAGACCTAAGCGTTGAGCAGCTTGGTCAAGTCGTTCAGTGTGACGTCACTGTTGGACTGGTTTGCCGGAATAAAGACCAAATTGGGAAAATTAAGCTATGCTTTAATTATAGGATAAAGGTACTTTGCTGCAAAGAAAACCCAGAATGCGTAACCACACCCATGCCAACCACCACCACTAGATCAACTTTGCCGGTTTCAACCACAACGCCCTTTGTTACGAAGACAACCGAAGTGGTACCCACGACCGTACCCCAACCCACCTCAACAGGGACAACCTCAACAACCAGCAGCAGCACCACCAAAGAAACAACACCCGCCAGCACGACAACGGTCATCACCCCCACGACTCCCGTAATAACCACAACTGCTTTGCCCACCACTACACAGTTGCCCACTCCGACAACAACTCTCACTACGACCACTTCTCCACGGACCACGTGTGCGCCGGTCACCTGCCAGTGGTCACCTTGGTTTGATGTTGACTTTCCCACTTCTGGACCCGAAGGAGGAGACCTTGAAACATACAGCAATATCCGAGCCGCAGGAGGCAAGTTCTGTGAAAAGCCTCAGAATATACAATGTCAGGCTGAAAACCACCCAGACCTAAGCGTTGAGCAGCTTGGTCAAGTCGTTCAGTGTGACGTCACTGTTGGACTGGTTTGCCGGAATAAAGACCAAATTGGGAAAATTAAGCTATGCTTTAATTATAGGATAAAGGTACTTTGCTGCAAAGAAAACCCAGAATGCGTAACCACACCCATGCCAACCACCACCACTAGATCAACTTTGCCGGTTTCAACCACAACGCCCTTTGTTACGAAGACAACCGAAGTGGTACCCACGACCGTACCCCAACCCACCTCAACAGGGACAACCTCAACAACCAGCAGCAGCACCACCAAAGAAACAACACCCGCCAGCACAACGGTCATCACCCCCACGACTCCCGTAATAACCACAACTGCTTTGCCCACCACTACACAGTTGCCCACTCCGACAACAACTCTCACTACGACCACTTCTCCACGGACCACGTGTGCGCCGGTCACCTGCCAGTGGTCACCTTGGTTTGATGTTGACTTTCCCACTTCTGGACCCGAAGGAGGAGACCTTGAAACATACAGCAATATCCGAGCCGCAGGAGGCAAATTCTGTGAAAAGCCTCAGAATATACAATGTCAGGCTGAAAACCACCCAGACCTAAGCGTTGAGCAGCTTGGTCAAGTCGTTCAGTGTGACGTCACTGTTGGACTGGTTTGCCGGAATAAAGACCAAATTGGGAAAATTAAGCTATGCTTTAATTATAGGATAAAGGTACTTTGCTGCAAAGAAAACCCAGAATGCGTAACCACACCCATGCCAACCACCACCACTAGATCAACTTTGCCGGTTTCAACCACAACGCTCTTTGTTACGAAGACAACCGAAGTGGTACCCACGACCGTACCCCAACCCACCTCAACAGGGACAACCTCAACAACCAGCAGCAGCACCACCAAAGAAACAACACCCGCCAGCACAACAACGGTCATCACCCCCACGACTCCCGTAATAACCACAACTGGTTATTTGCCCACCACTACACAGTTGCCCACTCCGACAACAACTCTCACTACGACCACTTCTCCACGGACCACGTGTGCGCCGGTCACCTGCCAGTGGTCACCTTGGTTTGATGTTGACTTTCCCACTTCTGGACCCGAAGGAGGAGACCTTGAAACATACAGCAATATCCGAGCCGCAGGAGGCAAATTCTGTGAAAAGCCTCAGAATATACAATGTCAGGCTGAAAACCACCCAGACCTAAGCGTTGAGCAGCTTGGTCAAGTCGTTCAGTGTGACGTCACTGTTGGACTGGTTTGCCGGAATAAAGACCAAATTGGGAAAATTAAGCTATGCTTTAATTATAGGATAAAGGTACTTTGCTGCAAAGAAAACCCAGAATGCGTAACCACACCCATGCCAACCACCACCACTAGATCAACTTTGCCGGTTTCAACCACAACGCTCTTTGTTACGAAGACAACCGAAGTGGTACCCACGACCGTACCCCAACCCACCTCAACAGGGACAACCTCAACAACCAGCAGCAGCACCACCAAAGAAACAACACCCGCCAGCACGACAACGGTCATCACCCCCACGACTCCCGTAATAACCACAACTGCTTTGCCCACCACTACACAGTTGCCCACTCCGACGACAACTCTCACTACGACCACTTCTCCACGGACCACGTGTGCGCCGGTCACCTGCCAGTGGTCACCTTGGTTTGATGTTGACTTTCCCACTTCTGGACCCGAAGGAGGAGACCTTGAAACATACAGCAATATCCGAGCCGCAGGAGGCAAATTCTGTGAAAAGCCTCAGAATATACAATGTCAGGCTGAAAACCACCCAGACCTAAGCGTTGAGCAGCTTGGTCAAGTCGTTCAGTGTGACGTCACTGTTGGACTGGTTTGCTGGAATAAAGACCAAATTGGGAAAATTAAGCTATGCTTTAATTACAGGATAAAGGTACTTTGCTGCAAAGAAAACCCAGAATGCGTAACCACACCCATGCCAACCACCACCACTAGATCAACTTTGCCGGTTTCAACCACAACGCCCTTTGTTACGAAGACAACCGAAGTGGTACCCACGACCGTACCCCAACCCACCTCAACAGGGACAACCTCAACAACCAGCAGCAGCACCACCAAAGAAACAACACCCGCCAGCACGACAACGGTCATCACCCCCACGACTCCCGTAATAACCACAACTGGTTATTTGCCCACCACTACACAGTTGCCCACTCCGACAACAACTCTCACTACGACCACTTCTCCACGGACCACGTGTGCGCCGGTCACCTGCCAGTGGTCACCTTGGTTTGATGTTGACTTTCCCACTTCTGGACCCGAAGGAGGAGACCTTGAAACATACAGCAATATCCGAGCCGCAGGAGGCAAATTCTGTGAAAAGCCTCAGAATATACAATGTCAGGCTGAAAACCACCCAGACCTAAGCGTTGAGCAGCTTGGTCAAGTCGTTCAGTGTGACGTCACTGTTGGACTGGTTTGCCGGAATAAAGACCAAATTGGGAAAATTAAGCTATGCTTTAATTATAGGATAAAGGTACTTTGCTGCAAAGAAAACCCAGAATGCGTAACCACACCCATGCCAACCACCACCACTAGATCAACTTTGCCGGTTTCAACCACAACGCCCTTTGTTACGAAGACAACCGAAGTGGTACCCACGACCGTACCCCAACCCACCTCAACAGGGACAACCTCAACAACCAGCAGCAGCACCACCAAAGAAACAACACCCGCCAGCACGACAACGGTCATCACCCCCACGACTCCCGTAATAACCACAACTGCTTTGCCCACCACTACACAGTTGCCCACTCCGACGACAACTCTCACTACGACCACTTCTCCACAGACCACGTGTGCGCCGGTCACCTGCCAGTGGTCACCTTGGTTTGATGTTGACTTTCCCACTTCTGGACCCGAAGGAGGAGACCTTGAAACATACAGCAATATCCGAGCCGCAGGAGGCAAATTCTGTGAAAAGCCTCAGAATATACAATGTCAGGCTGAAAACCACCCAGACCTAAGCGTTGAGCAGCTTGGTCAAGTCGTTCAGTGTGACGTCACTGTTGGACTGGTTTGCCGGAATAAAGACCAAATTGGGAAAATTAAGCTATGCTTTAATTATAGGATAAAGGTACTTTGCTGCAAAGAAAACCCAGAATGCGTAACCACACCCATGCCAACCACCACCACTAGATCAACTTTGCCGGTTTCAACCACAACGCCCTTTGTTACGAAGACAACCGAAGTGGTACCCACGACCGTACCCCAACCCACCTCAACAGGGACAACCTCAACAACCAGCAGCAGCACCACCAAAGAAACAACACCCGCCAGCACGACAACGGTCATCACCCCCACGACTCCCGTAATAACCACAACTGCTTTGCCCACCACTACACAGTTGCCCACTCCGACGACAACTCTCACTACGACCACTTCTCCACGGACCACGTGTGCGCCGGTCACCTGCCAGTGGTCACCTTGGTTTGATGTTGACTTTCCCACTTCTGGACCCGAAGGAGGAGACCTTGAAACATACAGCAATATCCGAGCCGCAGGAGGCAAATTCTGTGAAAAGCCTCAGAATATACAATGTCAGGCTGAAAACCACCCAGACCTAAGCGTTGAGCAGCTTGGTCAAGTCGTTCAGTGTGACGTCACTGTTGGACTGGTTTGCCGGAATAAAGACCAAATTGGGAAAATTAAGCTATGCTTTAATTATAGGATAAAGGTACTTTGCTGCAAAGAAAACCCAGAATGCGTAACCACACCCATGCCAACCACCACCACTAGATCAACTTTGCCGGTTTCAACCACAACGCCCTTTGTTACGAAGACAACCGAAGTGGTACCCACGACCGTACCCCAACCCACCTCAACAGGGACAACCTCAACAACCAGCAGCAGCACCACCAAAGAAACAACACCCGCCAGCACAACGGTCATCACCCCCACGACTCCCGTAATAACCACAACTGCTTTGCCCACCACTACACAGTTGCCCACTCCGACAACAACTCTCACTACGACCACTTCTCCACGGACCACGTGTGCGCCGGTCACCTGCCAGTGGTCACCTTGGTTTGATGTTGACTTTCCCACTTCTGGACCCGAAGGAGGAGACCTTGAAACATACAGCAATATCCGAGCCGCAGGAGGCAAATTCTGTGAAAAGCCTCAGAATATACAATGTCAGGCTGAAAACCACCCAGACCTAAGCGTTGAGCAGCTTGGTCAAGTCGTTCAGTGTGACGTCACTGTTGGACTGGTTTGCCGGAATAAAGACCAAATTGGGAAAATTAAGCTATGCTTTAATTATAGGATAAAGGTACTTTGCTGCAAAGAAAACCCAGAATGCGTAACCACACCCATGCCAACCACCACCACTAGATCAACTTTGCCGGTTTCAACCACAACGCCCTTTGTTACGAAGACAACCGAAGTGGTACCCACGACCGTACCCCAACCCACCTCAACAGGGACAACCTCAACAACCAGCAGCAGCACCACCAAAGAAACAACACCCGCCAGCACGACAACGGTCATCACCCCCACGATTCCCGTAATAACCACAACTGCTTTGCCCACCACTACACAGTTGCCCACTCCGACGACAACTCTCACTACGACCACTTCTCCACGGACCACGTGTGCGCCGGTCACCTGCCAGTGGTCACCTTGGTTTGATGTTGACTTTCCCACTTCTGGACCCGAAGGAGGAGACCTTGAAACATACAGCAATATCCGAGCCGCAGGAGGCAAATTCTGTGAAAAGCCTCAGAATATACAATGTCAGGCTGAAAACCACCCAGACCTAAGCGTTGAGCAGCTTGGTCAAGTCGTTCAGTGTGACGTCACTGTTGGACTGGTTTGCCGGAATAAAGACCAAATTGGGAAAATTAAGCTATGCTTTAATTACAGGATAAAGGTACTTTGCTGCAAAGAAAACCCAGAATGCGTAACCACACCCATGCCAACCACCACCACTAGATCAACTTTGCCGGTTTCAACCACAACGCCCTTTGTTACGAAGACAACCGAAGTGGTACCCACGACCGTACCCCAACCCACCTCAACAGGGACAACCTCAACAACCAGCAGCAGCACCACCAAAGAAACAACACCCGCCAGCACGACAACGGTCATCACCCCCACGACTCCCGTAATAACCACAACTGGTTATTTGCCCACCACTACACAGTTGCCCACTCCGACAACAACTCTCACTACGACCACTTCTCCACGGACCACGTGTGCGCCGGTCACCTGTCAGTGGTCACCTTGGTTTGATGTTGACTTTCCCACTTCTGGACCCGAAGGAGGAGACCTTGAAACATACAGCAATATCCGAGCCGCAGGAGGCAAATTCTGTGAAAAGCCTCAGAATATACAATGTCAGGCTGAAAACCACCCAGACCTAAGCGTTGAGCAGCTTGGTCAAGTCGTTCAGTGTGACGTCACTGTTGGACTGGTTTGCCGGAATAAAGACCAAATTGGGAAAATTAAGCTATGCTTTAATTATAGGATAAAGGTACTTTGCTGCAAAGAAAACCCAGAATGCGTAACCACACCCATGCCAACCACCACCACTAGATCAACTTTGCCGGTTTCAACCACAACGCCCTTTGTTACGAAGACAACCGAAGTGGTACCCACGACCGTACCCCAACCCACCTCAACAGGGACAACCTCAACAACCAGCAGCAGCACCACCAAAGAAACAACACCCGCCAGCACGACAACGGTCATCACCCCCACGACTCCCGTAATAACCACAACTGCTTTGCCCACCACTACACAGTTGCCCACTCCGACGACAACTCTCACTACGACCACTTCTCCACAGACCACGTGTGCGCCGGTCACCTGCCAGTGGTCACCTTGGTTTGATGTTGACTTTCCCACTTCTGGACCCGAAGGAGGAGACCTTGAAACATACAGCAATATCCGAGCCGCAGGAGGCAAATTCTGTGAAAAGCCTCAGAATATACAATGTCAGGCTGAAAACCACCCAGACCTAAGCGTTGAGCAGCTTGGTCAAGTCGTTCAGTGTGACGTCACTGTTGGACTGGTTTGCCGGAATAAAGACCAAATTGGGAAAATTAAGCTATGCTTTAATTATAGGATAAAGGTACTTTGCTGCAAAGAAAACCCAGAATGCGTAACCACACCCATGCCAACCACCACCACTAGATCAACTTTGCCGGTTTCAACCACAACGCCCTTTGTTACGAAGACAACCGAAGTGGTACCCACGACCGTACCCCAACCCACCTCAACAGGGACAACCTCAACAACCAGCAGCAGCACCACCAAAGAAACAACACCCGCCAGCACGACAACGGTCATCACCCCCACGACTCCCGTAATAACCACAACTGCTTTGCCCACCACTACACAGTTGCCCACTCCGACGACAACTCTCACTACGACCACTTCTCCACGGACCACGTGTGCGCCGGTCACCTGCCAGTGGTCACCTTGGTTTGATGTTGACTTTCCCACTTCTGGACCCGAAGGAGGAGACCTTGAAACATACAGCAATATCCGAGCCGCAGGAGGCAAATTCTGTGAAAAGCCTCAGAATATACAATGTCAGGCTGAAAACCACCCAGACCTAAGCGTTGAGCAGCTTGGTCAAGTCGTTCAGTGTGACGTCACTGTTGGACTGGTTTGCCGGAATAAAGACCAAATTGGGAAAATTAAGCTATGCTTTAATTACAGGATAAAGGTACTTTGCTGCAAAGAAAACCCAGAATGCGTAACCACACCCATGCCAACCACCACCACTAGATCAACTTTGCCGGTTTCAACCACAACGCCCTTTGTTACGAAGACAACCGAAGTGGTACCCACGACCGTACCCCAACCCACCTCAACAGGGACAACCTCAACAACCAGCAGCAGCACCACCAAAGAAACAACACCCGCCAGCACGACAACGGTCATCACCCCCACGACTCCCGTAATAACCACAACTGCTTTGCCCACCACTACACAGTTGCCCACTCCGACGACAACTCTCACTACGACCACTTCTCCACGGACCACGTGTGCGCCGGTCACCTGCCAGTGGTCACCTTGGTTTGATGTTGACTTTCCCACTTCTGGACCCGAAGGAGGAGACCTTGAAACATACAGCAATATCCGAGCCGCAGGAGGCAAATTCTGTGAAAAGCCTCAGAATATACAATGTCAGGCTGAAAACCACCCAGACCTAAGCGTTGAGCAGCTTGGTCAAGTCGTTCAGTGTGACGTCACTGTTGGACTGGTTTGCCGGAATAAAGACCAAATTGGGAAAATTAAGCTATGCTTTAATTATAGGATAAAGGTACTTTGCTGCAAAGAAAACCCAGAATGCGTAACCACACCCATGCCAACCACCACCACTAGATCAACTTTGCCGGTTTCAACCACAACGCCCTTTGTTACGAAGACAACCGAAGTGGTACCCACGACCGTACCCCAACCCACCTCAACAGGGACAACCTCAACAACCAGCAGCAGCACCACCAAAGAAACAACACCTGCCAGCACGACAACGGTCATCACCCCCACGACTCCCGTAATAACCACAACTGCTTTGCCCACCACTACACAGTTGCCCACTCCGACAACAACTCTCACTACGACCACTTCTCCACGGACCACGTGTGCGCCGGTCACCTGCCAGTGGTCACCTTGGTTTGATGTTGACTTTCCCACTTCTGGACCCGAAGGAGGAGACCTTGAAACATACAGCAATATCCGAGCCGCAGGAGGCAAATTCTGTGAAAAGCCTCAGAATATACAATGTCAGGCTGAAAACCACCCAGACCTAAGCGTTGAGCAGCTTGGTCAAGTCGTTCAGTGTGACGTCACTGTTGGACTGGTTTGCCGGAATAAAGACCAAATTGGGAAAATTAAGCTATGCTTTAATTATAGGATAAAGGTACTTTGCTGCAAAGAAAACCCAGAATGCGTAACCACACCCATGCCAACCACCACCACTAGATCAACTTTGCCGGTTTCAACCACAACGCCCTTTGTTACGAAGACAACCGAAGTGGTACCCACGACCGTACCCCAACCCACCTCAGCAGGGACAACCTCAACAACCAGCAGCAGCACCACCAAAGAAACAACACCCGCCAGCACGACAACGGTCATCACCCCCACGACTCCCGTAATAACCACAACTGCTTTGCCCACCACTACACAGTTGCCCACTCCGACAACAACTCTCACTACGACCACTTCTCCACGGACCACGTGTGCGCCGGTCACCTGCCAGTGGTCACCTTGGTTTGATGTTGACTTTCCCACTTCTGGACCCGAAGGAGGAGACCTTGAAACATACAGCAATATCCGAGCCGCAGGAGGCAAATTCTGTGAAAAGCCTCAGAATATACAATGTCAGGCTGAAAACCACCCAGACCTAAGCGTTGAGCAGCTTGGTCAAGTCGTTCAGTGTGACGTCACTGTTGGACTGGTTTGCCGGAATAAAGACCAAATTGGGAAAATTAAGCTATGCTTTAATTATAGGATAAAGGTACTTTGCTGCAAAGAAAACCCAGAATGCGTAACCACACCCATGCCAACCACCACCACTAGATCAACTTTGCCGGTTTCAACCACAACGCCCTTTGTTACGAAGACAACCGAAGTGGTACCCACGACCGTACCCCAACCCACCTCAACAGGGACAACCTCAACAACCAGCAGCAGCACCACCAAAGAAACAACACCTGCCAGCACGACAACGGTCATCACCCCCACGACTCCCGTAATAACCACAACTGCTTTGCCCACCACTACACAGTTGCCCACTCCGACGACAACTCTCACTACGACCACTTCTCCACGGACCACGTGTGCGCCGGTCACCTGCCAGTGGTCACCTTGGTTTGATGTTGACTTTCCCACTTCTGGACCCGAAGGAGGAGACCTTGAAACATACAGCAATATCCGAGCCGCAGGAGGCAAATTCTGTGAAAAGCCTCAGAATATACAATGTCAGGCTGAAAACCACCCAGACCTAAGCGTTGAGCAGCTTGGTCAAGTCGTTCAGTGTGACGTCACTGTTGGACTGGTTTGCCGGAATAAAGACCAAATTGGGAAAATTAAGCTATGCTTTAATTATAGGATAAAGGTACTTTGCTGCAAAGAAAACCCAGAATGCGTAACCACACCCATGCCAACCACCACCACTAGATCAACTTTGCCGGTTTCAACCACAACGCCCTTTGTTACGAAGACAACCGAAGTGGTACCCACGACCGTACCCCAACCCACCTCAACAGGGACAACCTCAACAACCAGCAGCAGCACCACCAAAGAAACAACACCCGCCAGCACGACAACGGTCATCACCCCCACGACTCCAGTAATAACCACAACTGCTTTGCCCACCACTACACAGTTGCCCACTCCGACAACAACTCTCACTACGACCACTTCTCCACGGACCACGTGTGCACCGGTCACCTGCCAGTGGTCACCTTGGTTTGATGTTGACTTTCCCACTTCTGGACCCGAAGGAGGAGACCTTGAAACATACAGCAATATCCGAGCCGCAGGAGGCAAATTCTGTGAAAAGCCTCAGAATATACAATGTCAGGCTGAAAACCACCCAGACCTAAGCGTTGAGCAGCTTGGTCAAGTCGTTCAGTGTGACGTCACTGTTGGACTGGTTTGCCGGAATAAAGACCAAATTGAGAAAATTAAGCTATGCTTTAATTATAGGATAAAGGTACTTTGCTGCAAAGAAAACCCAGAATGCGTAACCACACCCATGCCAACCACCACCACTAGATCAACTTTGCCGGTTTCAACCACAACGCCCTTTGTTACGAAGACAACCGAAGTGGTACCCACGACCGTACCCCAACCCACCTCAACAGGGACAACCTCAACAACCAGCAGCAGCACCACCAAAGAAACAACACCCGCCAGCACGACAACGGTCATCACCCCCACGACTCCCGTAATAACAACTGCTTTGCCCACCACTACACAGTTGCCCACTCCGACAACAACTCTCACTACGACCACTTCTCCACGGACCACGTGTGCGCCGGTCACCTGCCAGTGGTCACCTTGGTTTGATGTTGACTTTCCCACTTCTGGACCCGAAGGAGGAGACCTTGAAACATACAGCAATATCCGAGCCGCAGGAGGCAAATTCTGTGAAAAGCCTCAGAATATACAATGTCAGGCTGAAAACCACCCAGACCTAAGCGTTGAGCAGCTTGGTCAAGTCGTTCAGTGTGACGTCACTGTTGGACTGGTTTGCCGGAATAAAGACCAAATTGGGAAAATTAAGCTATGCTTTAATTATAGGATAAAGGTACTTTGCTGCAAAGAAAACCCAGAATGCGTAACCACACCCATGCCAACCACCACCACTAGATCAACTTTGCCGGTTTCAACCACAACGCCCTTTGTTACGAAGACAACCGAAGTGGTACCCACGACCGTACCCCAACCCACCTCAACAGGGACAACCTCAACAACCAGCAGCAGCACCACCAAAGAAACAACACCCGCCAGCACGACAACGGTCATCACCCCCACGACTCCCATAATAACCACAACTGCTTTGCCCACCACTACACAGTTGCCCACTCCGACGACAACTCTCACTACGACCACTTCTCCACGGACCACGTGTGCACCAGTCACCTGCCAGTGGTCACCTTGGTTTGATGTTGACTTTCCCACTTCTGGACCCGAAGGAGGAGACCTTGAAACATACAGCAATATCCGAGCCGCAGGAGGCAAATTCTGTGAAAAGCCTCAGAATATACAATGTCAGGCTGAAAACCACCCAGACCTAAGCGTTGAGCAGCTTGGTCAAGTCGTTCAGTGTGACGTCACTGTTGGACTGGTTTGCCGGAATAAAGACCAAATTGGGAAAATTAAGCTATGCTTTAATTATAGGATAAAGGTACTTTGCTGCAAAGAAAACCCAGAATGCGTAACCACACCCATGCCAACCACCACCACTAGATCAACTTTGCCGGTTTCAACCACAACGCCCTTTGTTACGAAGACAACCGAAGTGGTACCCACGACCGTACCCCAACCCACCTCAACAGGGACAACCTCAACAACCAGCAGCAGCACCACCAAAGAAACAACACCCGCCAGCACGACAACGGTCATCACCCCCACGACTCCCGTAATAACCACAACTGCTTTGCCCACCACTACACAGTTGCCCACTCCGATGACAACTCTCACTACGACCACTTCTCCACGGACCACGTGTGCGCCGGTCACCTGCCAGTGGTCACCTTGGTTTGATGTTGACTTTCCCACTTCTGGACCCGAAGGAGGAGACCTTGAAACATACAGCAATATCCGAGCCGCAGGAGGCAAATTCTGTGAAAAGCCTCAGAATATACAATGTCAGGCTGAAAACCACCCAGACCTAAGCGTTGAGCAGCTTGGTCAAGTCGTTCAGTGTGACGTCACTGTTGGACTGGTTTGCCGGAATAAAGACCAAATTGGGAAAATTAAGCTATGCTTTAATTATAGGATAAAGGTACTTTGCTGCAAAGAAAATCCAGAATGCGTAACCACACCCATCACAACTGTTATCACCCGAACTACTCCTGTGATAACCACAGCCACCATTTCTACAGAAATTCGAACTGCAACTTCCTTTGGAAGCAGCACAAGTCATTGTTTCTGCCAGATTGGAGAAAATATATATAAACCTGGTAAGTGTTTATTATAATTTTTTTGCAGTTTGTTCATTGTGTTAGCTTATATTATTATGATTTAATATTTAGTAACAGTGGGTATGTTCTGTAGGTATGTATGTTTTTATTTTTTGTGGTTGGGGGTTATTTGCCTGATAATTTTTGAATTTTCTGTATTTCTATCTCCTTGTTGTGTTTGAGTGACAGATTATTCCCAGTCATTGTTTTTTGGTATGTAGGCACTTATTTGGTATCTTTCTTGAGTCCTGTTTAAATATTTTATTTTTCTAGGTGAAATTATTTATAGGCAAACAGACAGCGATGGTTGCCTTTATTTTGCCATTTGTGGTACAACATGCTCCATTGAAAGATACAAAGGGCCCTGCAAATCAACAACACCGCAACCCACCTCAATTCCGACAGTATTCACCACCACTCCTACTACCACTACAACTGGTACTACTCCACCACCAGGCTGTCCTGATGCTATACCACCCCGGAAGGTAGGTTTTTTTTTTACTTGTGATAACCATGTTTTCAGTATGATGTATTTTCCAATATATTTTGGGTTCTTTTAGTCAGGGAAGGAGATCTTAACCTTTCTCCATTCCAAATGTGATTATTGAGATTTATGTCACACATGGCACTAACCTGAGCTGGTTGGGGAATCACCCTTTTTCTTCATGGATCACCAGCCCTAAGTCTGAGTCCTACAATGCTATAAAGGCAAGTACGTATCAGGAATGTGAAACAAACATGAACTGATTCAAATTGCAATTTCTGAACAGAAACCAAGTGATATCCCAACTAAAAAAAAGTGGACATTAAAGGGAAGAGTATACCAGTTTTCTGATATTAGAAAATCTTGTACAGCAAAATTCATTGTACTAAAGTACAGTTGCGTGCAAAATATGTGTTTTATGAAAACTACATGCAGAAAAGGGAATGTTAGGGTAAAGTGTACATACCGAATTGCCGTGGGTGATTCACTAACAACCACAGCTGGAACTGCCATCATAAGTCGGGCGCGTTCACATGATTTTTCACTTTATGACCGTGTTGTTTAGCAACGGAGTTGCTGGTCCCAATTGCTGTCAGTAAGTAAGGACTACCTGTATATATATAGAAGATTGAGGAGAAGTTTTTATGATTAATATACAGTGCTTCTCAATATTCAGTTATATTCAAAAGGCTCTCTAACTATGGGTTGGGATCTCCCAGGAGCTCATCAGCAACTTAGAGGGAGCTGACAATTCTTTAAAAAATGTTAACCTGGTGAAATGGATGCAGTGGATGCACTGTTAAAACTCACCCTGCGTTTTGCTCCCCACTTTGCCTGGACAAGCTGCTGCAAATTTGCCCAGGCAAAGCAGACACAAGTTTTGACAACATCTGAGCAAAGCAGGAGCTCTGTCAAAACTCACTCCAGGCTTTGCTCTTCATTTTGAGTGTGCAAATCCCGTTCACAGTTGTGATACCACAACTTTGAGAATCCCTGTGAGAGATACCTCAACATTTAATTATTGAAAGTAAGTGGCATGTTTATTTCTAGCCTGGTGCGAACCCCAATGAAATCATTAATTTTAATCATGGGGGAAATCACACAAATTCATGTATTTTGGGGGAGTTACAGTACTGCAATAGATGTTACCCCTAGGGTGTCTAATAGAATTTAATAAAAGGTATGCCATGGTATTTAATGTTGGACAGTATGTGATGGACTTTGATATCTGATGAGGGTTTTTTCCTCCCCAAATAATTCCCAGTGAAAGAGGAGGGGGCATATATTATCTGATAAGAAGGCAATGTTGGAAACAAACAAATGGCAGCAGACATCACTGCTGGAAATTACGGATGTTTTTAAAAATTAGCCTAAAGATTAGCCCTTGCTTGGGAGTTGCTGTTTGTGTGGTTAATTAAATCCTTTCATAAAATTTAAACAGGGTTTCTCTTGCTGGGGTTTTTCCTTCACCATATCTCCATCCAGTGTTCCTTCTCTTTTCTTCTCTTTCTACAGATTCCTGTTATCCCATCTTCATCTTGTTTTATTTCTTCTGTTTTGCTGCTTCTGATGGATTAGAGGAACATATGTGTGTGTGCACATGTCAATGTGTGGGGGTGTATTTTTTTCTTCTTCTGTGTGTGAATGGTTGGTTTGTGAGAGATAAAAAAATGATTGGAATATGCAGATAGGATTCAATTAATGTTGTACATTATATATCTTATTTTGAGAACCAGTTTGGGGTGGTGCTTAGAGGAAACAGGCTAGAAACTGGGAGACTGTGAGTTCTAGTCCTGCCTTAGACACAAACCCAGCTGGGTGACCTTGGGCCAGTCACTCTCTCTCAGCCCTAGGAAGGAGGCAATGGCAAACTACTTCTGAAAATCTTGCCAAGAAAACTGCAGGGAGTGGCCCAGGCAGTCACAAAGAGTCAAGACTGACTTGAAGGCACACATACACAATATCTTATTTTACAGGCAATAACTTTTAAATCATATTTATTACTTCATTTTTTTAAAAAAATCCTGGCACTATCTCCCCCTTTCGGGAGGGGGGGTTTGACAGGCATATATGCACACATATATGCATGCATACACATATATGCCTACTTGGGGGGCAAGATATCTCCAGGACTTTAGCTAGAATTGGCAACCCAAAATTGACAAAGTAGGGAAGATGGGCATCATGTAAAATTTTTATCTATGTTTCTTTTTTCCTCTTGTCTACCCTTCCTTTTGGGATGGGATCATCTTAAAATCAGGTTTGTCCTCCTTTGGGGTTTACCTTGACCTGTGAACTTAGAGTCTACCACAGTAGAGATGGGCGGGGATAAATCCAAATAATAAATAAATAAAATAAATAAACTTGGTTCTTATTTCATGGTTATCAACCTGTTCAGGAGATAGGAATGTTTTAAAAGATCTGAATTTTGGATGATGTGGTAAAACTTCACAAACAAATGTCAAATTCCAGACAAATTTAAGAACACAAAGGTTATGCAACTCAGAGAGCTGCAAATAATGCTTTGAACTGATGCAGAACTGAAATTTAATAGTATGGAGATGTCTGTAGCTTGAATCATGTCAACTGGATTTCTATTTTCTCAGTGGAAACGTTTTGCTCCTTATCCAAGGAGCTTCTTCAGTCTGAGCAAAGTTAGTAAGGGAATCCTTAAATATGTTTCTAGGTGGCTGTGTGACCTTACACCTGGGGCTAGGTCATGGTTATTTTGAGATGTTATTTCTAAGTCCCTTTATCATCTAAAGGAGGATCGTTAAGATCACCATGCTGCTGTTGAGCTTGCGAAATGGTCTTAATCTTCCTAGGCACAGAAGACAAAGCAGGGAGGAAAATAGGGGAAAGATTGTGCCTGAGGCCCCCACCTCTATTCAAGGAAGGATTTTCCAAGTTGGCATAAATGGATTCCTTGACCCCTCTCTCAAACCACCTATCTTCTCTGTCTAAAATGTGAACATTAATGTCCTCAAATGAGTGTCCTTTTTCCTTTAGATGAAGATAAACTGCTGACTCTGGTCCTGTGGTGTTACTTCTCCTGTGTTGGGCCATCCTCCTGTACAAAGGTTGTTTGGTTTCTCCAATGTAGAGTTCAGAGCACTCCTCACTGCACTGGATTGCATAAACTACATTGCTTTTCTTGTGTTTTGGAGTTTGATCTTTGGGGTGTACAAGCCTCTGTCTCAGTGTGTTGGTGGGTTTGAAATATACAGGTATGTGATGTTTGCCAAATATCCGTTTTATCTTTTCAGACATGCCAGCCATGTAAGGAATGACCAGGTTCTTCCGTTTACTCTGAGTCTCAGCCCTATCTGTCACTGTTTTATAGATAGGGCTGAGACTCAGAGTAAACGGAAGAACCTGGTCATTCCTTACATGGCTGGCGTGTCTGAAAAGATAAAACGGATATTTGGCAAACACCACATACCTGTATATTTCAAACCCACCAACACACTGAGACAGAGGCTTGTACACCCCAAAGATCAAACTCCAAAACACAAGAAAAGCAATGTAGTTTATGCAATCCAGTGCAGTGAGGAGTGCTCTGAACTCTACTTTGGAGAAACCAAACAACCTTTGTACAGGAGGATGGCCCAACACAGGAGAAGTAACACCACAGGACCAGAGTCAGCAGTTTATCTTCATCTAAAGGAAAAAGGACACTCATTTGAGGACATGAATGTTCACATTTTAGACAGAGAAGATAGGTGGTTTGAGAGAGGGGTCAAGGAATCCATTTATGCCAACTTGGAAAATCCTTCCTTGAATAGAGGTGGGGGCCTCAGGCACAATCTTTCCCCTATTTTCCTCCCTGCTTTGTCTTCTGTGCCTAGGAAGATTAAGACCATTTCGCAAGCTCAACAGCAGCATGGTGATCTTAACGATCCTCCTTTAGATGATAAAGGGACTTAGAAATAACATCTCAAAATAACCATGACCTAGCCCCAGGTGTAAGGTCACACAGCCACCTAGAAACATATTTAAGGATTCCCTTACTAACTTTGCTCAGACTGAAGAAGCTCCTTGGATAAGGAGCAAAACGTTTCCACTGAGAAAATAGAAATCCAGTTGACATGATTCAAGCTACAGACAATTCCACCTGGATGACTGAGACCCTTCATAGACAATAGTATGGAGAGAAATATATTATAAATAAACCTTGTACATCATTGTCAAATTGCCTATACCTGCCAGTTACTTAAACAGAGTGTCATCAGATGGGGTAAATATTTTTCTAAGTAGTGTCTCCCTCAGACAACTTTGTTTAAAGAAAGGAAAGGAAGGATCTTGATATCAAGATATTTATGAATTAAGTTACAATATGTAGGGACCAAAAAGTCAAATCTGTTAGGTAGGGCAAAAATTGTCTCTTTCCTCCTTATTATTCATGAAACATAATTTAATGTATGGAATATATGCATACACACACAGAGCTTTGTTGGGTCAAACTGTAAACAAGTTTTTTTTCCCCCACAGGAGGGTGAGACATGGATAGCAAACTGCACCAAAGCAACTTGTTTAGGAAACAACAACATTGTGATAAGTAAAGTGGAGTGTCCACCAGTACAGAACATTGTGTGTGAAAATGGCTACCCACCAATAAAAGTCTTCTCAGAGGATGGTTGTTGTTATCACTATGAATGTGAATGTAAGTTAAATTGTATTTCTGAATGGTTTTGTGGTAATAATGTAGCTTGATCAGCTTTTCATAGTATATGAGTTATTTCATTTATATTATTAATCTCTGGGTTCAGTGTTTTTTATAGTCCTAATTGTCACCTTTTTTTTCTAATTTATCAGGTATTTGTAGTGGCTGGGGTGATCCTCACTTTATCACATTTGATGGAATCTACTACACTTTCTTGGACAATTGCACTTATGTACTGGTGCAGCAAATTATACCGAAATATGATAACTTTAAAGTCCTTATTGACAATTACTACTGTGATTCAGAAGATCAACTTTCCTGTCCCCAGTCTATTATTATACACTACAATTCTTCAGACGTAGTGTTAACTCGCCAACGCTTGAATGGGATAGAAGCTAACAAGGTAAAATTTGAAAGTGAGATCCAGTGCCATTCACCAGCAGAACATTCCCTCTTCCTTGTATGTAACCTCCATTCATATCTCAAAATTTTCTAATTCTCTGGAACAAATCTGGGACCTGTATGAGATGTTGCGGAGGAATGAGACCTTCTCCTGTGCAAATGGAAATATTCCCACATAATGCCATAAATAGCCCAATATAAAATATTTCAAGATACCTCTCTTATCATACAATCCTAGGCTTGCTTATCAGAAATAAGCCCTTTGAGTTCAAGAGGATTTATTCTGAATAAGGAGCTACCGTATTCTCATTTATTAATGTGTAGAAAATAGTGAGATTTGTTTAGGCCTTTAGCCATAAATTAATGAAGTTAAAGATACTGTATGTTGTATCTGGAGATCTGAATGGAGATGGACAGAGCTTAAGTTTTCAGAAAATTGGGTAGAGGCAGTCTTGGGTGTTTATGGAGAGGGCAAGTGATGACAAGACATGTGTCATGTCATTATGGTGCAACTCAGGTCACAGGCCACATCACTTACCAGAATCTTCCTACTTTCAAGGGACCATCTAGGGAGATGACTGGGATCTGGCAGAGAAAGGAAGGGTGGAAAAGCCAGCCTTAAGGAAGGGTGGAAGGGTGGAAAGGAAAGGAAGGGTGGAAAAGCCAGCCTTAATCTGCAATGGAGATTAGATTGAAACCAATTTTTAGAACACTGAAGAACACTGAAGAACCGAATATGGTTACCTTAAAGAATAAAAGGAAACATGATGCAAGACCTCTGCCAAGAAAGAGGAGGAGGGGGAGGGGGAAGGAGGAGGAGACACATCCCAGCATTTCAGAATTTACATAATGGCTGAGACACCAAATTGTAAACATGCATAGATGGCTTCATCTTAAGTCTATATAATGATGTCAAAAAACAGCAAGAAGGTAAAAAAAAGTATCAGTATTTTTTAAATTGAATGCCCAGCTATTGGTTTTATTAAAAAAGATAGCCATGTAAAGTTAGTTTTGCATAAAAGAGCACAAAGCATTCTTGTACAAAATAATTATGGCATATTATAAAAATCAAAGAATTATGTAGTACTCACTTGGTTTGGTTTGCTTAGAGCAGAGGTTTCCAAACTGTGTGTCGCGACACAAAAGTGTGTCACCACACACAGTCTGGTGTGTCGCCACACAACCCGGAAGCGCTGATCATCATCAGCGCTTCCGGGTTTTCCCGCAGCGACACACCAACGGCAGCGCGCAAAAACCCGAAAGCGGCAGCAGTGCTTCCGGGTTTTTGCGCGCTGCCGCAACGGCGGCACTTCCGGGTTTTCCCACGGCAACACACCAACAGCTGTTGGTGTGTCGCCGTGGGAAAACTTTGGAAAGCCCTGACTTAGAGGTACAAAGCTGCAAATAAAAGACAATCAGTGTGTGGTGAAAAACTCAAGCTTTAGTCATTGGGGCTATGTATGCTTTGAAAATGATTCAGAAAAGATACTCTGGACCTCGTACAAGCACAGACCCTTTCTGCTATTCATTAAAGCAGCCCCTCTGTGTGAGCCTGAAAAAAGATGTAGCTACTTTAAATAATTGATTAATTAAGGTTAATCAGACTCTTAAAGCAGCTATACCATTTGTTCAGGTTCACGGTGACCTCTGAAAAAAGAGAGTCTGCTTTAGTGAATAGCCTGAAGCACCTCTTAGTATAAGTCACAGGCATGACTAGATCCATGTGGCCTTTCCTAGCAGATGTATATCTTGCATCCTTTGGAAAGCCACCTCAGAAGAGGGGAACATTCTCCATAGGATTCTGCAAGGTTTCATGCACATTCAGATCATGTAATTTTATTTTGCTGAGAAATTAATAAGATACATATTAAATAGATTAAGGAAATCTATGCAAAATGTGTAGATAATTATTTTTAACACGCAGATACATTACTTTTTTAAAAGTACGTGAGATCAAAAATGACTCTGATACAAAATTGCTCTCTGATGCAAAACTTTTCTTCTATGCAGATCTATTTCAACGGGAAAGTTGTCAAGGCAGGTTTCCAGAAAGACGGTATTTATATCCACACAATTGGCATTAATATGGTGGTTGAAATTCCTGAAATTGGAGCTACTATAACCTTCAGTGGTTTAATCTTCTCAGTAAAGATTCCATACAGCAAGTTTAGCAACAATACTGAAGGACAATGTGGTAAGAAAACTGTTTTAATCCCATCAAAGCTCCTGTTGTTCCATGACACATTTGCAACCACTTATGCATTTAAAGCTGAGTTGAAACAATACTTTATATATTTTCTCTTAGAAAAGTACCTGCTTCTCTCGTATACTCATGACTGTCTTCTCGAAATGTCACTTATTTTTCATTCAGTCTGGATATTAGATCTCCTAATTACTGATGTAAATAAAAATGGAAAGCTACAGCATTTATCTCAAAAGAAGTGATATTTTTTCCAGGAATATTCAGTAAAATAGTCTAGGGGCTCTGAAAGCAGATCTACAAGGTGTCATAGCATAACTAGGCAATAGCTGCCTCGCTCACTAACACACGATGCAGAGAGCAAGCTGTCTTCCTGATACTATTTTCTCTCAAAAATCTGTTTTTCCCCAACTGCTTTTATGTCAGCTTTTGCAAACAACTGCAGAACAGCTTCTACTTGCTGCTAAGTATAGTGTGTTTCAGAGTTTTGGTACCATCACTTTTTGACTTGTGGTCTGTTGGCAGAAGAAAGTGCATGCTATTTATTGAAGCAGGGGAACTCAAGCCTCCGTACATTGCGAGGAGCTTCCGGGTCTTAACATTAGTAGCCTCCATGTCCTCCTTTGGCCAGCTCACTATACTGGCAGGGTACCTGATGACTGGCAGGGCATACATGTTAATGGCATGGATCTTGTTCTTCCCATTGAGCTGGCTCTTCAGGACCTGTCTTACCCTTTGGTGGTACTTGGATGTTGCTGTCTTCCTTGCCTCCTCATTGTGGTTCCCATGTGACTGTGGGATACCAAGGTACTTGTAGCTGGTCTGTATGTCTGATATATGGCCTGCTGGTAGTTCCACCCCATCAGTCTTAACTACCTTCCCTCTCTTTACTACCATCCAGCCACACTTCTCTAGTCCGAATGACATCCCAATGTCCTCAATAGATAGATAGATAGATAGATAGATAGATAGATAGATAGATAGATATAGATAGAGTGAGTGAGTGAGTGAGTGAGTGAGTGAGTGAGTGAGTGGTGGTTAAGAGCACTGCCCTTTGATCCGGGAGACCAGAGTTTGAATCCTGCCTGGTACCTACCTTACCAGTAGGAGTCCTTGGACAAAGACCCCCTGCCTCACCTGCCTACCTCAGAAATGAGAGTAACACGAACTAAGAGAGTGCAACTGGAGGTGCAGCCAACACCTGAAGCTGGAACGTCACTGCCACCCCTTCCATTACAGAGCACAGCAGCTGATATGAAGCATCAGATCATGGATAAACGAGCTACAGTCAACCCTCAAAACCGATTACCAAGGCTCAGTGGAGAAGTACCATCAGATATGCCAATAGAACCCTTACGACAATCCCTACTGCCACCATAACTCAAACCAATGAACTAGCATATGCTACAACCACTGTAATCCTGGAGATGCTTGGCTACACAATCAAGAAGAAAAACAGTACATCCTCCCCCCCCAAAAAAAAATGAGGTTGGAGGCTAAGATCAAGGCAACTCAGAGAGAAGTTAGCCAGCTGATGGAACTACAGAAGGATGTGGAGATTAAAGTTAAGACTCAGCTACTGAAAAAATACAAGGGCCTGACTCCAACTGAAGCCCTAGAGACTGATAAACAAAGGCTCACAGAACTGGCTACCAGGCTAAGGAGATGCACTAGAGAAGCAGAGGCTAAAAAGATAAATGCCCTGCCCCCAAAGAACCATCCAAGATGTACTCTCAACTGCAGTGCAACAAGACAGTAACAGCAGAGCCACCAACAGCAGAAATTGAACAGTACTGGAAGAACATATGGGAGGAAGAGAAGACACAGAACACCAGTGCAAAATAGCTGCAGGACCTGAGAGCAGACCACAACAATCTCCCAGAACAGGAACTAGTCACCATCACATGATCCACACCTGCTGGCTAAAGAAACTAACAGCAGTGCATTAATGCCTAGTAGCACAGATGAACCAGCTCCTAACAGCAGGCTCCCACTCACACTGGCTAAGACAAGGAAGGACAGTGCTGATCATGAAAGACATGCACAAGGGAACAGCACCGTCCAACTACTGGCCAATAACCTGCCTCCCCACAACATGGAAAGTCCTATCAGGTATCATAGCCTCCAAGCTGCAGGACCATATGGGCCAGTACATGAGCACAGCTCAGAAGGGCATTGGGAACAATACCAGAGGCTCAAAACACCAGTTGTTCATAGATAGAGCAGTCATCTGAGACTCAAGGTCTAGACAGACCAATCTAAGCACAGCCTGGATTGACTACAGGAAAGCCTACAACTGCATGCCACACACATGGATCTGTGAATGCCTAGTGCTATACAAAGTCAACAGGACACTAAGGACCTTCCTCAAGAACTCAATGGGACTGTGGAAGACAGCACTGGAAGTCAACTCAAGACAGCTCACACAAGTAGCCATCAACTGCGGCATATACAAAGGTGATGCACTGTCCCCACTGCTGTTCTGCATAGGCTTGAACCCCCTTAGCCAGATAATCACAAGGACTGGATACAGATACAAGTTCAAGAGTGGAACTACCATCAGCCACCTCCTCTACATGGATGACATCAAGCTGTATGCTAAGAGTGCACAAATCATCGACTCGCTGATCCACCTAACACGGATCTAGTGAGGACACTGGGATGTCATTTGGACTGGAGAAGTGTGGCCAGATGGTAGTAAAGAGAGGGAAGGTAGTTAAGACTGATGGGGTGGAACTACCAGCAGGCCACATAGCAGACATACAGACCAGCTACAAGTACCTTGGTATCCCACAGTCACATGGGAACCATGGTGAGGAGGCAAGGAAGACAGCAATATCCAAGTACCACCAAAAGATAAGACAGGTCCTGAAGAGCCAGCTCAATGGGAAGAACAAGACCCATGCCATCAACATGTACACCTTGCCGGTCATCAGATACCCTGCCAGTATAATGAGCTGTCCAAAAAAGGACATGGAGGCTGCCGATGTGAAGACCCGGAAGCTCCTCACAATGTACGGAGGTTTTCACCCCAAGTCCAATACCCAGAGACTGTACACCAGCTGGAAAGAGGGCAGGGGGGTCTGGTGAGTGTCAAAGCCACTGTCCTGGATGAAACCCAGAGCATCCAAGAGTACATCACTAAGATGGCACCCAAAGATCTGCTGCTCAGAGAATGCCTGAGGCAGCAGCAGACATGGGAGGAAGCAGAGGAAGTACAGTACATGGCAAGACAAGACAAGACCCTGCATGGGATGTACCATCGACAAATAGCTGTGGTGGCTGACATTGGGAAATCCTACCAGTGGCTGGAAAGGGCTGGACTAAAAGACATCACTGAGGCACTGATCATAGCAGCACAAGAACAGGCACTAAGCACCAAATCCATAGAAGCAGGGGTCTACCAAACTAGACAGGATCTGAGGTGCAGACTGTGCAGAAAGGCCTCAGAGACAATCCAACACATAGTGGCAGGGTGTAAGATGCAGGTAGGAACAGCATACACTGAATGGCACAACCAAGCAGCTGGCATTGTGTACAGGAACATCTGCACAGTGTATGGGCTAGACCCTCCTAAGTCGAGATGGGAGATTCCACAGAAGATTGTGGAGAATAACGGGGCTAAGATCCTGTGGGATTTCCAGATCCAGACAGACAAGCAGGTACTGGCCAGTCAACCAGACATTGTGGTAGTAGACAAGGACCAGAAGACAGCAGTGGTGATAGATATAGTGGTGCCAAGTGATAGCAACATCAGGATGAAGGAGTATGAGAAGCTGGAGAAGTACCAAGGCCTGAAAGAGGAACTAGAGAGGATGTGGAAAGTAAAGGGCAAAGCAATCCCAGTGGTGGAAGGAGCACTCATGGCTGTGACTCCTAAGCTGGGAGAGTGGCTCCAACAGATCTCAGGAACAACATCAGAGTTCTCTGTCCAGAAGGGTGCAATGCTAGGAACAGCTAAGATACTGCGCAGAACCCTCAAACTCCCAGGCCTCTGGTAGAGGACCCGAGGTTGAGGAAGACACGTACCACCCATAGGGGTGAGAAGGGAATTATATTTAACAAGTAAGATGTATAGGAGCAAAGGGCAGTTTGAAGTTGTCCATGTTTGCAAACAAACTGGACTGAAAACAAACTCACATTGCAGCAACTATAGCAACAGCAGCTACAGTTCTATGATCACTAAAACATGTGGCTATTGTAGTACTTCTCCCATGGTTGCAAGATGTGTGTCTTGCTCGTGCTGTAAACACAGTGAGTGTTACAGTGTACTGTTTGCTCTGTCCATCTGAGCAGCAGTAGAGTTTTGTTATATTGCCACCATTGCAGGACCTCAGACTCAAAAGAAATTTATGTGTATGAAATGAAATCAGTGCCAATGCCTGCATTAGCCTTTGCCAACCTGGTGATTCACCTTTGGAGGGTGCTCGGCAATGGCAATCTGTTCTGCTTAGTTGGCCTTGGGTCAAAAATATTTTGTGTTTTATATGGTTTCGTGTTATTTTCCCCAGGTACTTGCACTAACAATAAAACAGATGAATGTCGCTTACCAAATGGTGAAGTAACAGATTGCTCCCACATGGCTTCCCATTGGAAAGTGCTTGATCCTAAAAAAGATTATTGCTTTGGACCAACACCATCTGCACCAACAGTAACTACAACTTCTCCACCTGGAACATGTAGCCCATCTCCTCTCTGTTCCTTTATTTTGAATGAGTAAGATAGAAACTATTTTATATTTCATTTTTGTAATCATAAGTAAAGGTAAAGGTTCCCCCCGCACATTTGTGCAGTCGTGTCTGACTCTAGGGGCCGGTGCTCATCTCTGTTTGTTAGCCAAAGAGCCAGCGCTGTCCGAAGATGCTTCCATGGTCATGTGGCCGGCATGACGCATGAGGAACGCTGTTACCTGCCCACCGAAGTGGTACCTATTTATCTACTTGCATTTGCATGCTTTCAAATTGCTAGGTTGGCAAGAGCTGGGGCTAGTGCGAGAGCTCACTCTGTCACATGGGACTAGGGATTCGAACCTCCGAGCTTGCAGTCTTCCGATTGACAAGCCTGGCGTCTTACCCGCTGAGCCACCACGCCCTTATGAATGTAATCATAATGGTGGATTAAATAAGATTTTTTGCTCAAGCAACAGGAATTCCATTATCCCTCTTACCTATGCAGTCCTTTGCACATCTTCAAATCTGCTACAAAGTGTTGAGGAATCTTCCTGTAGATTTTGAAGGCTTGCTAGAAGCTCCAGTGGCAGGGACAAATCCTGATCCTAAGAAAAACTGTTTTTACTCAAAGAATCCCATTTATGGATTCTGACCAGTATCCTCTGATGAAGATTATCTCTCTCTCTCCCCTTTCCTCTCTCTCAACTAAATGCATTACCTTAGTCTAGAGACTTGAGTATGAGGTATAATAGAAAATTGTGCCAAAGTTTAGATTTCTGCAGTAATAAGTCTTGTATGATGGGCCTCACAACAGAGCAGCCTTTCTCAGCTAGGGTTTCATGAGAGGAATTCTGTGAGAGATTGTGCATACAATGCACATATACATACATATGCATATACATATACTCATGTGCCATACATAGCTAGCTGTAAAAATATTTTTTATGCAGGGGGGGCCTGAGACCTGAAAATTATTTCAAAGGCTCTTCCAGGGTAAAAAGGCTGAGAAAGGCTGCAATAGAGTCTAAGGCTGTTAATGCTTCTCAACCTTGGCAACGTCAAGCTGTGTGGACTTCAACTCCCAGAATTCCCCAGTCAGCCATGTTGAAGTCCACACAGCTTGACGTTGCCAAGGTTGAGAGACACTGGTCTATACAAACTTTATAGTGAACAATTCTATAATGGGCAGTTTGGGTCACATTCTAAACATTCTCACATTTCGCTTAGCAAGCCTGGCATGAAAATGCAGGCACAACCTCTCCAGCTAGGCCAGTTTAGATCCACATATGAAACCCAGAAGTAGAAAACTAGAAGGGAGGATAATTCAGTCTTATATCTATCAGAAAAATCTATTTTCTAATGTTGTTATTGTAGAAAAATTTTTGAGGTTACCCTGGTTAGAATCCTTCAAGTCATTCACCAGGTTCCCCATTTGGATGCAAATGTTAGTGGAACCGAGCCCATGACAAGGATCTAGCAAAAGATGTTCAAATCCAAAAGGACACGTAAACTTTAGATGACAATATTATCCTAAGAAGGAAGGCCAGCACATTTTAGTTTCCTGTCCTCTTGTGGGGGAGGGCAAAGAAGAAGGAGCAGGAAGTTATAACCGGGAACAGCAGGAAGTGGGCTGAAGGGGCAGTTCTAAGAGTATCCCTCTTCCAATCAGGCAAATCAGACCAGCCACAAAGAGAAAAAGGGAGAAGTTCCTTGCTGCCTATCATTACATTTAATGCATCTAGAGGTAAATAAGGTGCAATAAGGCAATCTTTCTCAAACTGTATCTCCCACATTATAACATTTCCATGGTTACTAAAAAGTGTGTCTCAAAAACACATTATTGTTAATTTTCTTTAAATGCTTTCCATTCTGTTGGTTTAATGTACATTTGTACAATCACTGAAAGTTCACAGGCCTTTCCTCCAGAAAACTGTCCTTTTATAATAGATATTGGAAAGATTTTATAGCTGGAAAACTTCTAATTCATAGCCAATATTACCACTTGTGGGAGGTTCTTTGGCATCAGAAATTCCAGGTTCTGCCCCTTTTTTTAAATAATGCCCTTTCATTTTCCATTTAAAACAGTCCCAGGATCTAAAGGAAGCTCCAACTAAATGAGTAAAGCAATGTGTGCTCACTCAGAGATTTTACACTATTTTACACTAAGCACTTCTTGTATTTTTGCAGAATCTTCTCTGAGTGCCATAAGATCATACCCCCAGATCCCTACTTCCGAGGCTGTCTCTTTGATGCTTGCCATATGAAAAATATCTCCATGCAATGCTCAGGATTAGAGATATATGCTTCTCTCTGTGCCTCTAAAGGAGTTTGTATCGATTGGCGAGAGAAGACCAATGATGCATGTCGTAAGTGCTGGAATGTCAATCAGTCCTATTGTGTTTACCAATGATATGAAAATTCCTTCCTCACATCCTTATTTCTAGCTTTTCAAGTATACCTTCAATGAGAGCTTTGCGTGGCACTCATAAAAGTGATACCCAGAGAGAGAAAGGACTTCTGATTCATTTATCAATTAAATATTCCATGCATGTGGCTGGAATCATTGCTTATTCTGTTCATATAGTTGTTGTTGTAGTAGTTGTTGTTTCTGTGGTGGTTTTTTTTTTCCTTCTTTTTTCAACATGAGTAAATTAGATAATGGGATGGAAAAATCATTAGGAAAAAAAAGTTGTACTGAAACTTTTTCCAAATGCGAAATGTATGGAAAATACATTTCTATATAATGATGAGCTCATTTTATTTCTCATTTATAGCATTTAGCTGTCCTACAGATAAAGTATATGATCCATGTGGCCCCATCAGTCCTCCCACATGTGATAACAAGTAAGTAAAAATCAAAAGAGCTTTGAATGTTTACAGTTGTCATGATGAAGTGAATAACATGCTGAATGTGCATTTAAAGTACGTAAGTGGAATAAAGTTTTATTATATTCAAAAGAAAAGGAAGAGAAAAGAAGCAGCTCATCAGTGAAAATCGCAAAAGAATAACCAAAAGCAAAGAAAAGGGTAATAGAAAGAAAAGTGATGGTGGGGGAACTATTTGGGCTCAGACTTAGGCAATTGTAAAGAGCTGCTTGAATGAACTAGATTTCAGATCAAGCTTAATAGAAAGGAAATACCTCCTGATATTGTACACATTCAAATTTCATAATTTGAAAAGATATTGTGGAATATCTTGCCCCTGGAGGTGAGACAGGCGCCCTCGCTCCTGGCCTTCCGGATCTTTAAAGACCTGGTTCTGCCGCCTTGCTTGGGACAAAGGAGGTAATAGTTCCTCCTGGGGGTGGTTAGCCCTGTAATACCCTCCTTTTTAAGATCTTCCCATCCTCTGGATTCTTATCTATTTATTATTATATTGTATTTTTAAGTGTATAGGTTTTTTAATATTAATATTGATGTTGTAAACCGCCCAGAGTCTACTGTTGTGGAGATGGGCGGTGATAAATTTGAATAATAAATAAATAATAAATAAATAAATAATAGGATTATTAAATGCTAGAAATTACCAATAGTCTGAACTTCTAATTAGCCATGAGAAATCCTGAAGACCAAATGAAGTACCAGGTTACTAGAGGGGGGCAAATGTTGTCCTTATTCTCAGAAAGGGACCGGGAAAACTACAGATTACTCCGTCTGACAATGATATTGGAAAATTCTAGAGCAGATCACAAAATGGCCAAACACCTTGAAAACAAAGCAATCATTACTAGAAGTTAGCATGGATTTGGTCGAGAATAAGTCTTGCCAGACTAATCCATTTTTTTTTAATTGGGTAACTTCCATTGTTCACTGTGGGAATCTTTATTTCAGTATATCATTTGACAAAGCAATATATGACATTCTGATTAGCCAGCTAGTTAAATATGGGCAAGATGTCATGCCATTGGGTGGATCCACAATTAGCTCTCTTTCACTGCACTTTGAGCTCATCAGTAGTTCCTCATCAAAGTAGAAGGCATCAAGCAGGATGCCAGGACCTTTCAATGTTTCCATTAATGACTTACCTGAAGAGGTAGAAGAAATTGTTCTCAGATTTTCAAATGACACAATACTGGCAAAATTCAAAATAATATCAAGAGGTTAGAGAAGTGGGTAAAAATAAAAGAATGGAATTTTATAGGGAAAAATGCAAAATTCATCACTTAGGAAGAAAAAAGCATATGCCCAGAAATATAAAAGGGTTATCCAGCTTGGAAAAGCATGGATGAAAAGGGAATTGTAATTGATCACAAACTGACTGTGACTTAGCAGTACAGGTAGTCCTCACTTAACAACCGTTCATTTAATGACAGTCCGAAGTTACAACGGCCTCAGAAAAAGGGCTTTACGACCTGTACTCACACTTATGACTGTCACTAACCATAGCACCACCTCCACAGACACGTGATCGCAATTTGGGCACTTGGCAGCCGGCTCACATTTATGATGAGTTGCAGTATCCTGCAGTCATGTGATTGCAATTTGTGACCCTTTTTGCCAGTTTCCAGCAAAAAATGTCCTTTGGGGAAGCTGGATTCGCTTAAGAACTGTCTTAAAAATGGTCGTAAAATCAGGTCCGGTCACGTGGTGTTTCATTTAACGACCGCACCACTTAACAACCAATTTTCTGGTCCCTATTGTGGTAATTAAGTGAAGACTATCTGTATGATGTGACTTTTAAAAAGCAATACAATTTTAGGCTGCATTAATAGAAACAAATTTTCCAGATCATGAGAAATAATTTTCTCCATTACTCGGATCTTCCCTTTGAGAGTTTGATTTTGGGGCTTGAATAGCCCCTTCTCACTTCATGATTTATGATGCTTAATGCTGTTATCATAATAAGTTGTATTTCTTTCCTTCATCTGCATAATCATATTTGCCCCCAAACTCTGTTCCAAAGAGTTGGGGTACCTTCTGGACTAAAGTCTGAGAATATGTGCAGAGAATAAGAATTCGCCTTTCCACCTTGTCAGGAAAAACTTATTCTTCTGTGGATGCAAGAATAGTGCTATGGATTTATTTCAGTCATGGTTTCATAAATCTATCCTGTGTTAAAAATTACTCTGTGGCCATGGACTTGGACCTCATGGACTTGGACCTCCTCTTTCATCATGACTAGTTCTCTCACACAGGGAGGATAAAACTTGATGACTAGTGGCACTTATATTCGCTTGAGCCATTTCAAGGAAAGATGGATATATTGATGTGGCAACCAAATAAGGAATAAGCAGATTTATTTATTTATTTGTTTGTTTGTTTGTTTATTACATTTATGTCCCACTGCATTCCCATTGGACTCTCAATGGTTCCACAAACATATGGACCTAAAACATCACAATAAATAGAATCAGAGAACTAAATCACCCCAAGGATAAATCAAGTAATTCAGAAAAATAAATAAATAAATAAATAAATAAATAAATATTATGATGGGTTTCATCATAATGCAAGTAATTTGGTGCTTGACTTTTTTTTAGATTTCTCAAGAAACGTTGACATTATACATCTCATTCCTCCCTTAGTCCTTATTAGGTTGCACACACAGCATGGATGTTCATAAGGTAGGGGTGCAGCTATTACTCTAATTTGTGCTTCTTTTTTCATTGAAGCACTCCTCAGGAGACTGGAATAACAGAAGGTTGCTTCTGTAAAAATGGAACCAAACTCTTCAGTACCTACAAGGATATCTGTGTCTCTGATTGTGGTAAGTATTCTTATTTAAGAAAAGGGGCGGCTACCACAATGCAAAGGGACTGCTAGATGGACAGGTCAGCTAGATATGATTTCAGTAGTTTCCAGGAAGGAAGATCAGAAATTATTCATTAAAAGGAGATTATCACTTAAACAATAAATGGATGGATGGATCAAAACCATGCACCCAAAAATGTGGATATGTGAAACACTTTACCATAGATAAGGAGGTCTGGTCTGTATCTACCAACTGCAGTACACAAAACTGAATAACAAGATCCTGGATAATGAAGGTCACTTGTATTAATATGCAAGATGTATTAAATAGGCTGACCATATTGTATTTCAGGATGGCAAAACAGGACGGTGTCTTATGTAATATTCCGTATTCATGAAAAAGATAGGGGTCCCCGCCCCCCGGTCCACGCGATTGGCTCCCGCCTGCAAACCCCACCCCCGGTCTGCACGATTGGCTCCTGCCTGCAAACCCCACCCCCCTGGTCTGCACGATTGGCTCCTGCCTGCAAACCCCATCACCCGGTCCACGCTCTGGCTCAGAGCCTCCTTCCACGCCATTCCCGCCGGGTTTGAAAAATGGGACAAAATTGAGATTTTTATGAAAACAACAGGACTGTTGAAAAATGCTTTAAAAACGGGACTGTCCCGTTCGAAACGGGACGTATGGTCAGCCTAGTATTAAAATAGGGTGTTCTTTCACACAGATAAGGTTTTGTTCAACAGAGGATCTTTTCCTCCACAAATGCATTCTAAAAAGTGTTCTTTATATGATAATCCCTCTACAAGCATCAATTGGCAATGGATTAGCATCCTTATAGAATGAAGAACTTCTATTATTATTTACCCATGAAATCTACAAAATGCAGCCGCATCTTTCCTTGTAATACCTGAAGTTCAGGTCGCCTAACATTCCTAGCATCTTCCTGTCGATTTTTGATCCAGGAGACAGAAGAAATTACACTAGATTGCATAGGCCTCTGCAGTCAGCAGCCTTTTGCTTTCTAAATAAGTTAAATTTCTACCCCTCCCATTAAATCTAGCAGGAGAGGCATGCTGTAGGTCCCGTCAGTTAAAGAATGTCAGCTTGAGGGACCCAGGAAGTGGGCCTTTTCAGTTGCTTCTCCTGCCTCATGGAACACTATTCCCCCTAAGATTGGAGTGGACCTGACCCTGCTGGCCTTTTGGAAGGCCCTTAAGACGTGGATATGTTCCCAGGCATGGAGGTTGGAGTGTTAGTGGGAACCCATGATATGCTTATTGTTTCACCTAGACTGGTTTAGCTCCTCAGCTGCCGCATGTATTGCTGGGTTTTATATAATGTTTTGTGTTGTTTTTAAACGTTGTAAGCTGCCCGCAGTCACTACTGTAAAATATAGTAAAATATTATAAATCAAATAAAGTAACAGGTGTTCCTCTGTGCAAAATATCCATTCGTATATATACATTCTTTCCAGGTTGTACTGGACCAGATGGGTTACCCAAAGCGGCAAGTATTAAAGCTTTTATTGTTTTATAAAATATAGATGGGTGAACTTCTGAGGGTAATAGGAGCTTCATGGAAACTAAACATTTTCAAGACTGTTTCAACATTTGGAGGGTTTTAATGAGACAACAGGAGAAGTTACATCCATTGTCTCAGTGTCAGCCAGCAGCAGGAAAACCCACTGTACTAGGTGTGCACACCTTTGTTTGCACAACTCTCTTCCCCCATGTGTGGACCAAATCTACTTCTCCAAATCAACAATGCATGGCAGCTGCTATAGTGCAGTGGAGTTGCTTAGGCACAGCTTTTTATGTAAAAAGAAATCTATAGTGTATATAATTTTTAAAATATCTCTTTTTGCAGCCTGGAGAAACTTGGATTAGCAATTGCCAGAAATGTACTTGTGAGGAACACTCTCTTGTAGTACAATGTACAAAAGAACCATGTCCTATAAAACCTACTCCTGTGGAATGTTCTTTTGAAGGGTTTGTACCCATCACAATATTCACCCCTGAAGAAAAGTGCTGTCCTCAGAAACAGTGTGGTAGGTATAATTCTCACAAATATTGTATTGTAAATGGCCTAAGCTAACATTCCAGTTTTCATTTTAGGAACTCCCATGGATTAGACTACAGTGGATGCTTCAGTTTAGCCAAGGCTCTGTGTTGTAAATCATCTAGTACAGAAGTTAATCTGCCCATTGTACAAATGTAGATGTACCTCCTCTCTACGAGATCAAAAGCTAATGCTTATAGGATGTAACTGGACTGTTGAGAAACTCCCTGCCAACTCTGTTTTGATGAAAATGAAGTTAAACCATAGGACCAGGAATTATAAAGACCAGTGGTCAAATTTATACTTAAATATGCAATTTACTGGATTCACTATAACTTAGTTTAATCCACTCTTTGAATTGCTCTGTGATAAAAATAACAGAAAGATAAAGTGTGCTAATAAATATTGAAATATATTGAATTTAATTCACTCATTGCTCTTATCCCTTTTTTATTTTTCATTCTGTAGTGTGCAACACTTCTCACTGTCCCAAGTCTATTGAAACCTGTCCACTAGGATATGAATTAAAGAAGGAATACCTGCCAGGAGGGTGCTGCATTAACATCACTTGTGGTAAGAACTGAGTCATTGTTAAAAACAATCACTGTATTGTTGTAAAATTCTCCCCTATCTCACATTCCAATGCCTACAAATACTCAGAAGGCATATTCATCCTCTCTCATGGAAAGCCATTTCAGAGGAGATCTCTTCAGCTGGAGGTAGGCTTTATGTGCTTCCTGATGTAAAGTGATACTTGTGCTACACTTGCTCTGAGGTTGGGCATCCTTAATTCCTTATATATGTCATTTCTGCTGCTAGCCGATTAGCAACATACAGTTTTAAAGGGACTGGTCTTTTCTTCCACCATTAAATAATGTGAGGACTGTTAGAAGGCCCAAGGAAGTTGATTGACTTTGCTGGAGGTGATCCTAGCAAAGTTACTGAATGTTTCTGTCAAGGATGCTATTTGTACGGAACATGTATGAATGAAAGTATCCTATTTCCAATCTGTAAATCTGTTCTATCCCATCTCTGCCTTAATCTCAATTTTTAAACATTTTATCAACATGAACATTTGGAATTCAATGTATTACAATTTATGTCGTAGACATAGCTGTTCTTAAAATGTGTACTTCTAAATGAAGCATTCATTTTCATTGTCTTTTGGTCCTACTATATTGGTAATATATACCATATTGTTATGTAACAGTAGGAAAGATGCAAATAGGTAGGTTCCAATCCCAGGCAGTGGCCTGAAAAAGATTGTGTAAAATTGTTTAAGCCTTACTTGCTGGAGATACTCAATGTCATAGTCCAACATATATGGAGCTCACCAGGAAAGATTAGTGTTTGAGGTATGCATCGGGTCAGACCAAATGTTTTAGAACACACAAAGATTAAATTCCCCAAGCATCCTACACAGTGTTGTTGTTTATTTGTTCAGTCACTTCCGACTCTTCGTGACTTCATGGACCAGCCCACGCCAGAGCTTCCTGTTGGCCGTCACCATCCCCAGCTCCCCCACGGTCGAGTCCGTCACCTCCAGAATATCATCCATCCATCTTGCCCTTGGTCGGCCCCTCTTCCTTTTGCCTTCCACTTTCCCTAGCATCAGCTTCTTCTCCAGGGTATCCTGTCTTCTCATTATGTGGCCAAAGTAATCCTACACAGTACTGTGTGCTAAATAAACAGTTTTTGTTACTGCACACACCCTTAAAACCTTAAAACAACTTTTAAAGAGCAAATTCCTTCCATTTTCATTGTCATTTTCCTTTTCAATTGATTTGATCTGTTGAGAGCAAATATGAAGATTAATTATAATATATCTTTGTGTCCCACAGTGAAAGTACCAGGCTGTGTTGTCAATGGGAGCTTCTACAATGTAAGTAGTGTTCATTAAAATGAAGAATAGCACCACTGAAACAACTAATTCAAGAACAATGTTAACAGTGCATTTCCTACAGCAGGTCATTCCTGCCTCTCTAGCTCACTAAAGACTTTCAGGGATGACAATGATGAAATCCTCCCTTTTGAAAATATAAAACCCTGCTGTTATTTGTACCTGTTCTCAACCTTATCCCTATTTATTCCATTTATTCTATCCTGTTCAACACATGTAGTTCCCTTGTAGGAATACCATGGAATTTAAAACATCATGCAATCAATGGTGATCAATAAACCACAACATAAACCAAGATGAAATCATCAGCAGTGCCAAGAGTGAGAATAAAAGCACTTATAAACACAGCACACAAAATCACAAGAAAACCACAATAAAAATAGAAGCCAAACAGTCTGCTAACATTTTTTTTAATGCCAGACTAATGAAAAGATCTTCACCTGGCATCTTAAAGACCAAAACACAGGTATCAAGCGTGGCTCTTTCTGAAGAAGAGCATATCACCAATAGGTTGCCTGGTACAAATAAAGGTATCTGTTTTTTCTTACGGTCAAGACAACTCCCTTCATGGTGTGTTGGTTACTGTAATTTGGATTTCAGCTCTAATGTAAACATCTCTTCCACTATCAAAGCATGCACAATATTTCCAAGGTATTAAATCAGGTTAGAGTGATTTATTACTGTTTCTCTTTTGTCCTTCTTCAGCCTGGGGCAGTCGTACCAGGAGGATTATGTGAATCATGCAGATGCTCTGAAACAGAAGATCCAGAAAACAAGGTGGAGTGTGTGTCTCAAGCATGTGACAAAAGATGCCCACTGGTAAGTCACATTCTTCTTCTTTTTAAACAAAATCCATGGCTTTGAATCTCTCAGAAATCTATCTATCCACTCACCACCTTATAAAAAAGGACCTATGGTTTTATGAATTTCTTCCCATATTTTCTGAACTACAGGGTCAAGAATACAAGGAAATACCTGGACAATGCTGTGGTCATTGCACTCAAGTAGCTTGTGTTCTGAGAGTGGAGTCCTATCCTGACCAAGTGATCAAGGTAACTTAAAGTTTTGCTAACTCCATTGTACACCAAATTCATGTTCAATCCTACTCATGTATCTCAACTGGTAAAAAGAAGACAGAGATTTTAATTTAAACAGTAAATAATAATTCTGCATGAATGATCACAATCCTTTTTAGCTAACCTGATCTCAACTGCATCCCATGTATTTTTATTATTGCCCTCTGAGACTGACCACTAGTTTGTTTGTTTATGAAAATCATGGTGATATATAAATTAAAATAGAGAATGGAGAAAAATGCCTTGGCAGACCCACTGATCAGGTTGCCCACAATAATCTGTAAATAATAGAAGTTCTTTGAGGCTTCAGATGTTGGTCCTTCTCTGTCCTGCAGTACTTGAGAGATGCCAGGATTTTAACTGGGAGCTTCTGCAGACAAAATACTGTATGTGCTGTGATCCTTTCCATTGCAGAAAAAAAGTGGTTAGATATTATATACGTAGATGCCCCATAAAAATTTAGTTCTGCTTGGAGATGCCATACCATAAACCTTCTACTTCTTACTAAAACTCATCATTCTGTACTTATGGAAGCAGTGACAGTTGAATTGCCATTAAAGTGCCCCACAACTGCTGCTAGTAATAACAACAACAACAGCAACAAAACAACAACAGCAACAGCAACAGCCAGTATCGGAAGACCCAGGTTCTACCCCACCCTGAGCCATTGAGGCTCTCTGAGTAACTTTGGGTCAGTCACTTTCTCTCAGCCCATCCTACCTAGGGATCGAGTTCCAATTTTAAAAGGTGGGACATAAATCTAATAAATAAATAAAATAATTGTCAAGAGACTTAATCGATTGAATGGATAATGAAAGTGCATTTGTGTGAGAGTGTGTAAGTGTTCTACATTGGAGCTACCTGGAGACCAGGAATCAGCAAAAAGGATACAGTTTTCAGTACCAAATTCATACAATTTCTGAGTTAGATAGTATGCTGATGGCAAAAGTAGAGAATATATTCTATTATAGATTGATGAATATACTTTGGTACCTATGAATGGAGGCAAACAAGTATATTAAAACTGAAACTAAACCATTTCAGGGAAGTAAATAAGCTGCTCAAAAAAATAAAGGGAACACTGAAATAAGACATCCTAGATCTGAATGAATGAAATATTCGTATTAATTACTTTGTTCATTACATAGTTGAATGTGCTGACAACAAAATCACACAAAAAGCAATGGAAATCAAATGTAAGCAACCCCTGGAGGTCTGGATGTGGAGTTACACTCAAAAATTAAAGTGGAAAAGAACACTACAGACTGATCCAACGTTGATGTAATGTCCTTAAAACAAGTCAAAATGAGGCTCAGTAGTGTGTGTGGCCTCCACGTGCCTGTATGACCTCCCTACAATGCCTGGGCATGCTCCTGATGAGGTGGCGGATGGTCTCCTGAGGGATCTCCTCCCACACCTGGACTAAAGCATCCCCCAACTCCTGGACAGTCTGTGGTGCAACGTGGCGTTGGTGGATGGAGCGAGACATGATGTCCCAGATGTGCTCAATTGGTTTCAGGTCTGGGGAACGGGCGGGCCAGTCCATAGCATCAATGCCTTCGTCTTGCAGGAACTGCTGGCACACTCCAGCCACATGAGGTCTAGCATTGACTTGCATTAGGAGGAACCCAGGGCCAACTGCACCAGCATATGGTCTCACAAGGGGTCTGAGGATCTCATCTCGGTACCTAATGGCAGTCAGGCTACCTCTGGCGAGCACATGGAGGGCTGTGCGGCCCCCTAAAGAAATGCCACCCCACACCATTACTGACCCACTGCCAAACCGGTCATGCTGGAGGATGTTGCAGGCAGCAGAACGTTCTCCACGGCGTCTCCAGACCCTGTCACGTCTGTCACATGTGCTCAGTGTGAACCTGCTTTCATCTGTGAAGAGCACAGGGCGCCAGTGGCGAAGTTGCCAATCTTGTGTTCTCTGGCAAATGCCAAACGTCCTGCACGGTGTTGGGCTGTAAGCACAACCCCCACCTGTGGACGTCGGGCCCTCATACCACCCTCATGGAGTCTGTTTCTGACCATTTGAGCAGCCACACGCACATTTGTGGCCCACTGGAGGTCATTTTGCAGGGCAGTGCTCCTCCTGTTCCTCCTTGCACAAAGGCGGAGGTAGCGGTCCTGCTGCTGGGTTGTTGCCCTCCTACGGCCTCCTCCACGTCTCCTGATGTACTGACCTGTCTCCTGGTAGCGCCTCCATGCTCTGGACACTACGCTGACAGACACAGCAAACCTTCTTGCCACAGCTCGCATTGATGTGCCATCCTGGATGAGCTGCACTACCTGAGCCACTTGTGTGGGTTGTAGACTCTGTCTCATGCTACCACTAGAGTGGAAGCACCGCCAGCATTCAAAAGTGACCAAACCATCAGCCAGAAAGCATAGGAACTGAGAAGTGGTCTGTGGTCACCACCTGCAGATCCACTCCTTTATTGGGGATGTCTTGCTAACTGCCTATGCTTTCTGCCTGTTGTCTATTCCATGTGCACAACAGCATGTGAAATTGATTGTCAATCAGTGTTGCTACCTAAGTGGACAGTTTGATTTCACAGAAGTGTGATTGACTTGGACTTACATTGTGTTGTTTCAGTGTTCCCTTTATTTTTTTGAGCAGTGTATTTTCTTCCTATTTCCTAATCTATCAGATTAGGAAATCTGCAATTCGGCTTTTTCACCCTCATTCATACTGAGTTCGTGACAGGGGACATCCCTTTTCCAAGATTCCCTGGAGGAGCAGCCGTATCTCAACTCCAGGCCAAGGTTCCATTGTTGGTGGGCATGCCACCAACTTCCATAAGCACCAATTTAACAAACCATATTCAGCATAGCTGAGGAATGCTAGGAGTCATCCAGTTGCTGTATCCCCCAACTCTCCAAAATTTTCACTTCTATTGTTTCGTACTTTAAGGACACCTCTTGCTTAACTGAAGGGCACCCCCCACCCCACTCCCCAACTCTGTTTTCTGGGAAATTGAGAAGTTTATGCTCATGAACTATTTTATCTTATCTTCGAAAATGAATAAATAACTACAACTGTGGCTATTTTCAGCCAGGAGAAAGCTGGTACCCACCAGGAAACAATTGTACTTACTACGAATGTGATCTTATTGAGAACCAATATATTCCTGTCACTATCAAGAAATCCTGCCCTCCGTTTCATCCAACTGAATGCCAACCTGTAAGTTTCATTGACCCAAAAGTCTTTGTTTCAGTATATTTGATGCTACACAGTGAAAGTGGAGCTTATCTAAAGTGGAATAAATTGGAACTGACTTTATTATGGAAGGTTTACAATTGAACTGTGCAGTCCTGTCTATGTCTGTTCCAAACTAAATCCTACTGAGCTCAGTGATACGTATTTCCATGTAAAAGGGTATAGCAGGGGATTTTGTGGTTGGGAAAACAATGTACATTGACTGAGGTTGTGTCTCACACTTCGGTGGGATTGAGTTTTACTCTCACTGGTTTTTGGTGGGAAGAATTTGCACAGTTAATTTTTTTAGACTAAGTTAACCCTGTTTGGGATTTATACTCCCACTGCAATTTTCTCCAGCCTCAACATTGATGAGATGGCACACTTTGAATTTTGTGAAATAGTAGTCAGCAGTGTCTAAGGACTAAAAAAAAAAAACCCCACACTAGGAAGAGTGTGAAAGAAATAGAAATAGATTTAGTTTCCCACTCCTGGCATATACAGTAGGTTTATGGCCCAAGTTGGCTGTACTAAAGATGTATTTCTAAACAGAAGCTGTACTTTTGTTTCTGCAAAAATAACTTTAAAGATTGATATATTTGTTATAGTATCTCTTTTGTGGATTGCAGTCCACCTCAGTTGATTCATAACTGATTCATAATTGATATTGGGGTAGGGGATCTTTTTTTTTTCATTTCATTTTTTTCATTTTACGCAAAAAGTCCATAAGGGGTTTCCAGTCACCAATAAATGTAGATGCATCAAGAAGTATAATATCCTTTTAGGACTGTAGCCCAAATATTGTTGTTTTGCTTTTTTTTTTTGTATTCTTCTGGGAAGTTCTAATCCTGGTGTGGATCTTTCAGCAGCATAAACAAATGATACTCATACAGGGAGAAAGTGACTGTTTTAGCGTCATAAATTAATTTCTGAACTATTTTCTTTTTATAGGAGGATGTGGAATTAACTGAGGATGGCTGTTGCAAGTTGTGCAAAGCTAAAGGTGAGACATGCCAACTGTATTAGCATAAGTCAAAAAACGCAGATTCTCACTGGCCATAAAGCCAATTTTTGTGTTTTTACATGTTCATGTTCATTACATGTTTAGTGCAGATTTCCTAAAGTTTGGTAAGGCAAGGCATGAAAATAGAAGCCAAATATCCATCTGGCTTCTTGAACATGCCTTTAAATATCAGTTGCATCAGAGTATAATCTAACATGGGGAGAGGGAAAAATCTGTAGCCTTTCAGACAGTATTGGACTCCAATTCCATTCAAGCCCAATCAGCATAGCTGATGGGCAAAGTTGCTGGATTTGTAGCCCCACAATTCTGTACAGAAATAATTGACATGGTCTTTATCCCTTCATAACATCCAAAGCAAACACTAGATACCATCTTACATGCACACAGTACACTTGTACACTTTCTTTTTTGTTTTACAATGTTTTTGATCAAGGACTCCTGATTTTTTTTTACTGTTTCTCTTTTCTTCCACTCCCAGTAACAGAATCCTGTGCACCAAGAAATATCACCAAAATAATAAAACACAATGGCTGTGAAGCTTCTTCACCTATCGAATTAACATACTGTGAAGGCCACTGTGGCAGTATTTCAATGTAAGTAACCAGGAAGATGATTGCATCTTAGTAGCTCAATGTGAAACAACTCTATGCACAAAATTTAGAAAGCCTTCAAATGCCATGAGATATGAATGCAAAGAATTTATCCAAGATCAGATTCTTAGGATGTTTGCTGAATAGTCCAGACGCCATTTTATTTTCATCTATCAACTTTTTAAATGGAAGTTGAGCTAAGACTCAGTTCCATTGTTGGCCCATTGCCTACCATCTTAAATTACTCCAGATGAAGATGAAATCCTATTTAAGGTAATTTTAGATGGATCAGTGTGCAGGCCTAGCTCCCATTCCTTGAGGAACAATTTGGCAAATGATCAAGAAGCAGGAGAAGAGATGTCTGGCAGATGTCAAAAGAGGAGGAGAAGGTGGAAGCAAGCAAGCAGGCAAGCAGGTGGGTGAGAGGAGAGAGTGGCCACAACGAAGGAGGAGGGAAGAGAAGAAAAAAGCTGTGATGGCTCATCAACACTAAAATGCCTGATGGACCCCGAAACTGGTTCCAGCCCTGAAGGTATTATATCAGTGTTTCTCAACCTTGGCAGCTTTAAGATGTGTGGACTTCAACTCCCAGAATTCCCTAGCCAGCCATGGGGTTGAAGCCCACACATCTTAAAGTTGCCAAGGTTGAGAAACACTGTGTTATATTGATAGAGATAGGTTATAATGTTTTGATTGCCCAAAGCCATGCAGATGGCATTGAAAAGACAAAGTTCTGCTGAAACCAAGTAATGCTTGGCGAGGGGTAGACTTAATCCTGTAGCAGCTCATCTCAACCTCAATTTGCTTTACCATCCAGGTATTCATATGAAGCAAATAAGATGGATCATATATGCAAGTGTTGTCAAGAGCGAAAGACCATGAAGAAGCAAGTGACCCTGATTTGCCTCGATGGTTCAACCACGGAGTATTCTTACATCCATGTTGATGAGTGTGAGTGTGTCAACAATTATTGCAGCACTCTGACCACTCCCACACCAGCTCAGCAGGAACAGCAGCAACAGGTGTCCACCTTTGCCCCAGGGGAGCAGCAGCAGCAGCAACAGCAGCAGCAACAGCAGCAGCAGCAGCAGCAACAGCAGCAGCAGCAGCAGCAGCAGCTCCTGACCACTGTCCCACCAGAGGAAGAGCAGCAGCAGCAGCAGCAATGAAAGGGACAATCAGGACCAGTCTAGACATTTTCATAAAGTGACCCAGAATTGAATAAATGAAAATCTTATGCTCAAGCAACATGCAACCCAATATTTCCTCTATCTACTCTTCGAGAAAAGGTTTTCTCTTCTGCATGCCAAGCATTTTGAAATGTCCTGACCTTTTCTTGGGTGTAGGCTCGACTGAGACTATATGATTGAGTTGAAAAAGACTTGGGGATGGAGAGGGAGAGGGCTTGGTGTCAATCATTGGAGTTGGGGTGAAAAATCAAAAGGATGGATTGGTTTGGCTTGGGATCTTCTCTTGAGGAGGGACAATTCCCGCATTTAGTGACAGGTAGTACCATTTTAATTAAAACTGGTGGAGTTTTTACCGCCGGTTGGCAGAAGCCAGATAAGATCTGGAAGCTTTGAGTAGGATTCTGATCCAGTTCATCTTTGTTGCATTTGACAAGAATATTGGTTGGTATTTGCTAAAATGGCAAGTATAGCTCTCAGCTCCCTGACGTAATTTTTCTTGCTATGCTTCCAAATTTCTTCGATAAACTTCATTCTTTCTACTCCTTCCAAATATGAGTAGGGAAGACAGGCTATAATGATGTGAGATTCTTTGTAGATTTATTACTATTGCAACAAGGAAAAAAAACTTGTGAAGTGTGGCTGCTGCTGAAGAAGACTGTTTACATGATACCATCAGCATAGTAATTGTATAAGGATCTGAATTATTTTTGTAATTGTTTACAGAATGAATGGACTAATATATGTATATGTACACCAAAAGGTATATGAAGAATTTTTGTAAACCAAAGTAATAAATAACAGTAATATAACTTAGAGTTTCTGTTCTAAAATAGTGAATTATTTTTGAACATATAATTACTATTTATTTGTTTCTGGAAAATAGGTTTTCAGGGATATTTTCTTCTGAATAAGTGCTGTACTGTCTGTCAAATAATGCCTGGTTGAGGGAAAATTTCTCCTTTTATACTTTTTAACAACAACTAAATGATTAATAAAATTATAGCATTTTGCAGGGGTTGTGCTTCTTGTATGTGTGTCTTATATGTTGTACCAAATCAGTATCTCATTTAACTTCATTAGTAACACACTTTAAATAGCCAAATAGCACATTTCTTCACATCAGTTTTCTCCAGCAATTATAGGGTTTGTAAAACTGAAATTTAAACTAGCATAGCGCTACAGGAGACAATGTTATTCCATTAATAATTCTATTTTGCATTGCTTAATGCAGAAATCACGCACACACACACCCAAGTCCTGCTGTGCTGTCTCATTATGGCAGTGGGGAGAGTGTTCCTGGGAGGGATGAGCGAAGAACACGGGGAGTGTATTCCAAAGGTATATATTCCCAACAGGGTCACCCAAGGTGTGAAGGTCATTCCAGCTGCCCAGCTAAAGCAAGAAGGCACCTATATTGGGCAGCAGCGATATAGGAAGATGCCAGAGGCAGATGAACGCTTTAGCGACAATGGCAAAGGCATCAATTCATACTGTGTGGGAGAAGGCAAAGGCAAACCACTCCTGTATTTTTACCAAGAAAACCACATGGATAGAAAATATAAAATGATTGACGATGTAGTCCAGGTGATGGGCCCCTCAGGTCAATGGCACTCAACATGCTATTAAGGGAGAGCTGAGGATCTTTCGGAGTACTAATGGTGTTTATGATGTGGCTGGATTAAAGCCTTTGGGACATCTAGACATGCAGGAAAAGCAAATCCGAAGCTGCAAAGATAGAATTACTGTAGGAACATGGAACATAAGAAGCATGAACACAGGAAAGCTCAACACAGTGAAAAATGAAATGAAACAACTACAAATTGACGTACTAGGCTTCAGCGAATTGAGATGGACTGGTATGGAACACTTTCAGTCAGAAGATCACACCGTTTATTACTCAGGACATGAAAAACAAGGAAGAAACGGTGTTGCTTTTATAGTTAGGAAGGGTATATAGCAAGAACAGTACTTGCCTACAATGCAATCAATGACGAAATAATATCGATTAGAGTTTGTGGACAACCCTTTAATCTGACGATCATTCAAGTTTAACCACCCCCCATGCGAGATGGCAGAGCCAGGTCTTTACTCCTTTCTGGAAGGCCAGGAGAGTGGGGGCTCTCCTCACCTCTGGGGGAAGAGTATTCCATAGGGCGGGGACAACAGTAGAGAAGGCCCTCTTCCTGGGACCCACCAGATGACATTCTTTCAGCGGTGGGACCCGTAACATGCCCTCTCTGCCTGACCCGGTGGGACGGGTCGATGTAATGGGGATGAGATGGTCCCTCAGGTAACCTGGACTCATGCCATGTAGGGCTTTAAAGGTAATAACTATCACCTTGAATTGGACCTGGAAGCAGACTGGCACCCAATGCAGCTCCCGCAGCAAAGGTGTTACATGTGCCACCCTAGGGGCACCCAACAGCAGCTGCATTTTGAACCAGTTGTAGCTTCTGGATACTCTTCAAGGGTAGCCCCATGTAGAGCGCATTGCAATAGTCTGCTCGTTTGTTTGATGATCTATCAGTTTGTCTGTCCATGGTCCATTCTCAGGAGTCTTCTCCAACACCAAAGTTCAAAGGTATCAATGCTCATCCTATCCTGCTTCTTTAAAGTCCAACTTTCACTTCCATAGAGTGTCACAGGGAATACCATGGCTTGCATGATTCTGATCTTTGTAGGTACAGACACATCACGGCATTTGAATATCTTTTCCAAGGCCTTCCTGGCTGCTCTACCAAGTGCTAGTCTGTGGTGTATTTCTTGACTGCTTGTTCCTTTACTGTTGATTGTTGATCCTAAAAGGCAGAAGTTATCCACCATTTCAATACCTTCATTGTCAATTCTAAGGTTGGTTGTTCTACCTATTGTCATTAGTTTGATGTTCTTTATATTTAATTTTCTTTAATAGATAGGGCTAGAAAATATTCCATCTGTGTCTTTTCTAACAGTAAGCTGGATGGACTAATGGTTTGACTCAGCACAAGACAATTTTCTGTGTTACATTGGTAACAAGTTAAGTTTGGGCAGGAAAAAGAATATGAAGGATTATTTTTTACTAGTTGAGTATTTCTGCATTGAACTTGCATATCGCTTTTACTATTAAAGAGATTAATTCATACGTTGTACAACTTTTATATTGTAAACATACAGTATTCTTATCACAGGAATTGAAAAAGCAGCCCAAGCCAAAAAACAAGCAAACAAACCCTGTAAGACCCACAAACAAGTTATATGTCTAATTTAAAAAAATAAATAAAAGGTATTTCATTTCTTGAAAGAAGTACAAAATCTCTGTTCCTGAGTTTTTAAACTTGCAAACAAATATAAAGCAGAAATAAATTGAAATACAGTTTGGAGAAATAATTCTTAAACCTGAATAGGGACAATTCATTGAATTGATGTAGCACCTGGCCAATGCCATTCCTGCATCACAGGAGGTGAGAGGTGAAATACTAAATAGCCTTTTCCTAAATGTTTTCATCACATGCTGAACTGACACTAGAGGGCAATGCAACCATAGTTAATAACCTGACCTCCAACAGAGGCATATTACAAGAAGATATTGCCTGAAAGTGGAACACTTTTATGATGCAATTATATTTTAAATGCAATCCATCCAAGTTTGATAGAAGATGATGCTCCAGACTGTATGAATTTCCACTGTGAGTCTTGGTACTAAAAAGCCATTTGATAGCAGGAAGATCAGCAAAGTAAAAATCAGCGAAGTAAAAATCAACATTTGCATTCCAACATATTAATAGGAGAAATAATTCCATTTTGCATGACTAAGTATTTCCCAATTCAAGATACCAATTACAGAGAACACATTATCTCCATATGAAATTATTGAGATTCTAAGAAACACTCTCTACAACATCCCGCATTTCATGGGATGGGAATTAACATCTTTTGGGAGGGAAGGCATCACCTGGATGGAACAATGAGATATATGATGCACACAGTCATGTCAAGTAAGTGAGCATGATCAGGTTTTCTGGTTCTCCCTTGCTTTGCAGAGAGGAGAGCTGTGGTGGGTGTTTCAGAATGCTAAACCCATATTATTTATTTATTTATTTATTTTATTATTTATTATTTCAATTTATTCCTCGCCCATCTCCCTTGCAAGGGACTCTGGGCGGGTTACAACAATTGAAAGTTTAAAAACTATACAAAAACATCATCTAAAATACATCCAATAATAAATTACATGAATCCAAGATGGATTGGGGACCGTAGTATTAAGGCTTATATTGCAGTCTTATGTGTTTCCTGCATCAAAGTGGAAGAAACTATGCCACCAATTTTCAGTTGTGGATGAATGAATTCAGGGAAGCACAAAAATGGGATTTAGGAGCCTGTCCTGTGGGATAGCATAGTATAGTACTAAGCTATGAGGATGCATAAGAAAATCTAAGATGTTTGTTTAGCAATAAAATGACTCATGAAGTAATCCTAACAAATTACAGAAGATCCCATGGTTAAATCACAGGAACACTGGCAATTTATAATCAACAGTCTTGGGTTCTGTTTTTTTCTCCGCTCAGGATAGATCAACTGTAGTTTAAATTTCTTTTCCTCCTCTATGTTCCATCATGTCTAAGAGATAGCTCTTGAAATAGCGTCTATAATATCTGTGACCTCTGTGAGGACAGCTGAGCCCAGCTCCACACATACACTCCAGTTTCCTCCTGGACTACACCTGTTCCGGTAAGGTAGCTATTGGCAGAAAAGCTGATGGTAACTTCATACAGCCTGGTCAAATTTCACAGGAAATTGAAACATTCTTTGTCCCACAATCTGGTCCATTGTTCCTTGGTCAATCTTTGATTATGACAAGACGTTGGTTTAGGAATACTAGATCTTTCAGTAATAAACAATAGAAGAAAATGCTATTGTCTATGAACCTTCAATGGAACAGTAGTGAGCTATGAGAACATGAATGCATTCCTCAGTACTGAAGCAACTTAAATCTTGAGAAGCTGTAATCAAAAGCAGTTAGGACATATTAAGATTCAGCCTCATTCATAGCATTTTCTTACATGAAAATCCTCATGTGTTCGGTGAAAACTAGGAAGGAAACTTTACCCTTCCTTGTGAGATCTAGAAGTCAAGAGAAACTCCCAGCTTCTCTTCATTCCTGACCTAACAGATTTTTCACACACACACATACACACAAACAGGCAAGCCTTGTACATTCTAGTCTGAACAGGATCCTCATATTCACCTCATATATTTGAGGTGTGGCCACACCTTTCTGCAGCTTGACAGAGATGCACTCACGGTGCCACGTTAACAAGGCTGAGTGCGTCAGCAAGAAGCCACAGCACATCCTTCTTAAAATACAAGTGTCAGATTAAAAGATTATGACATGAGTTATGGGGATGTCCTAGGTTTTGACTTCCTGAAGAGGAGTGGGAATAATGAATCAGGAATGGAATTAAATTCCATTCCTGATATCTAGGTAGCATTCTACACAGGATCCAAGCCATCCCATTCATGGCAAAACTTGTTTTGATTCTTATTGTTCTGGATTTTATTCACTTTTATTTATTTGAGCAAAAGTGTTCCAAGAGAATGTTCACCATTTCTTGGAGACAGTGTCACAGTGAAGCAAGTATTGATGATTCTTTTTCATCCTTCATTTGAAGTAGCTTTGCTACTTCAATGAACACTGATTCAAGGGTTCAATCTAGGCTGTTCCACAGCAAAGACACCCTATCTCTATATTCTTGAGTTTCCTGGCATTTCTAAAAAAGGACCACACACTGTGGACTGATAGTGCTTATTTTCCAATGTAGTAGTAGAAACTGTTTTTCTTATTGTGCTCAGCCTTAGAACATGCACAAGTATATCCCCAAAAGGGAATATTTAAGCACATAACAGGCCATCTACACCTAAAAGTGAGAAGTAAAATGGAGCACACACTCTACATTTATGGTCATTAAACAAATTAAAGATAATTTAAAATACATCAGCAAACATACATTAGAATAAGACACAGAAATCACAGGGTACGGGACCCACAAATCACTCTGTGTAGTTGTAGTGATACATGTATGTAAAACCAAGGGGTCAACTAATTTCCCTTTACCTCTTTTGTCAGGAAATGTACATTTTAGTTAGTTATCACTGAAGATGAAATATTAATATTTCAGGGAAAGGATAGTTAGAGCCCCTTATGCAGCCTCTTGAGACTTGTATCCTCCCATTTGCATTTTGAGAAATTTGAGGGGAGCTGATGAGACATCAGGGGTGATTTAAACTTTGCAGAGTCTTAAGACGCCTATTTTCTCCCTTAAAACCCCTGACCCACCCACCCCAAACCCCTGCCCCACCCACCCCAAACCCCTGCTATGTCCATTTTAGAAGTGTGGCATCCAGCCTGCTAGACAAAGGCTGGAGTGGCCCTGAAAGCCAACAATGTGCACTCCTACTTTAGGCCTTTGTTGTATTTGTATACAAAAATTGTGTTTGTATTTGTATTCCACCTGCCCTACAAACAATGCCCAAGATTATTAAAGGAAATGAAAGGTTGTAAATAGATGAATCAGTTGAGAAAAACAGGAATATAATTCTAAAACAGCCAATGAAACTGTTGTAAAATTGGGCCCACTTGTTCCTCATAACCAGCCTGATTCAATAGTCTGTGTAGTGTTTCAGACAAATTCACATTTCCATACACTCTTTGAAGGCAGCCTCACACAGATAGCAATTGTAGTAATACAGGTAGATATTACTAAGGCAGTTCTCACAATGACCAAATCTAGCATTTTCAGGAATGCCTCACTGGCTTTTTCTGTAAATAGTATTATTAAAATATTTTGGGTTGAATCCAGTACAATCTTTGGGTGCTTCCAAATGGACTATTTCTGGCATCCTTCAAAAGTTTTTAAGCAATATAGGATGCTAAAAGTTGTCCATCTTTCCTTCCTTAATTATGCTTTGTGAAAAGAAAGAAGGAAGATCCAAGAGCAAAGCACGGAAGAATGACAAATGAAAAACAACAATATTTGGGCCTCTCAGGAAATTCCAAAACGCAGGAGTGCCTTTGCATTTTTTAAAAAAAATGTTTGTAAGCTTCTCTCCTAGTTTAAATGCTGCCTTTTTTGTTTCTTACCTCATTAATCTTTTAAATCTGTCTATCTGTCTGTCGGTCTATCCTGGCCCAATCTAACAAACTTTGAAGAGTGAACAACGCTGAAAAAAAAACGTAAATGAAAATAAACTGTCCCTAGATGCACACACATACCATGCAAGTCATGTATAACCATGTCAGGCGTCAAGCAACTCTCTGAAGTCCTGCAGGTGAAGGCACCGCCTCTGCAGTGGGATGAGATGAGCTTCCACTTATTACACATACTTGGAAGCTTGCAATTATAACCAATTTCAGTATAACTCTGTGCCAGCAGCATTGTATCCATGGATGTCAAATAGTGAAATACAGTTTTAACAAAGAGCCTGGCTGGGTCTTTGGTGTTATTTTAATCAGATTCAGAAAGATTCAGAGATAAAAAGGTTAGTTGTGTGGAAGAGCCCTATGTGTATATTTTCATACCAGCATCTCTATTTGCAGGTTTTTGTTCATTGCTGATTAATTCCCAAACAGCTAAACTTCGATCCCTTTCTAGGAAAGATAGGCAAGACCAAATTGGCAAGATCAAGAAAGAATTACAATAATAAATAGAATCATTTTTAGCCACCAGCAACAATAAAGAAAAGTCAGTTCAAAGGAGTTTCTAAGACACAGCGATATCAGTACACCACCTCCAAGATAAATAAAATCCACACGCATCACATTATATTTTCTACACAAAGAGAACTACATGTTATCGGAATGATTGGGCTAAATGTTCTATGGCCATTGTTTTTCATTTCCTTCATGCTACATTTCACAGCAAACTAGGAGAGATGTTTCATAAAAGCTTGCTAGAAGTCAGGGAGGACACTGCCCAGGACTGAGCTATTTGTTCTTTGATAATATCAGCATCTTCAGTTGCAATTCATGTCAGGGTCCAATGACATGTTACCTTAAGGGCATGGTTTACCTTTGAGTGCAAGAGTTTCTTTCACATATAATCAACTAGGGAAGGGAGGGGAGGGGAGGGGAGCAATATGGATCAGAATCCAGCAGAGGAGATAAGAAGCATGAACCCTGTGCACTATACAACCCTGTACAACTCTTTCCAAAATAAAAATAGCCAAGAGCAAACAATTACTTAATGTAATTTGCAGTTTGCCTGCTCATGCTCCCCATATCAACTTTTTTGAGGGAGCAGGAAAGCTCATCAGCATCTCTATTTATTCATTGATTAATGGCTCCCGAACGGTTTGTTAGAAAGCTTATATAGAAGCAGTGAACTTCAGCTATATTTTGGCATATTAAAATATGCCTCAACTACACTCACATTATAGATTTGTAAACAAATGTGGATGCTATGAATATCTATAGTCTTCTAACAATCTTCTTTCAAATTACACTTAGGTAGATGTTGCTCTTCATGCTATTAAGAAAATAGGAAGGAATTATACACCACATCTCAGGCTTTCATGCAGTGGCATATTTTGGGAAGTTACTTCATAACTTAATGAACATGTGTGGACTTCAACTCTCAGAAATCCCCAGCCAGAATGGCCATTGTTGAGAATTTTGGGTAAAGTCCACAAATTATGATGGTACCAATAAGGTAAGGCTGGCTTAAGAAAATTCATGGTTCATTATCTCTGCACCTTTCAGTCTAAATGGGAGTATTGAGTAATAGCTTGGCATGGATAAACAAGATTTTCCCAGGTTACATCAGCACCCCAATAGCAATTTCCAAGGAATAGGAGGCACCACTTATAAAATCAATGTTCACATTGTCCCCAGTATTAGTTCAACATAGTAACATTAAGACTGAAATCCTATTTATATAAAAGTAAGTTCCAATGGGTACAATGGGTGCTACTACAAAGTAAACACTCTTAGGATTTTATTACGTTTTGATTTTCTTCTCCAAATTTATCTGGCTCTTTATTTGCTTAGCAATGAGATCTGTGGGCAATATATTTTTTTCAGCTTCATTCTAAGCACAATTAGGTCTTATTCTGCCTGGATGAGTTTTTCGAGCTGTAGAATAGCATACAAAATTAGAAAAATTAGTGAAGGTACACATAGCATGCCAGCTGTCACCCTAACCAGCAATTTGGAATCCTAACACATGTTTGACAGAAGGAACCATCCTACTTTCCTTTATTCACTGGCAGCTGCTGAACAGCAAGGAGTTGTTGTTCACTATTCAACATTTGAGCTTTAATTATTATTTTGTAAAGTAAATACATTTCTAGACCTTCTTCCAGGCCTCTAGGGAAATGGGATGACAGGGTTTCACACCACAAGGAACACACAGAAGTAAGTTACTGGAAAACATAACTAGAACAATGATAAAATGCAATGCTTCCCCCCCCCCTAAAAATCTTGTACATACAGTATGTTGTTGCATAAAACTTTGAAGCTTGCTTTGAGTCTTCTTCCATCTCCTTGTTCATCTCCTACTGAAACCTTAAAATAGTAATTCTGCCTAATGGTACATTGCAGGGGGAATGTTGGAAGGCATAAGGCTGGAAAAATTTTCAACACAAGATTGTTGAAAATATTGTCACAATATTATGAGAATATCTGCTAGGATGCAGATGTGGTTATCAAGCCCTCCTTGCTCTGGCCAGCAAAAGAGGCTTTGCTAGTGGAGTCTAGGGCTCCCAGATCGGGGCTGCAAAATATGTTTCTTGGATCATTTCATTGCTGCCATTTCATCATTATCTGGATTTTTTCAACCCAGATCTGTTTGTGAGTGATGAAAACAGAAGTCAGGAAAGGAGGAAAATTATCAACCGGAGGTGGAGTATTTATTCTATTTTAATTTATTCAATAAAAATCCTTCCTTCCTTCCTTCCTTCCTTCCTTCCTTCCTTCCTTCCTTCCTTCCTTCCTTCCTTCCTTCCGCTTTGATGTAGTTGATCCCACCTTACATTAGCATTCAAAATAATCATTTATGATCAGTGTAACAAATGTAGTATAATTAGATCTGTGAAATAGCTTTATAACCTCTAGATCTGAAAAACATTTCTCACATGCAAGAAGAAAGTTGGTATAGCCAGAATGTGGTTTTGATCTTCTTGATACTTGATAGCTTCAAAAGTCACCTGTTAAAAGTACTTCCACATCACTAGAATCTCCATGCCCCAATTCCTTACAAACCAGTCTGACATAGACCTGTAACTGTTCACATAGCTGTTAATATCAAAACATGCAAGGAGCACCATGAGCTGATCACTGTTTTCCCAGCCGACCAATAGGAGAGTGCAAAGAACAGGATTCAATCAGTGATCCTCCCTTCTGGAAGGACAAACATCACCTCCCCCTTTCACTCCATTCAGAAAGAAATAGAATTAAATTGTTAGTTGCCCCACCAATCCATGTTTTTAGTATATGTGTCCCTGTTTGTTTGTTTGTTTGTTTTTTAAGATGTCTGTACAACGGGAAATAATGGGAAGGAAGATTGATCATAAAAAGTGTTTTTAAAAAGTATTGAATCTTACAGAGGCTTCCTGGCCACCTAAGCCAACATTTCTTTGTTATATTTAAAACACCCTGCTATTAAAGTGAAATGATAGCATGTTGGCATATCGCAACTAGGTGCTTCTCCCAGTAACATGTTTGCATGTTGTTAGAGGGACTGAAACAAGGGATAGAAGACGTTATGTCCTAAAATGTTCTAGGAACAGGAAACAGAACCTTTATGGAGAAAGGGACAAAGTGATGGCTGGCTTGAATCTAGGATTTGGTATCAAGCTTCCCTGATACAGGCACAAACTAGGCTGTAATTTCTCAGAAATTTGGAGAAACATGGCTAGGAACTACTGTACATCACTATTGTAATACTGTAATGGCAGCTACAACAGACAGTTGATGGCCTCTGAACAGGCAGTGGAAATGGTACAGTATTTATACACAGTCCTACTTCAAATCCTGCATACTTCTTTTCTTCTGCTGCCTTCTAGCAATGAATGAATGAATGAATGAATGAGTGAGTGAGTGAGTGAGTGAGTGAGTGAGTTATACAGTAGGTCTTATCCTAAGTCTTCTCTGTTGAAGACAGTTACGTGCTTCCATTCTCTGCATTCCAGACAATGCCCTCTGGCTAGGCCAAGATTCCCCTGGCACTTATGGATCCTAGTGTACAATATATCCTCTAATACTTAATCTGTTATTCTTTGGCTGAGGAGCATTCATATATCTATGGAATCTTGGTGTCAGTGCTAATGGTACCCCAGAACATTTCTTTGCTTTACTTGAATATTCTCATAATCAAACAAGATTATAATAGGACAGTGCTTTCCAAAGTCCCGCCGTTGGCGACACACCAACGGCGGTGGTGGCAGCGCGGCGGCACGCATGGTGGTGGCGGCGTGCACAGTGGCGGCCTTGTGTTTCACCCTAAAACCCAGAAGCACTGATGGCATGCCGCTGCCGTCACCGCTGCTGCCGCGTGCACCACCGCCATCGCTGTGCACGCTGCCGCAGGGGCGGCGGTGATGCACCATCAGCACTTCTGGGTTTTGTCGCGACACACTAATGTGTTGTGACACACAGTTTGGAAAGCTATGTAATAGGACATAATATCCTTTTGCCTTTGTGTGCAGATATTAGCTAAAATATCACAAATTTAGTGGCTAACCTGAAGAAATATTCACTTGATGACTATTCATAACTTTCTATATTGCTGTTTCTGATATTTTCTCCCAGGTTTATTATTTTTATACTCTTTACATAAAATGAAGATTTTTTTCTAACAAACTCCAATTCCAAACTAGAGTGATGCTTCAAGACTATGTAAGTATTTTTATAACTCATCATAGTTAATTAAAGTGCATTTATGCCACTTCAGCCAGTATGAATGTTTTATAGCAAAACATCAAGAACATCAACAGTACAAAATATAAATTTATGTTTTATTTATTTATTATTTATTTATTATTTAGATTTATCCCCACCCATCTCTGCCATGGCAGACTCTGGGCGGTTTACAATCAAAATATAAACGATAAAACCTAGACATTTAAAACTACTATAAAAATAAAAAGCAGAAATCCAGAAGATGGTCTGTTCTTACAAGGAGGAAACCACTAAACCAACCACCCCCAGGAGGAACTGTCCTTTCCTTCACTCCAGGCAAGGCGGCAGAGCCAGGTCTTCAAGGACTTCCTAAAGGCTAGGAGCGAGGGTGCCAGTCTCACCTCAGGGGGCAAGTTAAATACAATGTTAAATACAACTATAAATTATCATGTAAAAATCAATCTCAGTAACATAAATTCCACTTCTTTATTATACATCCATAACTGCATACCTTATTAATAGTGTCAGCACTCACCTCAGATATAACCACTTCTCACTCCACAGTCCCAAATTCTTTGGAAGATCCAGATTTTTAACATTTCCCTAAATATCAGTTCTTATATCCTGTTCTACAAGAGGAGACTCCACAGAAAATGCCCATTTCTGAGTTCTCTCTTACCGCATATCACATGGCATGGAAATTCTCAGCAAACATTATTTGCAGGGATATCTTTGGCAGGAGGATTCTATTTCGATTAAGTAGTTCCTCAAGTAACCAGGCCCCAAGGCATGAAGGGCTTAAAAGGTCATGACTAGCACCTTGAAGTACTGTACACCCAGAAACAGACTAGCAGACAATGCAACTCCTACTGTACTTGTGTTATATAGCCATACCAGGTGGTTCCATTTAGCATGCAGGCTACTGCATTTAGCACCAATTAGAGTTTCCAGGGCATCTTCAAAGGCAGTCCCATGTAGAGTACATTAAAGTAGTCCAACTGTGAGGTGGCAAGGGCATAAGTGACTGTCGCTAGTGTTTCCTGCTCCAAAAATGGTCACAATCAGTTTATTAGATGAAACTGGGCTAAAGCCTTCCTGATCATAGCTTCCATCTGCTGCTGCAGAAAAAGCAGAGCATCCAGGAGGACCCCCAAGTTGCAGAGCAGCTCTTTCTGGGACAGCATAACCTCATAAGGAACTACAGTTTTATGGCCCTGAACTTGTTTGGCTTCTGAACCAACAAATACTCCATCCTGCTAGGGTTAAGCCTTAGCCTGTTTTTCTACATCCAGACCCTTATAACCTCCAGACACCAGATCAAGACTCCTGAGTGGTCTCACATGGAGATGTATAACAGTGTATCATCAACATACTGTACTACAAACCATTGCATCATGTAGGTGTTAAATAGAATAGGGGAAAGGGTTCAGCTCTGTAGCACCCCGTATTAGTGTGCCCTAGGGCTCAACTGCAACTCCCATACACAAAGACTGGAACTGTTGACTGTGGTAGGAGCAGAACCACCATAAGATGGTGCCTCCTTCTCTCAACCCTTTCAGGCAGTCCAGAAGGAAACCAATGAGAGCAATCAGTGTAGTTTCTATCCCAAAATCATGTCTGAACCCTGACTGAAAAGACTCCAGAATCCTCTGCAGTTCTTGCTCTTCTCAACAAACTTTCTTTGAAAAAGAAAATTGGAAACTGGGTGGTAGTTGTCCACATAAGTAGGAACAACCATGTATCACTATCTTTTCCAAGTCCAGAAGGCACTTAATACAAGAATGTTTTTAACTAACTTCCATTTTATTGAGGTGAATATTTCAATTATATGGGAACACAGTGATAGACCAAACCAAGTCCATCATCCAGATGGGACCCTGCTGGCAACTATATGGAATAATTATGGTATGGATGGAATAGTTAACAGGAAAAAAGGTCCACACATGTTAAGGAAGGCTGTTGTATCATCTCTTCATTGTCACTCAGTGCATCAATCACATGTGGAGGCCCAAAATATTCCAAATAAAGTTGTTGACAGCAATGGCTACATGATGGATGATGGATGATGGATGATGGATGATGGATGATGGGAAGGCTGGTTTAATTGTGTTAGCCCCTCCAGGAGTATGGACCATATTGCTGGCCCTATGCTACTATGGATGCTGGCCCAAAGAGGTGGGCTGCCTCTTGTGTATAGTCTTCAAGCAAGAATTGGATAGCCATAAATGTTGCTGTAATTCTGGACTGCCTGAATTGAGGAAATAGACTAGATGGATTTTAGGTCATGGTCCAAATGCATATTTTAATGGGGAAACAAAATGCAAGTTTTGGTTTTGTTAATTGCAAGAGTTTTGGAAATCAGTGATACAACTAATCCTGTGTACAAGGATTGTTTGTTCCTGTAGTCTGTGATACAATCATTTCCAGTTATGCTAATAGAATAGCAGTTGTATGTTTTCATATAAAGAAAAGTTAGGATAAGCAAACATTAGATAAAATAAAAGGTAATTTGAGTTCCACCCAAAAGCAAAACTTGCTCGTGTGAGATCCTGTTGACATTCTACTAGACTTTGATCAACTTTGAAATGAAGCATAGATCACATTAATTTTCTGAAACTAGAAATTGTCCTGTACCTTCTTTCTGCAATAAAAGCATATTCAGTCAAAATTCAATTTATTAATTAGTTGTATAACTAATTAATGAATTATATAAGGGTAGTAAATGCACAATCATAGTAAAAATCTTAATGGGCTAAACAGTTACAATAGCATAAATTGAGATTTCTAAAGTGCTATTCACATGTTACATGTATAGTGCACTTACATGTAGAAAAGAGCAGAATTACATTAATGACTTCACCCCAGACAGTCCTCCTCTCCCAACTTCTCACATGTTGAGAGCAGATGTCAAAAGCGGCATAGTGGGTGAAGCTATCCTGCAAGAGGATTAGGACTGAGATTCCATGTTGTTAGGATCTCCCTCAATTGTTCTTGCTCAACATGCAGACTTTGGAGGCAAAGCTAACCTAGCCATGCTATGTGTAAGGTAGAGGTCAGCAGTGTGGCTTTGTTATTGAATAAATGTTCAGTACATGAATTAACTTTAGGATGGGAATCCAGTTAATTTTAGAATTATCCAGTTTTGCAATCTGAAAATTCACCCTTGAGATATTAAAATAGAACTTTCTGTGCACCAGATGCTGGGAGCAGAGAACAGAGGATGATCATGTCTTTTGGATGCTGACTGGTGGGTTTTCAATGACTGTCTTTTTGACTATAGTGCCATAAAAAGATTGTCAGAGTAGACAAAGTCTAACCCTGTAATACCTTTCCATTTATTGGTTCTGAAAAATTATACACATAATAATCTACCAAATTTCTCTGCCCATAAAATTGGAGAATTTTGAAAGACAAGTTTCAATATGCCAAACAATACAGTAACTTGATAAAATTGTATTGTAAATGTATTCATATAAGCACAAGGATATCTTTTTCAAATCTTGATTTTTAGTATCAACTAAATTGTCATTTCAGTATCAACTAAAATGTCATTTTTCAGAAATTAACTGTGTTCTAGATTCTTTCTAGGATAAATTTTCAAATAGATTATTATATACACCATGTTTCTACTACACATGTATGTTACCATGTGCATACACTGATATAGTATGTAGGCATATCTATGTAAGCATCAGGCAGTTTAAGCATGGCCAAGTCACATGCTAGGGAGATTTATTTTGAACTGCGAGAAAATTATGTTTTCCCTAAGTTTATCTATTTTAAAATGCACACCCACACAATGCATTAGGTTATTTTTCTCCCAAATAACCTGTAAATTGCGGATTGGCTATCTTACATTTTCAGATAAGAATAGAAGAAACTGTTGAAAACAAAAGAATGACAAGAGATGCAAATAGCTTCAGACATAGTTGTAATAGAATTCTCTGAGCCTGGGAATGAAAATGGATGTTTGCAAAACAAGAACAGATGGAAATTACTTTTATATCTCATAAATGGACAGCCAGCTCCCCTTTCAATCAAAGAAGAGATAGAAACTGAATCACAGGCATCAAGGAGGACCTGTCTCAACACACTTGCTGATAAAAGGGAGGCTAAAGTATACATCTATCCAGTTTCCAAGATTCTGTAATTCAACCCATTTTTTTTCCTTGTAAAGCACCTAGTTAATGAGACTTTGTGAGAATCTAGCTTTCTTGGTTTCTGTTAGGGCATGATAATAGCTGCTGAAAAGTGTGATGTCCTTGGTAGTTAGCCTGAAGATTCAATTCAGCTCCTCCCTCCTCTAATTTCATCTCCCTCTTTTTTTTTCATCTCTTTGATGTTTCTACTGGAAGAAGAGGAGGAAATGTTTGTATGTGCATGAGAGAGAACAAGAGAATGGTTGGTGTAAGCAGAAGGGACTCAATTAAAGTTTAAATGGGTTATCTTGTTTTAGATATATTCATTCCCTAGTTATCAATAGCTATGTAGGTTAAAGCTAAGAAAGCAACCCCCATTGCTTTTCTTGGTTGCTTATCAGAAACTCTTGAGCTCAGTTTATAGAAAGAAACCAATTATTTCCATAACAGAGTTATGTGTACCTCTTAGCTTTTTTTGGTTCAAAATTGGGAAAGGAGTACGACAAGGCTGTATATTATCACCCTGCTCATTTAACATATATGCAGAGTACATCATGAGAAATGCTGGGCTGGATGAATCACAAGCCAGAGTTAAGATTGCTGGGAGAAATATCAACAACCTCAGATATGCAAATGATACCACCCTAATGGCAGAAAGTGAAGAGGAACTAAAGAGCCTCTTGATGAGGGTGAAAGAGGAGAGTGCAAAAGCTGGCTTGGAACTCAACATTAAAAAAACTCAGATCATGGCATCTGGCCCCATCACTTCCTGGCAAATAGAAGGGGAAGAAATGGAAGCAGTGACAGATTTTATTTTCTTGGGCTCCAAGATTACCGCAGACGGTGACTGCAGCCATGAAATTAAAAGACGCTTGCTCCTTGGGAGGAAAGCTATGGCAAACCTAGACAGCATATTAAAAAGCAGAGACATCACCTTGCCGACAAAGGTCCGTATAATTAAAGCTATGGTTTTCCCAGTAGTAATGTATGGCTGTGAGAGTTGGACCATAAGGAAGGCTGAGCGCCGAAGAATTGATGCTTTCGAACTGTGGTGCTGGAGAAGACTCTTGAGAGTCCCTTGGACTGCAAGGAGGTCAAATCAGTCAATCCTAAAGGAAATCAACCCTGACTGCTCATTGGAAGGACAGATACTGAAGCTGAAGCTCAAATACTTTGGCCACCTAGTGCGAAGAGAGGACTCACTGGAAAAGACCCTGATGCTGGGAAAGACTGAAGGCAAAAGGAGAAGGGGACGGCAGAGGATGAGATGGTTAGATAGCATCACCGATGTAACGAACATGAATTTGAGTAAACTCCAGGAGACAGTGGAGGACGGGAAGGCCTGGCGTGCTATGGTCCATGAGGTCACGAAGAGTTGGACATGACTAAACAACTGAACAACAAAACAACAACAACTTAGCTTTTTCCCCAAGTTATTAATCAGTTGTGAATCAGCTATAACGTCAATTACTAAATAAAACGTCTATAGTCTGATAAGAGTCTGGCTTCAAGTAAAATCTATTAAACTAAAATTAATAATATTTTATGTCACTATAGGAATTTTCAATAGGAAAACATATAACCAAGAGAAACATCTTTGGAAAAGGCTTCAAATTTCAAAAAGGCTTACTGAAAAGTATCTGGAGAGAAGTATTACAAATGACAAAAACACAAGTGAGATTGATGCAGTTATATCTGTATGAGTTGCAATGTTCATGTAGTGTCCCCCTCCTTCAATGGACCGCAGATGCACAGTGGAAAAAAATAGAAGCTTTGTCATTTACCATTCCTATTGTTAAAGAGATAGCTATTTTGTATATCAATTTTCTCTGATCAGATTGATTAAGGGCACTGGGCAATTCTTGCTACATTACTTGAACCATCTGATGCAATTTGCTGCAGTTATTAAGGAATGACCTTTCAGGTTCTGACATACCCTTTTCTGGATTGTGTGAACTGATCATAGGGAAGCAGCTGTGCATGAAGTGGATTAGATGGCTATCCAAGTGCATGGTCCTGTGTCAGAAATCTATGCTGGGATATATAACTGAGTAAACTTTCCTCTTCTGATTATATTTCTTTAGTTTATTCTACAAATTTCATTACGACACCTTTACCGCCTTGACAGTGCAGTCCATGTGAAGGTAATAACATTTGCAAAAACCTCAGGAAGCATCACCAATTTATGAAAATAAATACATGAAAATGGAATTTACAGTATTAAAATAATAGTATTTCAAGATAGTAATAATATATTTAATGACAGTAACTTTAATTTGCCATGAAAAAGAATATAGAGGGCATGCAACTTTATCTGGAACAGAGACTGAATAACTTTGCCCCCCCCCATAAAAATCATATATGATAATATGTCTATGAAGGTTCTCAGTCATCCAGGTGGAATTGTCTGTAGCTTGAATCATGTCAACTGAATTTCTATTTTCTCAGTGGAAACGTTTCGCTCCTTATCCAAGGAGCTTCTTCAGTCTGAGCAAAGTTGGTAAGGGAATCCTAAATATGTTTCACATATCACAGCTACCTAGAAACATATTTAGGATTCCCTTACCAACTTTGCTCAGACTGAAGAAGCTCCTTGGATAAGGAGCGAAACGTTTCCACTGAGAAAATAGAAATCCAGTTGACATGATTCAAGCTACAGACATATATGATAATTCTCTGGACATTGGTCTGGAACTGTAGGAATCAAAGTGAATTGGAGCCTCTGTGAGAAGTTCTTGGGCCAGGGGGCAGTTATGTCAACTTTAGCAACTGCTCAGCTTCAAAGTCACCAAGCACTATGCAATGAGTCCATTAATTTGTGGGAAGGGCAGGAAAAAAAAGCTAAATGTTTGAAATACTGTGGGTATATGGAGCAGTTGGAGACTCAGTCAAGCAGTGGTCACCGATTGTTCTGTTTGGCTTCATTCTTGTTCACAGTAAAGATTCTTAACTGAAAAAAAGTTCCATTTGAGGTACCCTCATCAACCCAAGGTGGACTGTATTCATAATAAAGTTTCTGCAGTACTGGCTTGGGGGTGGGAGAGGATTACATAACACAGGAGGGAGATACAGTGTCGCATTATCAGACAAGGAAGAAATGTAGATAGAAGGAGAGGGGGAGTGAGACAAACATCTCCCTTCCTGCCAGTTTGAGTCAGGAGGGGGAAGGATGGACCATGGAGAAAAAGTGGATGTCTTGTCATCTCCAGAGAAAGAATAAATAGAAATGGAGGGCAAGAAATAAACAAAAAGAAAGAAGGAGGGGAAGAAATACCCCCATTCCTGCTGCTCAGAGCAGGGATGGAACTAGGGTCTGTGTCACCCGGGGCAAACATGGATTCTGCATCCCCCCATGGGTTATTTTGTCATTTTGGCGCACCCCCGGGCATCATTTTGGCGCACCCCCCAGCGCGGCGCCCCACTTTCCCCCCCTAGTTGCGGCCCTGGCTCAGAGTCATGAGAAGAGAGAGGGGGAAATACCTGATACCCTCAGACTTTTTAATTTAATTTAATTTAATTTAATTTAATTTAATTTAATTTAATTTAATTTAATTTAATTTAATTTAATTTAATTTAATTTAATTTTTTCTGCCCAGAGTCAGAATCTGGAATCAGGTGGCACCTAAATCAAAGAAATTAAATTAAATTAAATATCCTGAGGGAGAAAACAAAGGATAGAATACAGGGTGGTTTGAAAAAGTAAGCCAAAACAGCTGTTCTCAAGCCAGAGTTGACATATGTGTAAACATTGCCCAACCATTTAGCTTCAAGTCCACCAAGCACCATAAAAGGAAACTTTTAATTCATGGGAAGGACAGGAAGAAAATAACTACCATAGTTGAAAGAGGCACTTTTGACCCTCACCCTGGCAGTAGGCAATCAAATGGTTTTTTTGACAACTATTCTTCATCTAGCCAAATTGTATCTGTGAGACTTTTGCCATATCCTAGTCTACAAAATGAGTTTAGCTGCATAAATTTAGGAGCTCTGTGATTGGCTGCCAAGTCCTGTTGGGGGAGCCTGTCAGCAATACTAGTTTCAAAATTGACCAGGCTTTCAAAAATTCTACACTATCGCTGTCAGATTTCAGAAGTAATAATTTTTTCTCTCACTTGGAAAGGTTCTGCTGAAAACTACTGGAGGAGACACTGGAGAATGAGAAATGCAAGTGCTTTGCCTTCCTTGCCACTACCACAAAGTAGACAGGTTAATGCAGAGCTTTCCAAACTTTTCATGTTGGTGACACAGTTTTTAGACATGCATTATTTCGCAACACACTCAAACAGCAGGGCACAAGGCAGGCACTAGGACCTGTGCGGAATCACAGCAGGTTTGGAGGCAGCAAGGCACAAGGCAGGCACTAGGACCTGTGTGGAATCCTGGCAGGGTTCAGAGGCAGCAGCAGCTGCGACACACCCAGACACTGCAGCCGACACACTAACGTGTCCCAACAGTGACAAAACACTACTGCAGAGCTTTCCAAACTTTTCATGTTGGTGACACAGTTTTTAGACATGCATTATTTCGCAACACACTCAAACAGCAGGGCATCATTTCGCGACACACTCTTACAGCAGGGCACTAGGACCTGCGCAGAATCACAGCAGGTTTGGAGGCAGCAAGGCACAAGGCAGGCACTAGGACCTGAGAGGAATCACAGCAGGTTTGGAGGCAGCAAGGCACAAGGCAGGCACTAGGACCTGTGCGGAATCCTGGCAGGGCTCGGTGGCAGCAGCAGCCGCGACACACCCAGACACTGCAGCCGACACACTAGCGTGTCGCAACACACAGTTTGGAAAGCTCTGAGTTAATGTGTTCCTCCTCATCTCCAGTCATAATCATCTATGATATGTATGTATAGTACGAATATTATATATTTAGATGATTAATTCTAGTCAACCCTGTTTGTTTTATTACTTCCAAGCTCCCTGGTAAACCAAAATACTCATTGGGATCTGCAACAGATGAGAATATGCTTAAGAAAAATTGTGTCAAAAGTCATTTTTATCTCACCATTCCACAGTGAGTCCAAAGTAATACTAGATATAGAGACAAGAGTTTCTGCCATATCTACAGAAAACCTTCAGGAATTCTTTGGGTCCCATAATTCTTCAGATAAAGATAATCTATGCCTGTTATCCCTTCAGAGGGAAGTGTAACTTAAATTTCACTGATATTTCATCATATCAAATATTTTACTCAGCCATACCATGACTTTGACGTATGTTCAATCATAGCTGGGTATCCAGATAATTAACTTGAAGAACACACATTTAAACAAGCACACAAATATATTCAAAGTTTTCAGGAGTTGTGGAACTGACACACTGGGTGCTTTTTCACATACACTGATATTTGCATATGTATTTTGTTTAATTTTGGTATTGTTACATTAAAAAAATCTATATCCAGGAAATCCAGGTCTTTTACTTTTCTTCATTCTATTTTTCAGGTTTTCTGAACCATGAAGATGTTATCTTAGGCTGTGTAAACAAGCGAACCAGTGATTCAAAAGTTAAACATGTTAAACATCCTGGACTGCTTGGCAAGGGTCATATAACACTGTACAATAAGAATAGAAATGTGTTGACCCACTGATTAAGTCTTTAACCATCATAAGTCCAGAGAGCTCCCAAAATGAACACAGCTCAAGAGCGTCAATAGGAGAAGGCAGGAACAGGGTTACCTTAGGTCAGAAAAGACACATTGGTTCCAAACCATATTGTCTTTCTAGTCCCCACTGGGCCTTCACCAGATAAATCTATAATGTGTGTGTATGGCGGCGGGGGTACATTTTAAGAAACATGGCATATCTATTATTATTATTATTATTATTATTATTATTATTATTATTATTATTATTATGGTTGATCGCACAGTCAACCAGATGTTTAGATGGATTTGGCATTCTTATCCACTTATTCTTATTCTTATTTTCATTTATTGTTCAAATTTATCACCACCCATCTCTACAACGGTAGACTCTGGGCGGTTTTCTTGAAACAGTGATGAGTTTTTGGGCTGAATGGCCGTGGTCTAATTTTATTTTGTTCTGACTTAACCAGCAGCTGTGGCTGGCATTTTCAGAGAGAGCTGCTTTGTGGTGTACCTCTCAGCAGCAACTAGACCAAGGGTCGGAAATGGCGGCTCGCGAGCCAGATGCGGCTCTTTGGCCCCTTGAGTGTGGCTCTTCCGCAGCTGAACTCACCCCCGCCCCTTCCACGTGATAGACCCCCGCCCGCAAACCCCGCCCCCTGGCTCTCGCACTGAGCGAGGCCCGGCGCGGCAGGGAGGCAGCGCCATCTCCAGCCGCAGCAGCCCCTGCGCGGAGAGAGGAGAGGCAAGCAGGCAGGTAAGCGGGCAGGCCTCGTTTCCCGCCCCCCATCATCATCTTCGCTCAACGCGGGCGGGCGGAAGCGGCCGAGGGGGGCGGGCCTGGCGGCGGAGGCCAGGGCTGCCCGCTTACCTGCCTGCCTGCCTCTCTCTGTGAGGCCCCCGATCTGGCTTGGATCCCGGGAAGGCAGCGGGGGGCCTCGCGGAGGGAGGCAAGCAGGCAGGTAAGCGGGCAGGCCTCGTTTCCCGCCCCCCATCATCATCTTCGCTCAACGCGGGCGGGCGGAAGCGGCCGAGGGGGGCGGGCCCGGCGGCGGAGGCCAGGGCTGCCCGCTTACCTGCCTGCCTGCCTCTCTCCGCGAGGCCCTGATCCGGCTTGAATCCCGGGAAGGCAGCGGGGGGCCTCGCGGAGGGAGGCAAGCAGGCAGGTAAGCGGACAGGCCTCGTTTCCCACCCCCATCATCATCTTCACTCAACGCGGGCGGGCGGAAGCGGCCGAGGGGGGTGGGCCCGGCGGCAGAGGCCAGGGCTGCCCGCTTGCCTGCCTGCCTGCCTCTCTCCGCGAGGCCCCCGATCCGGCTTGAATCCCGGGAAGGCAGCGGGGGGCCTCGCGGAGGGAGGCAAGCAGGCAGGTAAGCGGGCAGGCCTCGTTTCCCACCCCCATCATCATCTTCGCTCAACGCGGGCGGGCGGAAGCGGCCGAGGGGGGCGGGCCCAGCGGTGGAGGCCAGGGCTGCCCGCTTGCCTGCCTGCCTGCCTCTCTCCGCGAGGCCCCCGATCCGGCTTGAATCCTGGGAAGGCAGCGGGGGGCCTCGCGGAGGGAGGCAAGCAGGCAGGTAAGCGGACAGGCCTCGTTTCCCACCCCCATCATCATCTTCGCTCAACACGGGAGGGCGGAAGCGGCCGAGGGGGGCGGGCCCGGCGGCGGAGGCCAGGGCTGCCCGCTTGCCTGCCTGCCTGCCTCTCTCCACGAGGCCCCCGATCCGGCTTGAATCCCGGGAAGGCAGCGGGGGGCCTCTCGGAGGGAGGCAAGCAGGCAGGTAAGCGGGCAGGCCTCGTTTCCCACCCCCATCATCATCTTCGCTCAACACGGGCGGGCGGAAGCGGCCGAGGGGGGCGGGCCCGGCGGCGGAGGCCAGGGCTGCCCGCTTGCCTGCCTGCCTGCCTCTCTCCACGAGGCCCCCGATCCGGCTTGAATCCCGGGAAGGCAGCGGGGGGCCTCGCGGAGGGAGGCAAGCAGGCAGGTAAGCGGGCAGGCCTCGTTTCCCACCCCCATCATCATCTTCGCTCAACGTGGGCGGGCGGAAGCGGCCGAGGGGGGCGGGCCCGGCGGCGGAGGCCAGGGCTGCCCGCTTGCCTGCCTGCCTCTCTCCGCGAGGCCCCCAATCCGGCTTGAATCCCGGGAAGGCAGCGGGGGGCCTCGCGGAGGGAGGCAAGCAGGCAGGTAAGCGGACAGGCCTCATTTCCCACCCCCATCATCATCTTCGCTCAACACGGGCGGGCGGAAGCGGCCGAGGGGGGCGGGCCCGGCGGCGGAGGCCAGGGCTGCCCGCTTGCCTGCCTGCCTGCCTCTCTCCACGAGGCCCCCGATCCGGCTTGAATCCCGGGAAGGCAGCGGGGGGCCTCTCGGAGGGAGGCAAGCAGGCAGGTAAGCGGGCAGGCCTCGTTTCCCACCCCCATCATCATCTTCGCTCAACACGGGCGGGCGGAAGCGGCCGAGGGGGGCGGGCCCGGCGGCGGAGGCCAGGGCTGCCCGCTTGCCTGCCTGCCTGCCTCTCTCCACGAGGCCCCCGATCCGGCTTGAATCCCGGGAAGGCAGCGGGGGGCCTCGCGGAGGGAGGCAAGCAGGCAGGTAAGCGGGCAGGCCTCGTTTCCCACCCCCATCATCATCTTCGCTCAACGTGGGCGGGCGGAAGCGGCCGAGGGGGGCGGGCCCGGCGGCGGAGGCCAGGGCTGCCCGCTTGCCTGCCTGCCTCTCTCCGCGAGGCCCCCAATCCGGCTTGAATCCCGGGAAGGCAGCGGGGGGCCTCGCGGAGGGAGGCAAGCAGGCAGGTAAGCGGGCAGGCCTCGTTTCCCACCCCCATCATCATCTTCGCTCAACACGGGCGGGCGGAAGCGGCCGAGGGGGGCGGGCCCGGCGGTGGAGGCCAGGGCTGCCCGCTTGCCTGCCTGCCTGCCTCTCTCCACGAGGCCCCCGATCCGGCTTGAATCCCGGGAAGGCAGCGGGGGGCCTCGCGGAGGGAGGCAAGCAGGCAGGTAAGCGGGCAGGCCTCGTTTCCCACCCCCATCATCATCTTCGCTCAACGCGGGCGGGCGGAAGCGGCCGAGGGGGGCGGTCCCGGCGGCGGAGGCCAGGGCTGCCCGCTTGCCTGCCTGCCTGCCTCTCTCCGCGAGGCCCCCGATCCGGCTTGAATCCCGGGAAGGCAGCGGGGGGCCTCGCGGAGGGAGGCAAGCAGGCAGGTAAGCGGGCAGGCCTCGTTTCCCACCCCCATCATCATCTTCGCTCAACGTGGGCGGGCGGAAGCGGCCGAGGGGGGCGGGCCCGGCGGCGGAGGCCAGGGCTGCCCGCTTGCCTGCCTGCCTCTCTCCGCGAGGCCCCCAATCCGGCTTGAATCCCGGGAAGGCAGCGGGGGGCCTCGCGGAGGGAGGCAAGCAGGCAGGTAAGCAGGCAGGCCTCGTTTCCCACCCCCATCATCATCTTCGCTCAACGTGGGCGGGCGGAAGCGGCCGAGGGGGGCGGGCCCGGCGGCGGAGGCCAGGGCTGCCCGCTTGCCTGCCCGCCTGCCTCTCTCCACGAGGCCCCCGATCCGGCTTGAATCCCGGGAAGGCAGCGGGGGCCCTCGCGGAGGGAGGCAAGCAGGCAGGTAAGCGGGCAGGCCTCATTTCCCGCCCCCCATCATCATCTTCGCTCAACGCGGGCGGGCGAAGAGCGGCCGTGGGGGGGTGGGCGGCTCTTCGCCACAGATCCCGCCGGAGCTGATCTCCCTGGACCCCGGACAGCTGGGCTTGCCTCCCTCCGCGAGGCCCAGGCGTGCTGGAAGCCTGAAGCGCCGGCGGAGGAGGAGGAGGCCTGGGCCGGCTTCCAGCGCGCCTGGGCCTCGCGGAGGGAGGCAAGCCCAGCTGTCCGGGGTCCAGGGAGATCAGCTCCGGCGGGATCTGTGGCGAAGAGCGGCCGTGGGGGGGTGGGCGGGCGGTGACGACAAGCGGCGCGCTGAACGCCTGAATCGCCGGCGGAGGAGGAGGTCTGGGCCTCGCGGAGGGAGGCAAGCCCAGCTGCCCGGGGTCCAGGGAGATCAGCTCCGGCAGGATCTGTGGCGAAGAGTGGCCGTGGGGGGGGGGTGGCGACAACAATCGGCGCGCTGAAAGCCTGAAGCGCCGGCGGAGGAGGAGGAGGAGGCCCGGGCCGGCTTCCAGCGCGCCTGGGCATCGCGGAGGGAGGCAAGCCCAGCTGTCCGGGGTCCAGGGAGATCAGCTCCGGCGGGATCTGTGGCGAAGAGCGGCCGTGGGGGGGGCGGGCGGTGACGACAAGCGGCGCGCTGAACGCCTGAAGCGCCGGCGGAGGAGGAGGCCTGGGCCTCGTGGAGGGAGGCAAGCCCAGCTGCCCGGGGTCCAGGGAGATCAGCTCCGGCGGGATCTGTGGCGAAGAGCGGCCGTGGGGGGGGCGGGCGGCTACGTCGCCGCCCCCCCCCCACGGCCGCTCTTCGCCACAGATCCCGCCGGAGCTGATCTCCCTGGATCCCAGGCAGCTGGGCCGGGTGGACGCCGTCTCCCGCCCGCAAACCCCGCCCCCTTCCTCGTGATTGGCCCCCGCCCGCAAACCCCTCCCCCTTCCACGCGATTGGCTCCCGCCCGCAAACCCCGCCCCCTTCCACGTGATTGGCCCCCACCCGCAAACCCCGCCCCCTGGCTCTCGAGCACTTAAAAATGTGCACGAGCATACCAAAATGGCTCTCGGCTCAAAAAGTTTGCCGACCCTTGAACTAGACCATAGCCATTCAGCCCAAAAACTCATCACTGCTTCATTGATGCCAGCCGTGAAAGCCTAAACTAGTATATTATTATTATTACTATTACTAAAAAATTAAAAGAATTTAAAAGAAAAACAAAAGCAAGACAAAAACAATTTCTAAAAGAAGGTAACTACACAAGCAAGAAAATAACTTACACAAGAAATTCCAGAAATTTCTGGAAGTGCCTTTAAATCCACAAAAGTCCAGTAAAAAAGCTACCAGCCTGGCATATTAAATCAGGGAGCTCTAGGGTTTAACTTTGGCCTATCTCATGTTCCTTCCTCTTTCATGGTTGAAGCAGAGAGAAGGGCCTTCGCCAGAATTTAGGAAGTGGGCATCATTAGAAGTAATATTAACTGCAGATTAAATTTAAGTATAATTTAGACTAAAGGCATGTAAGATTACTATGAATTTCTTAAGGAGTTTACTGTTTCTTGAGGTCATTTGGGGGGAGGGAAGTCACATTTGACTAAAAACATAGACAACGATTTAGCAAAAACAGTAGATTAAATGGGTAGAAAAATTAATGGCCAAGAGGAGGAATGCCTGCCTGAGCAAATGAAACAAAAGCTCTAAATACACAGAAGAGTTAAACAATAGGGCATGCTTCTCCACTGAACTTGAAAGACGGAGATTTACAGCGGATTAAATGATCAGCTGAGATTTCATTCAAAACTATATACCTTGGCCAAACATATGCACCTTTGGCAAATTGAAAAGGTTATTTTGATGTGGTTGATTGTAAAGCAATAAGGAAATTTGATATGGGGCTTTTCATTTGGAGCCATCAATTATAGGGTTACCAATACTGTTGTAAAAAAAAGAAAGAAAAAAAGAAATCATGGTATTTAATGGTGTGTAAAATGGAGACAAGATGCAATGTAATAGCTTAAGGGTTTATGCAACAGAAAACATTATGATCTGAGAGAAAGAATCTCAATTTACCATCTCAGGCTGGGGGAGGAATGAGGGACCAAGGAATTTAATTGAAATCCAGTAATGAAACCTGACTGCTGTTGCAAGGCCTGTTCATTCAGGGAGACATTAAGGCAATTTACACATTCAGCAAATTCAAATGGAAGCATTTTTTCCCCTCAGATTGTACCTCTGCAGACAAAGGGTGGTGGCAGAATGTGATTAAACACTTCCTTAAAAGAAAACAAGCAATTCTCATAGGAAAAGCCAGAGAGGAAAAAAAGTGATGACTCCTTTCCAAAATGTTAAATTAGCCTTTTTTATCCTGATGCCCTCAGAGGTGTTTCTGAGAAGGAAATCTGGGAGCTCTAATCCCAACACAGGGGAAGATAAAATTAGGAATGGTACTTATTAAGTGCAGGAACTTTATTTACAGAGTTCTCAACTGTATGATCAATAGTTTTCCAACAGGACACTTAGCCATGTCATACTTTTTTACTGATAAAATTAGGGGTGAACATGAGGAACTTTTGACTAAATTATAATTTATACTGCCTGCTAGTGACCACTGTTTAAACTGATAATCCATATGAACTCTCTCTCCCCCGCCCCCAAGTTCTGTATCTGACCAGTAATGGGAAGAAGCAGAAATAAGATACAAAAATGTATTTATCACTACTAGCTTGTATTCTACATACTGTATATACATGTACACACAGCATTATGCCGTTGGTAGTGTTTTGAATGGTGAGAGTGTGTACGGCCTATTTTAGATGGGGTTACCTTCCTGCATAGGAAATGCATTAGCTTATATAAATATTTGTTTGCAGGAATTTTGTGGTTTAAAAGGCTTTTAGATATGGACATGTCTCCTGAAACCTGGTGATACAAAATACCTTTTACCAGCATAGGCTTGTACATCAGTTGGGATTCTAAAAATATAGTCTGATCACACTTAGGGATGTATGGATATAGCCTGTTTCCTGTCCATGTTAGGCAGAATTCTGTTTCAAGGGGCATTATTTAAAGGTCCTTAAAAAATTCAGCATCCATTTTCATGCATAGATTTTCATTACATTCCAAGCTTTTGTGTACAACTTCCACAAATATACACAACTTTTAACATAACTTCCCCAAGAACTTATTCTGCATCCAGATTTTCTAATGTCATTTTTTGTTACATAAATTTCTGTGATGTAAGGTTTTCAGATGTAAACTTCCCAACTTTAAGATCTTTTTTTGAAAAATTCCTTCCTTCCTTCCTTCCTTCCTTCCTTCCTTCCTTCCTTCCTTCCTTCCTTCCTTTCATTCATGAAACTTGATAGTGAACTCTGTACAGGGTTGCTATTAATGTTATCATTGAGTGGACCTTGCAAATCTGCTTCCAGAGAAATTCATGGCAGATTTATTTTTTTATAGCTACAGTTCTGAAAACATTTCTTTTAATCTAATGTAATGTATACCCTTCAAGATGGTCTGGTATGACACTCAGATACAGTTTTTACAACTTGAGATAGATTTCCTCAGACACTTCCTGTTTCTGGTCTTAAATGAAGATTTAAGTTTTAATTTTAAGTCATGAATAATTTAGGATTAGGGTATCTCAAGGATGTATCTTTCCCTAATAAACCTGGTTGGATATTAAGCTCTTCAGTGGAGGTTTGGTGGCTTCCTGTATCAACTGAAACAAGCAAAATAACCTCCACATACTTTTATTGAGACTATATAGTTCAAATTTTCTATACCACTTGGTAGAGCTTCTTTGAGCTCCTTCCCCATTCCTTGCCTTTTGTAACTTTTTGTCTGCTGAAGAGTTCTGGAGAATTCAATTTTTTCTACACTCTTTTGTGTCATTTTAGATGGTCTTTCTTAATTTATTATCCAACGGAGGTGGGGGTGGGTTTGGGCAGACCATCATGGCTATGATGTGTTTTATGTGTTTCAGAAGACTGTATATCCAAAATGCCATAAAAGGGCTTACTTCTTTTTTTAAAAATAGTTACATACAATTGTCAACATTAGGTCTTGTAACCAAGGGGTTTCAAAGTATTTAAGGAACCATTGGGGTAGGTTTCAGCTTTGCTAAAAGATTTTCCATTGTCCCTCCTGTGTCCCAGTAAAGTCCTTCTTAAAGATCGTACTCTGCAATTATAGTTATTTAATCTAGATAAAGTGTACATTGTTGATAAAAGCCATCATGTTCTAGGGCTCTCAGTGGGAGAAAAACAGCTCTTCAAGCAACTTTTATTTATTTCCCTATGAGACTGTCCTACAAAATCATTCTTAATCATAGGATTAGGAAAGTATGATTTTGCCATTCATCAATTCCTTCAGCAACCCACATAGAGATCAGGACCACACTATGTCTGTTTTGCATAGTACAATTATCCAGAAATGTACAGGTTTGACACTGGACTGATACCTTGCAAATAATAAGCATTTCCTCCCTCTTTCTGATGGCAACATTCTTTTGAGTATGAATGAACATCCATGTTGTCAGAGCAAAGATATTCAACACCAGAGTGCAAATACTGGACCCTGATTATTATGTTCATTTGATCCTTCTGACAAGTAAGCAGTATGGATATAATTGGCCTTTTCCAATTTCATAATTAGTAGGATCTACAACACACAGGGTTTCTTGCTGAGATTTGCCAAAATCTCCTCTTGGTTCTACAGTGCCTCATTGTACACTGTTCTGTTTTATTTTATTTTTCTATCTTCCTTTTTTTCAGCCAGAAATGTTACCCAAACCAAAATTGAACTTTTAAAAATCATGAATTAACTTCAAATGATACCCCCACTGACAACACTGATGTCATGGACAAGAGGACCAATGACACAATACAGTTGCAGTTGAATGGCTGTTGGGAATTTTTAGTCCCCTAACAAGATTTGGAGAAGATATTATGTCAAAAACTAAAAACATCAGATTAAGAGATGCCCATGAAATGAAGGTAAGAATAATCTATCTAGGAAATGTAACAGAAGAATATCTTTTTAACTCATTCTTAAATGAAAATTTTCATTGCCACACGTGTTTAGTAGAAGTCTTCACCGTTATTACAACTTACTGAATATCAGCAGGAAAAATACACATTACACAACCATATTTACAAAACCATGAGCCTACAAGTACACTGAAGAAAGTGCCAAAAATACAATTTTTAAGGCATATCAGTCTGTTTGATCACCATAATTCAGGCTTTGTCAGCCTTGAGCCTTTCATTTATATGTTGAACCAAGATTCCTATTGTGTAGCCATTATAATAGATCCTAACTGGGGGTAGTGGAATCTGTAGTTCTTCCTCTCTGGAGGAGTCTAGATTGAGAAAGGCTGTATATAAGCAATGTTACATGTTATACTGGTATAGGCTTTCATGGCTGGTATCTTTGAGTAGTGTTGAGCTTCAGGGTTTAATGACCATGGTCTAGACAACAGATTTCCTGATGTTTCTTGAAGATGCCAGCTACGGTTGGAAATCTATTGTCTAGACCACGGTCACTAAAGCCTGAAGCCCTACACTGCCCAATGTTACATGTTGTTTCTGAAACAATATTCTAAGAAAAAATTAAGTACTGTATATTGAAGGGGAAGGAAAGAGTAGAAGAGGGAGGGGAGAACCATTCTAGAAATGGATTTCCAGATAAGAACCTAATTTTACAACCAGTTGAAAATAAACTATTTCTAAACAAGCTAATGAATAATACCAGAGAAAAGAAGTCTGCGGAAGTTTTAGAGCAGGTGTGTGCTTGTCTATTTAATTAAATAACTTTATTCTCAAATAACTTTATTCTCAGATTATGGGGTTTTTTTCTGCTTGTCTGTTAACTGTGCTTTGGTATTATCATGCAGAATATGTAGTAAAAGTTCTTACACCATATCTCAGTATAGAGAATCTCATGACCTTTTCCCCTTTCAGTAAAGAAAATAAATAGCTAAAACTGTAAGTTGAGGCAATATGCAAAGCTGATTATTATATGCTACTGTAGCACATCAACAAATTCCTGATTATCAGAAAATTCTACCTGTATACAAAACTAGTAAGTACAGTCATCCTGTTCTTGGTTTCCGTGGCACTTTCCTCTTCCAGAAGTTGCACAGTTTATCTCCTGTGTCATTTGGATTCATTTATCTTAAGTACTTATAATATAAATGAACATTTCAAGACAACACAGCAGCGTAGTTGGTAACTAATAAGGGTGCCAATAGATGGAAGCAAATCAGCAAATCTTGAAGAGGGGAGTATCAAAATAGCAAGGGGCTAAGCTTTTCTATCAGTCCTGCTGAAAAGCTGTGTACTCTACACCATAATTCTACCAATGGATTTGTTTTGGACACTATCTTCCAGTCCAAAGTATCCAATCTAGCCTCAACTTATACTTTTCATTTCAAAATCTAGTATAACCATTTTTCACCCATATTTGTTGTTTGTTTGTTTATTCAATTTGTATGTATTGTATCTCACCTAAGTGACTCTGGGAGGCTTACAACAGTTAGAACAACAATCCAATAAGAACAAGTTAAAAACCAATATACAAACATACGAAACATTGATAACCAGTTTAAAACAAAGATAATCATGGTCAGTAGTCCATCCTTGCGTCAAGCTCAACAAAGCCATTGTAAAAGCTCCCCACCATTGCCAGATGCCCAAGCACAGTGGCAGAGCCATGTCTGTTTAAGTGATGCCTCCTCTCATGTTGCATGACTTGCAGCAAAAACCTATTTCACCATTAACATTAGGACAGTCTACTTTGATGTGCACAGAGCAGGTTATGGCACAGGCCTGTTTCCCAACAACTCTCTGCTGCTTACTCATTAGGTTCTCACTATCCAATCAAACAATTATTTCAGAGCCACAATAGTGACACCAGTCTGCATCTGATGAGCAGAATGGCTACTGCAGCATGGAGTTTCTATTGTGATCCTTACTCAGTGCCTCTGTCTGTGATGTATTGGGAGAAATCAAAAGAGTTGGCTAGTTCAGGTAAGCCTCATCAGTCCTGAGTACCTGTACAAGCAAGCACTGCCAGTGCTGAGACATTGGCTCAGGATGATAGAAATCCTACTCCTTTTCTATATTCCCCATTTAATCAATACTTAACAACAACATTTAACAATATCCAGAACCTTAAATAATAGTCTGTCTGTCATCCACAAAACCACATACGGACTCAAAAGATCCTTGACCTTTTTTTTTCTCCAGGATCTACAATGGTCTTTGCAGCGAGAGAAGAATTCTTACTTGTTGGTTATTCATTTCTGGTTTCCCTTACTAGATGGATCTTTGACAAAAAACAATACAACAAGCCAAAGGCAAACATTCTTAGCTAGTCACCAAGGAACTGAAAGAGCATCCTCTATTTACCTCTGACAGCTCCACCTTGTTAGACCCTGTCAAACAAGATGGGGAAATAGCCCAAATCTCCTGCTATATAAGAGTTTAAGAGTTCAGGTGAGTTAGTCCTACTGGCCAGAAGCTGGCTTACACATCGGCACCAAGCTCCATTCAAGATGGGGTTTGGTAGCGGGCCCATGATACCATTATGGGTTGTAACTGTAATGATCTGCTGTATCCAACAGAAAGGTAAAAACTCTCATTTTTTATGGTATATTTGTAAAAAAACAAAAAAGCAATTAAATATCATAATACATGAAACTGTCTTAAGCCAGATGTCTCAAATGGTTGGGCCACTAAAGAAAAGATATGTCTTAAGTCCAAGATCATTTAATAGTTATATAAACAACAACTACTACTCATGTTTAGGTCATCTTTAATATTTACTTTTTAAAAATGTTCCAGGATTAAAACTTATCAGATATATTTATTATTATAGATTTTAGAATATATAGATTTAAAACACCTATTAATCCTGGTTTCCACTGACCATAGATTAATTTGTCTATAGTTTCTATTGCCTTGTTTTCTATTAATACAGCTGAATCTGAAGCCATAGCTCTATGAAAGATTTGTGCTAATTTAAGTAATGGAAACTGTAACTTCTATAGAAAATTTAAAGTTATAGTTCCTAAGATAGTTTCAGCAAACCGATGACACTTAACATTATATATAAGAATGCAGCATAAATACACACTTTTGAATTAGCTTAAATGGGTATTTTTAATAATAATACAATTGTTATGGGCACTAAGCAGTTAATAAAATATATTTCAGAAGGAGAGATCTTAAAAAATACATTTTTGCCCTCATGCCTGGTTTATGCAGTATTGAAAACATAAATTGTACACAAACATGATTAAGGAGGAAGATTTTAAATACAGTGGCTTATCTAAACAAAGATCATGTTTCTGCAAACAACCACAGAAACTGAGCCAAGTGATATGGAATTCAGCCAAATGTCCCAGGAACTTTCCCAGTAGAGGAGACATGCTAAAAATGACAATATACAAAAATTGCTCAATAGGCTTAGTAGCACTCATGTCTCAAGTACACTTATATTGTGAGTATAGTATTTTAACATATCTTCTTTCTAAAACCACTACTAGGAGAGCATCAAATCTCACCAATAACAAAGATCTCCTATGTGAAGGAATTAAGAGAATTGTAATTCATTTACCATTTTAATCCTTAACTCCATCAGTTGCAGTGCTCAAAAACATCAATTTTTTTCCCCATTCAGACAAATAAGATTATTAAGGATGTAACTTTTGCTAGATTATCTCCATCTAAAATATTTCTCCATTTTAGTTAGAAGTTGTACTGTATCACTTAATTAATCCAAGTAGGAGGTCCTCAAGAATTCTCTGCAATCTTTTTGAATGTCCTATTTTCCTATACTTGTGTGTAACATTCTCCCACAGATAGCTTCCATATAACTATACGGAGAGTCACTAAAGTATGGGGCTTGAAAGTCAGTACAACTTGAGGGTGTGTGATGATGGAATGGGGCAGAGATGAGCAAATGGCAGCCTGATGGCACCTATGGGTAATGACATCACTTTTTGTGGCTATCAGACTGCCTGTATTGAAACCACTGAATTTTAGCATTAAATCATCAATAAATGGAGGTGCAGTTATATGTTGAATTTTGTCAGGAAAACAAAATAAAAGAGGTATAAGCTGTATTTATAACTTCATGCAACTCAAAAAGGAAAAATGAATGAAAAATCCAAGCTCTGCTCATTTGTATGACATAATTTTATTATTGTTTCACCCATTGAGGCCCTTGGCCACCAGAAAAGAATATACATAAACCAATATTCTCCAGCTATCAAAAGTTTGACTGCTTCTGCTGTATGTGTGTACACAAATAAGCAAATGTTCTTCTTTTATCTGTAGCTTCAAGTACAGAAGTTGTATCTGAAAGGGTCACCATCATCCCACCATTGACAAAAATGCCAGTTATAACATGTAAGTGACTAAAATGAAATGTCCTTGTATCTATGAGATGTAGCCATGGAGCCAACAATATAAAGAATCCAGTAAACAGATTGGCGGATAATTCAGCAGATAAGTAACATCAAATATCTCAGCAGACTTGGAAAGAATTCCACAAATCGTTGTGCCTAGCAGTTCTTCTTAGAAATTTTAGTAGCAGTTAAAATGATTTTATTTGTTCAGGGATTTTATTTTTGTTTCACTGCTGCTGATTTTACATTCTGAATTTTATCGGTGTTGTTCCATTTGCTGCTCTGCTTCTTTAGTCTTATTTTCATCTAACTTTATGCTTGGGGTTGGGACTTTTGTTAATATAGTTGAGAGTAGTTCAAGGCACCAGGCTAAAAACCAGGAGACGGTGAATTCTAGTCCTGTCTTTGGCACGAAGCCAGCTGGGTGACCTTGGGCCAATCACTCTCTCTCAGCCCTAGGAAGGAGGCAATGGCAAACCACTTCCAAAAAACCTTGCCAAGAAAACTGCAGGGACTTGTCCAGGCAGTCAAAGGAGTCAAGAATGACTCAAAGGCACAAACAACGTTGTTTTTTTACTTCAGACAATTCCTCCAGGCTAGTTTTCCTCTGGAAGAGCTTTCTCCACCATCAGAGCAGATATGTTGGAGGGCATTACAATGGGGAAGCCTGGCCTAGGGAAAGTCTGGCACTGGTATTACCCATTTCTAAGCCAAGAACATGGAAGAAGAAGCCACCAGGGCAAAAGTGGGAGAAGGATCCAAATGCTGCAAAGTTCTTCCCTGTCTAGGTGTTTAGGCCTCTATGCCTCTCTATTTATCTATTTATCCACCCCAAAACAAAATGTAATAATGGTTTTCATACCAGTGGAAGTGTATTAAACCTTTACATGCTCTTGGGATTTCACAGCCTTCAACTCAGCTCATAATGGGCAAGTCTGCAGTACGTGGGGCTTCTTTCACTTCAAGACATTTGATGGTGACATCTATACTTTTCCTGGGGTCTGCAATTATGTCTTTGCCTCCCATTGCAATGCACCTTTTGAGGACTTCAACATCCAGATTAGGCGCAAAATAGTGGGAAACACTCCCACTATCAGCTATGTCACCATGAGGTTGGATGGAACAGATTTTCAAATGCAGAAGGATCAAATTTTGGTGAATGGCAAACGGTAAGGCCTTAGTTCTGCATACTGAATAATTAAATTTTGTGGAGTTTCTTATCTAGAATTCACAAAAAAAACTCTGCATTTTGTATTTCTCTACAATTTTCATGTTAGAGTATGGGCCACAGACACAGGCATCCAGAAGAGAGGGGAAAACATGCATTGTTTTCAGCCTTTACATACTTGCATACAACACTGCATCATAAGTGCAAAAGGGCAGAGAATGTGTTGTGATAACACATATGCATGTTTTATCATCATCATGGTTAGCATAGACAACTATGGCCAAAGATGCCTGAAGATGCAGGTGTTTGTAATGTCAAAAAAGTTGCAAGTGAGTGCAAGATTTGAGGAGATCCTAAGTGGTAGCATCTCAATCTTGTGTGATGAGGACAAGTGAATTTTTTTCTTGTAAGCTTCTGGTTGTTTTCATACTTCTACTTTTGGAACATGAGTAAAGAAACAAGTAGAGTACCATGTTATTTATTTATTTTATTTTTATTTATCAAATTTATCACCACCCAACTCCCCCAAGGGGGACTCTGGGCGGTTTACAACAAAATTAAAATCATTAACATACAATTATAAATAGATTAAAATACACAGTAAATAACAATTTAGGATATAATGAATGTAATAATGTTAAGGAGTTATATACAGTACGCATATGAAAGAAAATAGGTGCAAATACTTTCGTCATCTCATTAGATTACTTTTTTTCTGTTGTGGGTTTTAAATATAGGAAGGATTGCATTAAGGCAATCCTTAGGTGAGTTGATAGCTATGTCCCTAAAGGATATTGAAGAGGCTAGATGATGGTTAGAAGAGATTACTCATCTGAAACTTCTCTTCTAGACAGTAGGAGAGGGCAAGAGCAAATTACTGTAGTTTTAGACAGATTTGGAAAGGAATAGGAAGTTTTGTTTAGGTTCTATATACTTCTTATCTCTTTAAATTCACCTTCACCAATGTACGTCCCTGACCATTGGTCATGCTGATTGGAACTGATGGTTGGAACATTCAGAGATCCCTACACTAGGAGTAGATTGCCTATGGGCATATCTGTATGTACCACTTAAGATGCTCATGTCCAGTACTCATACTGGCTTGGCTTTCAGCCAATTTAAGAAAATCCTATCCAGAATGAGACACTTTGGCAACAGTTTGCAAGGTATTCAGGCCAGACTGCAGACTCTATGACTTTCCATTGGACAATTGCCCTACTGATATGCCCCCCTAACTTTCTGTTCTGTGAAAGCAATGGCCAATCACTTTCTTTCATGTGGGCAGCCTTACAGGATGTATATACTTGTGCTTGTGTGCATGCACACACATGCAAATGTAGTGTGGGTGCTCACATGATGCTCACTGACAAAGTAAAGTTTAATTTAAATATACAAGATAAAGTATCAAAATATGCAGGCACAAGAAGCAGCTTTTAAAAAAAAATCCTTTCTTACTGCCTTCTTGGTTTTTAGAGCTATCTGTATCATGAATACTGTAATAGTGCAATTGTTAAAGCATTTGCTTTATAAATAGAGGGCTGCTGATTTGAAAACTGGGAGAAACTTTTTTTAAATTACTATTTTTCCTTCCCTGAACTTGCTACTTTTCTCCATGAGTTTTTTAAAATTATTATTAAGTCCAGTAGTGCATTCTTTCATTGTTTTTCCAGTCATTCAAAATTGAGTATTATCACAGCACTCAAAGTAACTTTAGCTCTAAAAATATTAGAGGTCATGGTAAGCAGTGACTATGTTGAAGGGGCATTCCTGCCTCTGCAAAGTAGCCAATGACCTGGTGGGGTTAGCTTGCAGTTGAAGTACACTATCTGAAATAGGCAGGAGCACTCAAGGCGATGTAACATAGAAAAGCATACTTAGGAAGAATGCACCCTTTTGGCAATGGGGCAACTGTGCAGGGTAGATAAGTCTAAAGACAATGTTGGTTGTTTGAGCTACCCATATCTTATAAGTTAACAATAACGCCGCCCAGAGTCGCTTGAGATGGGCAGCCATACCACTCATGCCCTAGTCACCTCCCGTATAGACTACTGTAATGTGCTCTACATGGGGCTACCCTTGAAGAGTATCTGGAAGCTACAGCTGGTCCAGAATGTGGCTGCATGAGCAGTCTTAGGAGCCCCAAGGAGGGCACATATAACACCATTGCTGCGTAAGCTGCATTGAGTACCAGTTTGCTTCTGGGTCCAATTCAAGGTGTTGGTTATCACCTTTAAAGCCCTACATGGCATGGGTCCAGGTTACCTGAGGAACCGCCTCACCCCCATTACATCGACCCATCCCACCCGGTCAGGCAGAGAGGGCATGTTACAATCCCTGTCCATGAGGGATTGCCGATGTATACGAGATGGGTGGCAGAGAAATTTGACAAATAAATAAATAAATAAATAAATAAATAAATAAATAAATAAAATACAAAACAACAACAAGACTCCAGTAACCTCTTTACAAAAACTGAAATCAAACTTAGGTAAATATTGCATCCCTGAAACTTCAGGCCAAAAAATGGGGCAAATGGAAATATTGTGACATGAATGACACTCTGTATTTCTAATGCATTCTTATCAGGATTCAGTTACCTTACAGTGGATTTGGATTCGAAATACAGAATTTTCTCAACTACACTAAAGTGAATGTTAAAATGGGCTTATCCCTAATGTGGAATAACGAAGACTCTGTAATGGTAAGTATATGATGATATAAAAAACTGATAAGTGTGAGCTGTAACAAAATAGGGCTGGATGGAATGCTCTTGTTTCGGATGCCAGCCTCTTCCAAGATACTCTATTCCATTCTCCCAGTTTTCTGTTTTTATCTCCAGCACACATCCAGCATTCTGTGGTTTCTGTTCACTTTAACTTTTAGAGTTCTGCCCCCACCTCCCAGATAGACAGAAATAACTGAAATTAAGCTATCCTTGTGCTTGGTTCAGAGTTCTGGATAGTGCAAAATGCAGCAGCCAAATGAGCTATAATCATATTTCACAACTGTTGAAAACAACACTAGCTGCTTACTGGGACAAGGTTTTGCTTATGACATGTAAGGCCAAACATGACTTGCAACCAAATACCTTGCAGATCATCCCTCCCAATACAGATGTAATAGCTAAAACTCAAAAGTCAAGTTTATTTGTAAATGGGCCTTCTCAGAAGTAGCAGTTACGTTCTGAAATGTTCTCCCTTGGTGCCTGAGGAAGCCTCGCTTCTTCATCCAAATTGGACAATTGTGAAAGAGATGGCTAAGCTGGAATCATAGCTCTACATCTAAGTTCAAGTTTAATATATCAAGTAAAGAGATGGCACAAATTAAGTATTAATTAATTGACAAGCCAGCGTAATGTAATAGTTAGGGTAGGGGACTTCAACTGAGGAGACCCAGATTCAGTCCCCACTGTAACATGACTGAGGCAATCACTTTCTCTCACCCCAACCTATCTCACAGATTGCTGTTATGGGGATAAACTTAAGGAAGAATCCTCTGTATATCAGCTTGAGCTCTCAGAGAAAAAGTAGGATATAAATGCAATAAAATAAGATATTCAGTAGAAACACAAAAACCAAAGTAATACTTGCTTCTCCTTTAAACTTCTCAGACTGGCTAACAGGGAATGTTCTTTGAAGTGCTTATATTTGCAGCTCTATGTAACCATTATGCTGCTAATAATGGTCTTATTTCCCCTAGATGTCTTACTTGAAATCCCTGTATCACTGAAGTAAACTACCAAATAATTTTCCACTTGACATTTGATTTCTATTTGTAAAGATGAAAGCATATTTGGGTTATATATTTAACATATTCAGACCTCTGTAATCTCAATTTTTTATTGTCTGATAAAATTTCACTTTCATAGGTTGTAGCCTTACTTATAAATTTGGGGTTTGGAGTTGTTTTTTTCCTCCTCAAAAGTACAGAAAAGACAAGAGAAACAGAGGAGTTGCTTTTGTTATGACTATTACAATGAAAACTAGGTTGTTATGAATAGCACTGAGCCTGTGACTCACAAATGAAACCCCAATTTTCTATCCATTAAACTTGCTTTGGATTGTTGAAACACAACATTGATAGAAACTATTTTGGTTTATCTAGTGCAGCCACTGTTTTGGATTTGCAATAGTTATTGTTGAGAGTTCATCTACTACATGTTATCAACTTTCTCATATGTAATTTCAGCTGGAACTTGATAAAAAATATGCCAATCAGACCTGTGGACTCTGTGGAGATTTCAACGGCATTCCAAAGTACAAAGAATTTTATTTAGAGAGTAAGTATCAAAAACAGGGCTTACTGAATTTATTTATCCACAGTTTATGCTTCTTTACTCACTGAGTGCTACAGAACCATACTGTAGTCTTTTCATAATCTTGGCTTTTCAACATGTTGGAGTAGCAAAAAAACATGTTTTTTACTGAATATTTTTATCATTAGTATTAAATACCTGGTAATTTTGCCTCATATCTGTTATTCTTCACTTTTTACATCTTTAGACATTGGGTGAGTATCAGGCTGCATACTCACCAAAACAGAGAAGCTCTCAAACTTTTAATGTTCTCAAACTTAGAATTAATGCTTTAGTCGATATTTTATTATTTTAAGTTTGTAGTATGAGACTGTATGATATTTGGAACTAAAATAAGAAAGTGATTGATCCTTTCTGCCTCCTTAACCACAATACCAGGGTCATAAGCTACACTGAAAAGTTAAACAAACAAAAAAACACTTCTCCATAGAATATAGTGGCAAAGTGTTGGCCCTGCCAGGTTAACCAGATAGGAATCACAGCCAGATGAACTAATTCCAATTTATTGTAAGGCTACATTGACAGTATCTTGCAAGTCTGAAAGTACGATTCTCCCCTCATCTCCTTTACAGCCCAAGAAACTAGGGAGGTTCTCCTTTGAGCCTCTTGCTCTTCCCACTATCCAGCTGTGGGCTGTGCTGTCTCTTATCTGACCGTTCCCTAGGCAGCAACCCTTCTCCCTGTCTCCCAAGGTCTTTTCCGCATGCCATTACACAAAGTACTTCCACAGTGTTGTCAAGAAAAACTGCATGGCATCCATGTAATTACCAGGAATTAACCTTAACTCAAGAATGTCTTTACATTTTCCCCCATCTCCCATTATTAGATCACCTCATATTTTATGTAGAGAAAGGTTCCGAGATATCTACATCAATATAATTTCATAGGAAAAATATATATTCTCTCCCACATATGAAAGTTGAGGTGCTACAATCAGGAAAGAGCACTTTAACATATCAGGGATTGAATTTAGACTAATTGGGCTGCTGTGCTTTTCTGGAAGCCACACAGATCTTTAGATCTCTATCAACTTTCATAGCCAATTTGACATGGCTTTCCTGCAAGGGGACCTTGGTTGGAGGTACTGCCAGCATATAAATCTCTATTATGACTTTGTTTCTTGAAGATGCCCCCCTGACAGACTTCCAGTTTGGGAATACATGGAAGCTGAACGGTCCAACTGAAGACTGTGAGGATCCTATACCATCTCTTCAGAAAAAGTGCACTGATGAATATGTGAGAATATTCTTTCTTGTTCTTCTGCTTTGCGTTAGTCTTATTGGCAAAATGATTCTAGAATCTTCAGTTTAAAATTTATTAGTTGCCATTTCATAGAAAATATTTGATTCTCTCCCAATCTACTCCACAGCTATATTATAAACTTGGGTTGGAATCTAACTTTGGGGGAAGGGCTTATGTTACTTTGTAAAGTGTATTGATCTAATCTAAGATATAAGCATGAAAAATAAATTTGGGGGTTTTTTTAAGGAAAAGGGTCCTATTGTAGAAGGAACTAGTTTCATAAAATCTTTTACCTTCTGTTTTTCCATCTAGGATACTTGCCGGAAAATACTGACTGGTTCTTCATTCTCTGAATGTAATGATGTTGTAGGGGTGAATAGTTATATTGATGCTTGTGCACATGACTTGTGTCTCTGTGAGGAAGTTGAAAAATTCTCCTGTCTCTGTAACACTTTTGCTGAATACTCTCGACAATGCGCTCATGCCGGTGGCCATCCTCAAAACTGGAGAAGCCCAGAGCTATGCCGTAAGTGTAAACCGCTGCTAAACAGTGGCAAAAGTGATTTGAGTCTAATCCCTCCCTTGCAATGGTCTTATTATCACGGGATGTCTTTGTTAATTGCTGAGAATTCTATCAGATTATGGCATGTTACAAGTTGAATGAATGACATTATGTACATCACCGACAGTGATTCACTATCAGGCTCCTCTTTTAAGCCCAGTATGCTGTACGGAGAACTGAACTGGTCTTACTGTTCTTTTTTTCAGCAATGTCATGCTCTTTTGGCATGCAATATCAAGAATGTGGATCACCCTGTGCAAACACTTGTACCAATTCTGAAAGAGCTCATGTCTGTGAAGATCACTGTGTGGATGGCTGCTTTTGTCCACCTGGTGAGCTTCCATCTTCCTCTTAAATTATTCTGTTGCTGAGAGGAAAAGTGGGAGGAGGTAGTACACTGTACTCTCTTTAGTTCCTCAAGGAAAAGTGGGGGTGGGGGTGCCGCAAACAGAATAATCAATAAAATAGTATTTTCTACTATACGCACTGCCTTCAGTATCTACTGAACAATATATGGTATAGAAATAGTTGAATAAAAATAAAATGAAATAAAACTGTTCTGGCACATGTTGAAAATTCATTATAGCTTATTTTCCCCCATAGGAACTGTTTATGATGACATCAACAGCAAAAACTGCATCCCCTTTGAGCAATGTTCCTGCATTTATAATGGCGAATCCTATGCTCCAGGGATGACATATTCAGTTCCATGCCGTTCCTGGTAATTTATACTGTACATTTTGATATATTCAGCCAATATTTTGTGCAGGAATCTAGCTTTCATCTGTGATTTCAATATTTTTGATTGTGATTCCTGATTTTAGGCTCTGACCTAAAGTCCATACTTCCATTTAACCTCTCAGATTTCATACATTACTTCTGGCTATTAATATATTCTTCGGACTCATTCAAAAGGAAGACTGCGGGATGTTTGAAACTGGCAGGGTAACTAAGGAACAGTAGTTAACTAATGAACATACTGTTAAGCTAAAACTCTTTAGGAGAAAGAAGAAAATAGGATGCTACCTTCTGCAGGTCATCTAATTCACTACTGTTCACTGTGACTGACAGATGCTTTGCAAGATCAGAGACAAAGGTTTTTCCACACTTCTGGCTATTACCCCTCCTGGCAATTGTTCCAACTGTACAGTGCAAGAGAACATTTCTTTTTTATAAGCTGATAAACCTTCAGAAATCTCAAAAAGGATTGCAAAATATTGCTCAATCATGATTGCAATAAGGAAACGTTGGGTATAATTAAGCACTGCTGGAAGGTAATTAGATTTAGATTAGATTTTTATATCCCATCTTTATTATTTTTTCTAAATAACTCAAGGCAGTGAAGATACCTAGTACAACTTCCTCCTTCTATTTCCCCCACAACAGCAACCCTGTGAGGTGAGTTGGGCTGAGAGAGAATGACTGGCCCAAAGTCACCCAGCCGGCTTTCATGCCCAAGGTGGGACTAGAATTCACAGTCTCCTGGATTCTAACCCAATGCCTTAACCACTAGACCAAACTGGCTGTTGTTGTTGTTGTTGTTGTTGTTATTATTATTATTATTATTATTATTATTATTAATAATTATAAGGTATATTTTTCACTTTAATATTTTAGTGCAGAGTTTCACACTGATGTTTTATACTCTATTTGGTCTGTGGCCATAAATAAAATAAACCTACAGTACATGTAAATACTTAGTACTTAGCTCTTCGGCTAAGAAACGGAGATGAGCACCGCTTCCTAGAGTCGGACATGACTGTGCAGGGGAAACCTTTACCTTTTTACATGTAAATACTTCCTGCTGTTTGATGCATTCCATTAGTTTTCAGGGAATGAAGTTATGATCATGTAGTAGATCATGGCTATCCTAGCTTTTGAATAACAAGATAATATTGATTGACTCAAGAAAAAGTATCTATATCTGCACATTCAAAATGGAGTTTTAAATGGTACCAAATAAAATAATACAAGCTAATAAAAGTACTTTTTCTTCAAATTTATGTCCCGAACTTTGGATTCTCTTTCCTCCAGTTTCTGCAGCGGGGGTAAGTGGAACTGCACAGAGCTTCCCTGTCCTGGTATTTGCTCAATAGAAGGAGGATCACATATCTCCACCTATGATGAAATATGGTATAATTTCCATGGAAGCTGTACTTATATTCTATCCAAGGCAAGTCATCTAAGATTTAACATTAGCACAAATGTCTTCATCCCACACATAGGTACACACCTAAACCTGAGCTTCTATTTCTGGGATTATAAAATTAGAGTCATTGTTCCTGATGTTAATCCACTGCTATAGATATCATATCCCACAGTTTATCCAGTTTCTATTTCGAGATTTTATTTATACTTTCATCTTTCCCTATGAAATGGTAGTTTTCTTAGATTCGTACATTAAAAAGAGGAACTCTTGGGAGATGGAGAAGCTATTGTTTTCTTTCCAGGAGATGTAAATGATAACCATTTTACTCAGATTAAATCAATTACTATATTGAGTGCAATCGAAAAAGTAGATAGAATTCTGCACGCTGCTCAATAAGATGGTTTGATAATGAAACCAAATTAAGCTAGTTAGGAAGAAGCTGAACAATCCTGAAAATGCCCTAAATTAAGCTGGCTATACACTTCTCCATCTTAATAAGCTTGGTTCAATGTTTAATATTATGAAAAAGAAAATAAATGAGAATACCCTGTTCTTCCAACCAAGCTGGACTCAAAGTATTCCCTTGCTCTGTAAGATCAACCAAATTCACTTTCCTTGAGTAACATTACTTCTATAGAAGCTATCCCAAAATATTTCTAAAATAGCATACTTGAAGTCAATCTGTTGTGTCAGTTATTTTTTTCCTGGTTTCTCTCCCCTAGATTTGTGAGGAAGAAGCCTTTACTATTCTCGGAGAACTTGGCCCATGTGGCTTGACGGAGACTGAGACCTGCTTAAAAATTGTGGCTGTTAGCATCAATGGAGGACAGACTGTAAGAACCATAATGAGTCAAAAGGACTCAGATGCCATTCTGTTCAGAATCTGCATGTAATCACTGGGTTTGCCTGCCAGCCTAAGAAATACTTTTTGCTGACAAAATAATGACATATCTAATCAGCAGAATTCACCTCTCTTTCTATGTTTAAGCAAGCATTTTACCGCTAGAAGTAAAATGGAGGAGCTTTTAGAAATTTGGGTTATGTATAGGAGTTTAATTTCCTTTTCCTCTTAAGTAACGTGACTTGTTAATCTTAACAACTAAACCAAATTAAATAAAATAATTTATTTGAATATGAATTTATATGTGAGAGTTCTATTTAGCACTTGTAACGTCCCTCCCTCCTTCCCTTATTCCTTCTCTCCCTTTCCATATAATGTTATATTTATATTTATATGAATAAAACTAACATGTAGCTGCTAATGTACTCCTGAGAAAAACAAAATAAAAACACTCTGAGGAATTGGACCTATCACATATTGGACATCACATATCTCCACCTATGATGGGAGTAGACTCCTGCTCACAGAATATTCTCCTTCAAGAAGGGGAAAGATGACTTTCAATAGCTTCTGCAGCCCCCTGAAAACCTGCTTGGAGAGTTGAAGGATACTTTGGAACAGCTTAGAAAATGTCACAGTAGACAGCCAAAAGAATTGTTGGTGTGGGAATGAATTTGCATCTGATAGCAGGGATGGTAGCTGTTTTATAAACCCTGCCCAGATGTAAGCCAGCACATCTTCCCAGAAGCCGTAGGCTGTATCTCCTCTCTAATGAAAGGATAGGGTTAGATATTAACTACTTTGAGTCACACACAAACACAATATCTAAATCAACATAAGTCAGAGAGATTTATTTCCTTAGATGTACATTTCAAGTTTGGTTTGTTGTTTCCGAGTTTTGACATCCTCTACCCTTTCCATGTATGATTGCCTTTATTGAATGCCCAGGGTATCAAGATAGATAGATAGATAGATAGATAGATAGATAGATAGATAGATAGAGATAGACTGATATGATTTCATATGTCTGTTTATCAGTTTCTGAAACCATGATACAGATTATCATTCCATCAATTATTTCTTCTTTGTTTTTACTCACCAGAGTGTTGTGATCAACCATGATGGTGCTGTATATGTTAACTGGATGTATACTCAACTGCCTGTCTCAGCAGGTATGTATCTCATTAGAAATATCTGACAGTGCAGAAGGAAAAGGTTTGAATCTTAGAGGTAAAATCTGATTGCCAACTAAGCTTGCCGTTCTGTGAAAAGAATTCCTTTTGGAAAGAAAAGGTCGCTATCCATGCTTGAATCCTAAGTCAGTCTCTGAACATATACATCTTTTAAAAGACTTTACAAACATCAGCTGTATGGATTAGGGCTTATTAACTTATTAACTTATTAAGGGACCTGCCTCAATAAGCATATTTCACTTGTACTTCATCGGATCCCCAGTTTGTTCCCAGTCACAGTTCAAATTCTTGACAATATCCCTATTATCATATTTTCCTAAGATTTTGATGGACTGTCATTTGTCAGGACCATGCATATCTGCTGAAGAACTCACATTACCATTTCTGTTGGTATCACTACAAAACCCTCAAAGATTGGTTAAGCAGCAGTATAGGTAATCTGACCCACATCTTTAAAAAATTCAGTCTACCAGTAAACTATTGAAAATTTGGATTTTTTTTAACCACCATACTGGATAAATGCGGTGGTAAATCCTATGCAGCCTTTATCCATTTGGGTGGTTTGGGAGCTGGGGTGAAACCCTTCTACTTTAAGTAGGCCTCATATTACAGTGGTAAAGGTAAAGGTAAAGGTACCCCCCGCACATTTGTGCAGTCGTGTCCGACTCTAGGGGCCGGTGCTCATCTCCGTTTGTTAGCCAACGTTGTCCGAAGACACTTCCACGGTCATGTGGCCGCATGACACGCGCGGAACGCTGTTACCTACCCACCGAAGTGGTACCTATTGATCTACTTGCATTTGCATGCTTTCAAATTGCTAGGTTGGCAAGAGATTACAGTGGTAGATTGGTTTAAAAAAAACAAAAACAAAAAAGTGGGTAACTAAGGAAAAGAAAATAGTGGTTTTGAGAAAAGTTGTTGCTGACCAGCTTTTAACTGGTGACCTGTAGATTGTGAGTCAAGAGAAACAGCCACTATAGCTACTATAGCTTTATTATAGCAGTAGCTGCCTCAGAGAACCAAACCTCAGAAAACTGACGGAGGGAACTTTTGTTTTAGACTGGTTGCTGTGCCTGCATATATGTGCCTTTTTTTTTAAATTTATTTTATCCCCGCCCATCTCCCCGAATAGGGGACTCTGTGCGGTTTATGCTTTAACTTTGTAAATAGCATTAAGGTTTTCAAAAAGTCTATATGCCCTGTAAGACGCCCACAAAAAGAAAAACAATTGGTGATTGCTTTCCTACCATGGGCAGGGATGAAGTTAAAGAAACAGGGCAGTTAGCTAGTAGGACACTTTATTAACTGTGGGTCCAGATGGAATAGCTGGCCATTACCATAGCCAAAGTTGAAAAAAGGGCTGATAACCAGAAAAGGATGTTTAAAGCTAACTTCATTTCTAGCCAGTTTATAGGTGGGAGACAAGCAGCTGAAGGCTGCCATGTGAAAGAGCCCGCAACATGCTAGACTCTTAACTGATTCAGTGAAATGCGCTGTGCCCACCACATCATTGGGGTGACAGTTGAGCACATGATAAAAGTAATTATACTGGCTTCTTTTTTTTAAATCAAGCCCTGTGCATATCCAGCTGAACCATGCTCTCAACTTGCCATTGTGGCGGTAGCAACTGATTGGCCAGTATGTAGTTCCACCTCTCCTGAAGAATTGCAAGTGCTGGTTTATTCAGAATGGCATATTCTTTCCCCATAGCTAATATAACGATCTTCAAGCCTTCAACTTTCTACATCATTCTGGAAACACATTTTGGCCTTCAGCTAGTGATCCAGATTATTCCCTTGATGCAGTTATATATTTATCTGGATCCATCTTTCCAAGGAAGGACCTGTGGTAAGAAATATTTAAAAATTATATGACATTCCTAGGTTCAAAAAGTATATTTGGTCATTCCTTCATCATTCAAATTATGAATTTCTTTTAAAGGGCTCTGTGGCAACTTTAACCACCTCCAGACAGATGACTTCAAAACCCTAAGTGGACTGACAGAAGGAACAGCACCTGCATTTGCTAATACCTGGAAAACTCAGGCTGATTGTGTCAACGTCAAGCAGAATTTTAAGGACCCTTGCACCCTCAGCATTGAAAATGGTGGGCATAAACTGAAAATTATTCCAAAAATAGCCATCCTGTAAAACAATCCTTCTCAATTTCTTTTACATACTGTAGCTGCTGAGGGAAAACTCATTAGAAATTTTAGAAATTGGGGGGGGGGGAGGACTAAAACAATTGTTGTTGTTGTTGTTCAGTCGTTTAGTCGTGTCCGACTCTTCGTGACCCCATGGACCATAGCATGCCAGGCCTCCACTGTCTCGTGGAGTTTACTCAAATTCATGTTCATTACATTGGTGATGCTATCTAACCATCTCATCCTCTGCCGTCCCCTTCTCCTTTTGCCTTCAGTCTTTCCCAGCATCAGGGACTTTTCCAGTGAGTCCTCTCTTCCCATTAGGTGGCCAAAGTATTTGAGCTTCAGCTTCAGCATCTGTCCTTCCAATGAGCAGTCAGGGTTGATTTCCTTTAGGATTGACTAAAAACAATACAGTACATTAATAAAGGGAGTGAAAAATCAGAAAATGGTAGGCATCTGTGTGTGCATTATCATGCTTTAATGTAAAAATTGGAGCTGGACATGATAAAACGTGATAAAACTTGCCATGTACCGTAATAGAAATGATCAAAAGGATACGTATTTATTGCTTCTCTTTTTAGAAAAATATGCCCGTCATTGGTGTGGACTCCTGACTGATCCTGAAGGACCTTTTGCTAAATGCCATATCATAGTGAATCCAAAGGCTTATCATACGGTACTATGATCACCAATTTTAACAGGCTAGACTTTTAAGAGCATTGGCAAGGACAGACATTAATACTGGTGGGAAGTAAGGGTTAGAGACCATAATCCTTTAGGGGAGGGGTGAGCAAATGCTGTTTGTGGCCAGAATCTGGTGAATTTCAGTAGTATGATATTACAGAATGTTCTGGGACCATTTTTTTTCCAGTGGATCTTCCTAAAAAAAATAAAATGAATTTCACCCCTAGAGACAAATTTGCAATATCATGTGTTACATTGCCAAAATGATCTGACAGCACATTAAATCCCTCTATTAACAAAGCCTGGTACACCCAGCTCTGTGTGCTACTTGGATGGAGAACACTTTGATTGGGAGTTTGACAGACTGAAAGGATTGCAGCTGAAATCTAATTGGATGGAAGATTTCCATTTGGTGGCAGGAAAGGTTTAACAAGAGATGACTTGGAAAGTAGCATTTGAGGAGCCCTTGGTGCTCTCTGAGCCTTGTTGTTTTCTTGCAGACGTTTCATTGCCAGGCTAGGCAACATCTTCAGTGCGAAAAGGGAGTGGGACTTGCTCTCTGTTTATATACCATGGTTTGTCCTGTTTGTGTTGGTGGTGGTGTTGTCCTCTCCTTAGTAGTTCCTTGATTGGGCTGTTGTTTGCTGCTTGGTTGATTGACTGAGTTAATAGTTCCTTGATTAGGGTATATTGTGCTGTTTGATTGTTCCTCTGGTGCTAATCCTGGTGTTAATCTTTGCATATCTGGGTGATGATTGCTGGTAAGGTGGTGTTCTGGTCTTCTGGCTTTTCTATTGTCTCTTATGAATGGTATGTAAATGCTGTTTACCTCTATGTGTCTGTTGATGGCTGCTTTGTCTGAGTACCAAGCTTCCAGGAATTCTCTAGCATTTTTTTATTTGTCTTGGTTTAAGATGCTCACAGTTTCCCAGTTGAAAGTATGGTTGAGTCTGTCCATGTGCTGTGAGATTAAGGAGTAACCCAAAAGACCCAGTAGCCCAAGAAGAAAAAACAGGAGTGATCTACAACATACATTGTAAGGACTGTAGCAGCCACTATGTAGGACAGACTGGCAGAAGACTAGCAGAACGCATCCATGAACACCAACTAGCAGTCAGAAGACACGATGAAAACTCCTTAATCTCACAACACATGGACAGACTCAACCATACTTTCAACTGGGAAACTGTGAGCATCTTAAACCAAGCCAAATCCAAAAATGCTAGAGAATTCCTGGAAGCTTGGCACTCAGACAAAGCAGCCATCAACAGACACATAGAGGTAAACAGCATTTACATACCATTCATAAGAGACAATAGAAAAGCCAGAAGACCAGAACACCACCTTACCAGCAATCATCACCCAGATATGCAAAGATTAACACCAGGATTAGCACCAGAGGAACAATTAAACAGCACAATATACCCAAATCAAGGAATTATTAACTCAGTCAATCAACCAAGCAGCAAACAACAGCCCAATCAAGGAACTACTAAGGAGAGGACAACACCACCACCAACACAAACAGGACAAACCATGGTATATAAACAGAGAGCAAGTCCCACTCCCTTTTCGCACTGAAGATGTTGCCTAGCCTGGCAATGAAACGTCTGCAAGAAAACAACAAGTCTCAGAGAGCACCAAGGACTCCACAGTGCTACCCTGAGCTACAAATATTATCTTCAATTAGTATCATTTGATTAAGAATATGCTTCCCTTTTCTAGAACTGTATGTTTGACACCTGCACTTGTGAGAGAAGTGAGGATTGCATGTGTGCTGCCCTCTCTTCCTATGTCAGAGCCTGCACAGCCAAAGGAATTGAACTTCCAGAATGGAGAACCAATGTCTGTTGTAAGTATTCTGATGAAACAATTCAGCAAGGAATTCTAGACCATGATAAACTTTTCTAGTGGTGCTGCAAAGGAGTGGACTTTTGAATACAATTGTAGTGCTAATCCCCAGTTCTTCTGTTTGCATTTCTAGGAAATGATGAATTTCTGATGGACATTAATGCCTTAATTACACCCATCCCAGACAGTTTGGGATTTGCTCCATACAAAGATGATTTTTAAAAGCACCTAGAAATTACTATTAGATCAAATTGCAGCAACCAAACTACAAGGCTGCTTGCTTGGAAAACATACATAAGATGATTTTCTATTTTCACTGGTTGTCTATTTATTGCTGAACTTGAAGTTAAAGTCCTCTCCCTCTGCATTAATTTATCTGGAACCTGGATATATGAAGAATTATCTAAGTATTTGGAGAAGTAGACAAGGCTGGGCTGTATGAACTTTTTAAAGAGGGGGTTTTTTTTATTGTGCCATCTAAACTGTGAAAGAAGTTGAAAGAAGTTCCAAGAAGTTTGCAACATTCTTATCAATAGCTATGGCTTAAAGAAGCTTTTGGTGCCTTCCATAAAGTATTAATTGTTACAGGCTTTTCTCAGAACTTTTTATTATTATCTTTTTTTAATCTGCAGTATTTGATATATTTTCTTATGACTGGTCTTGGACTGTAAATAAATAAACACTAAACACTCAATGCTGTTCTAAAGGGGACATGCTTAGTTCCTTTCTTCTGCTTTCAGCAGAGATATGGTTCTGCGTATGTTGTTATTCACTTAATCTGTGTTGTATTCTTGTTTTGTTATTTTAGCTTTATCAGCAAATTTGGGAGTCTTAGGATCAAAAGGCAGAATGTCAATGTACAGCATAAATAACTAGTGCGTTTTGTTTGTTTTTCTTCCTTCAAGCCAAATACACTACTTCATGTCCCAACTCTCAGAACTATGACTATCGAATTAGCTCTTGTCAATCTACTTGCCGATCATTGAGTGAACCTGATATTACCTGCAATATCAAATTTGTCCCAGTTGATGGCTGTACATGTGAAAATGGAACTTACATGGATGATTCTGGAAAATGTGTGCCTGCTAACAAATGTCCCTGTTATTACAAAGGAACAGCCATACTCTCTGGTGAAGTTCACCATGAGTTTGGCGTTGTATGGTAAGGGGATTAAAGTTACAAACTAAACTTGGTTATCAGAAAATATATAATATAGTGTCAGTCTCTAGAATGCTTTCATTTGGTCCCAAATGTTTTTGCTATTAAGACACAATGGTACTGCTTCAATACATAAAAAGTGCAGAATTTGGAAGAACTGTATGAGTCTATTTTCAGATGTTAAATAATATTATACCTAGATTATGATCAGTTATACTGCTTTTGAAGTGTTTTAGGGTAGAATTAATAATTTGCGGCTTCCCAGCTCAGAAGGGAAATCTTGTGAATTCCAAGGTAACATAAAAACAATAATCATTCCTATTTCTTTACTCAGCACTTGTAATCAAGGAAAATTAAACTGCATTGGTGATGGAGATTCCAAGCCAGGTAAGGAATACATACACACTACACACATACACATTTCTTTTGTCCATCTTCCTCTTTAATTTGAACCAGCCTCATTAAAATAGAAGTATGTAACAAAGATAATCTGGGGGAACAGAAAGGCAGTATTTTAATATCAGCTACAATCCATAGCATGATAGCTGGAAGTAGGTTCCATTGCACAAAGTGGGCCTTACTTCTGGATAAATATACACAGGTTAGACTGCAAATTCATATTTTAATGAGAACCATTTATCTTGTAGCTGGTTTGACAAAGAATGTAATTATTACTTGGATCTACATTGAGTCTAACACCTAAACTATATTAGTGATTTCAGTTTATCTAAAAATGATTAAATCAGTAAGAAAATAGAAGAAATTGATGGCAGAATTCTTTTTTTAGCAGAAGAGCTTGGTATGGAAAAATATAATGTGCTGAGAGATGAGAAAATGTATCATTCAGAGACTGATAGTGTCCTTTTTAGAAATATTTCTTGGCTCTAAACTGCATACAAAACTAAATGTTGGTTTTCTTGCAAATTTTTGGAAACATTACAGGCAGAATGGATTCATTTTGGGGTATATCTGATAATAACATGAGTTGGACCTTTGTTTGTTTGTTTGTTTGTTTGTTTGTTTTGGCTGAATGAGCAGAGTCAATAGCAATTGCTAGTTTGGTCTAGTGGTTAAGGTGCTGGGCTAGAAACCAGGAGACTGAGAGTTCTAGTCCTGCCTTTGGCATGAAAGCCGGCTGGGTGACCTTGGGCCAGTCACTCTCTCTCAGCCCAACTCACCTCACAGGGTTGTTGTTGTGGGAAAAATAGGAGGAGAAAGGAGTAATAGGCATGTTCCCTGCCTTGAGTTATTTATAAAAATAATAAAAGCGGGATAGAAAATAAAAACAAAAAAAAATTACAAGTTGGTAAGACTTCAGTGCAAATGAATAAAGTTAGTTTCAAAGGCCTCACACATCTTCTGCCCAGTTCTTTTGACCCATGGCATCTATATCTTTTCATCTGGTATACCAACTTTTTCTCTCTTCTGGATAGTTTGTAGCACTCCAATGGTTTACTTTGACTGCAGAAATGCCACCGCTGGCAGCAAAGGGGCTGAATGTCAGAAGAGCTGTCACACTCTTGATATGCATTGTGTAAGTATTCAGCCCATAACTGAGAGTCTGTACTAGAAATCGGAAAACAGTTCCCTATGCCTTGAAGTCATGACCTGATCTTAGACAAATCACTCTTTCCCAGTCTCACCTTCCCCAATCCCTTCTACTAGATTTATTTATTTATTTATTTATTTATTTATTTATTTATTTATTTGTCATATTTCTCTACCGCCCATCTCGCATACAACGACTTGAATTATACTATTCAAACTTCTTCAGTGTCCAGGAACACAGGGCTCATTCATTCAGAATTCAGGTATATATTGAAGCCTACCATCACCACCTCATATACACATCTACTGCACAGACAGAAGAGCTTCTGGGGATGCACCAGAGCTATTAATTCAGGTGGTCATTCCATATTGACAAACACAGGCTTTCTAGCTGAATTGACATCACCATTGTGTTTAAATTGAGCCACCCTTATTTAACTCTGACTGGAGATAAAAGCAAATCATATGACTGCTTATTTGCTCTCTCCTGAGTCATATTTTCTTCTTGATGCTTACAGTACAGCCCACAATGTGTCTCTGGTTGCCTATGTCCAGACGGACTAGTGTCAGATGGGAAAGGAGACTGTATTCCTGTGGAAGAATGCCCATGTGTTCACAATGAAGCCACATATCAGCCTGGAGAAAAGATCAAAGTTGACTGTAACACTTGGTAAGCATTTGCTAGAGAACAAAGTATTTCTTGTTACATATATATTCCTTATATATTCCTAAAGTAAAATGGCCATATTGTTCTCGGGGGGGAGGGAAACACCAACAACACACCAGGTTGAAAGCACTCTGGCAAGGGCCGTGGTACATATTTCATCTAAAACTAAAACTAAAATATAAATATATACTGAACAAATTTATGTATGTATTTATTATCTGTAAATGTACAGTATTTTCTATTTTTCAAATCATTTTCTTTCTTGGTTGTTTTGCATACAATTCACATCAGATAAGTACAAATTCAGTTCCAAAAGAACAACAACAACATCTTCCACAAAAAATAAATATAGGTCTTCTCCCCAGACAGCATCTGCCATATGGTTATATTGACCCTGACCCTGCTTGTCTTCCAAAGTGTCTAAAGACATGGCTGTGTCAATATGCCAGGGATCCAGCTATGGTTTGGAGCCTGCTAGATGGCTATACTGATCCATGACTTGCATTCGCCTGTGTTTTTTTTTTTAATGTCTTCTGGCTTTAATTTTGGTTTTTAATGGGGTTTTTAATTTGGTTTTAAAGGGGGTTATTGTATTATCTTGTCAACCTAGCAATTTGAAAGCATGCAAATGCAAGTTGATTAATAGGTACCATGTCGGTGGGTAGGTAATAGTGTTCCGCGTGCGTCATGCTGGCCACATGACCGCGGAAGCGTCTTTGGACAACGCTGGCTCTTCGGCTAAGAAACTGAGATGAGCACTGGCCCCTAGAGTCGGACACGACTGCACGAATGTGCGGGGGAACCTTTACCTTTTTTTATTGTATTAGTTATTTTTTTTATTTATCTTTGTATTTTTGTATTTTTATTTATTTTTGTATTTGTTTATTGGTTGTGGTTTTTGGTTGTTTGTAACTATGTGAGCCACCCAGAGTCACAGATGTGAGATGGGCAGCTATACAAAGTGAATACATAAATAAATAAAAAGTCTAAGCAAAGACTTTCTGACAATTATCTTGCTGTAAGGGCAAGGAAATATGGAGCTAGGATTAATCATAGCTGGAGGTGACAAAATAATTATGGTGTTAAACTTGGTTACGGGATACCTTGATTCAGATCCATCTTCAGCCATGGAAGCTCACAGGGTCACTTTGCTCCAATCACTCCATCTTAATCCAGCTTGTCTCACAAGGTTATTGTGGAGAAGCATGGAAGGAAGGAATGCTCTGTATACTGCTTTGAAAAGGCAAGCTATACGTTAAATGAATGAATGAATGAATCAATGTAATAATTCCTATTTACACCATCCCTCACTGAAAAGCACAGTTGGATATGGAAATGGGTTTTTTTATGAATGGATATCCCATCTTTTTTATAAACATATGTGCAAAGCAATTTACCTTGTAAAAATACCAATACCATAACATCCGCACTTGGTATGATACTTTTTGGGAGGCCCCCCGAATTCCCAACTATTGAGGCAGGAGTTGTAATAGCTACAGTTCAGGAGGATACTGGGTCAGAGAAGAATGCAGTGTAACTTAATAATCAGTCAGCAAACTTTATTGTGGAACACTGACCTTCATAATAAATAGCAAGGAGAATCTTATTGATTTGGAACAAATCTGAAAAATGTTGTACATTCTTTTTCCATAGTATAGGATAGCAAAAGTTTTATATACTTTAATTAAATCTGCTTTAAAGACTACTTTACATTGAAATGCAATTCCTTTGCATTTTTACTTTTCTAGTTTCTTAATTTCTTCAATGAAATTACTCTACTCTTTCCATTTCTTTTCTTCCCTAACCCATATCCTTGCCTCTTCACACATAATCTATGATCAGTTCATGAGATAATCATTTAGCTGAACTCTACAAAACTAAAACGTGTTATAATACATGAATACATAAAGCTGCTTTTAAAGGGCAAATAGGAGGATTATTCTTGAAATGCATTTTCCCTTTTCTTCTTTTAGTGTATGTAAGAACAGGATGTGGGAATGTACCATGGAGAAATGCCTAGCAACCTGTGCTATTTATGGAGATGGGCATTATATCACCTTTGATGACAAGCGTTATATTTTCAACGGGAAATGTGAATATACACTAATGCAGGTATCAAGCATTGCTTTCTTGTTTTCTCTGGATAAACTGTCTGGATCTACCACAGAAGGCAGTAATTGTTTTTTTCTAATTCTATCCCCTTCCTTCTTAGGATTATTGTGGCCAGAACAGTTCCACCCAGGGGTCATTCCGAATCATCAGTGAAAATGTTCCTTGCGGCACCACTGGAACCACTTGTTCTAAAACTATTAAAGTGTTCTGGGAAGTGAGTAACATTTCTGAGGCATTGATAGTCCCTCATTAACTCACTAGTCTCAAAAAATATCTTCCAAAACAACTTTGTATAATTGAAGAGGAAGGTATTTTTGTGTCTCTTAGTCCCCCAAACTCATGCAACTACCTTGGTTGAGCACATGGAGCATTGCACTTGGGATACCCATGTAGCCATTTCCTCTGTTTCATGCCAAATTGTATTGGAAATGTAGGCAAACAAAGAGCGAAGTGTAAAATGGTTTAATTCTTATGCAAAATTAGAAACCGTGTCAAATATCCTACTGAACATATACAATTCCTAGAGTTTCCTAAAAATGCCCTTTGCATTCCAGCAGTTTTAAAGACACTGAGGATATCGTTTGGAAACTAGGTAACACAAAGATTAATTCATTTAAGGCACTAGATATAACGGATAGAAGGAATTACCTTGCAGAACAGGAGGAAGAGCTGCTACCAAGACAATGGTCAGATAAAAGAAACCTGAGTCTGGGACAGGACTGTAACCGGAGAAAGTGTCTCAGACAAGATCCTCCCTAGTTCTCAGGAAGATAAAGGGAGGGAGGGAGAAAGCGGATTTAGACTTGCAAGATTATGTTTCTGTAACCTTATAATAAAAGAAGCATTAGCTTGCATGAGTTTGGTTTCCTAGTCTGGTCTACCTCAAGGGGCTGTCACTACTATACTCTATACACTGTTGCTGTACCTATGTCCACAGAGACACAGATAAACAAGACAGTTCCCATTCTGGAAGGTTGCATGCTGTTCACCCCTGTTCTATATATTGTTTTTACTAACTGGATGATCAGTCATGCATATGATGCCTTGATATTTATTTAAGGAAACATTCAGCTTTTTCTACCATATTGGCTAATAAATCAGTAAAATTACCGTTGTACATACTTTGTTGATAAATAACTCAAAACGTGGCTTTGGAAAACTGTCATTGTTTCCCTATTATTTGTTTTACTTTTCCAGAACTATGAACTGATACTTACTGAGGAGCACCATGAAGTGGTAAAAAGAGGGAATGGAGGTCAGATACCATATAAGATTTACCAAATGGGCATCTACTTTGTGATTGAGACTAACAAAGGACTAATTATCTTATGGGACAAGAAAACAAGCATATTTATCAAACTCAGTGCAGATTTCAAGGTGAGATGTTGTTTAAAAGTCAGACATGTGTTGTCTGTTCATTTATTTATTAAAGAGTTTGATATGGATGCCTGATTTTGAGTGGCCAACAATCAACAAAATAATATAAATATAATTTAAAACATTACAACAACAGCAAACATACACACAAGGAACAAAACCCAACAGCAACAGAACAGGCTCACCCAATACCTGGGTCCAATGTTCAAGGGAAGAGCCAAGCTTTAATAGTTTATGAAAGCTGTAAAAGTTGGGTGCATCTAAATGATGCTAGGGCCCCCCAAAGTCACTCTCGCAAATGGTGTACAAATAAATTGATAAAATAAAATATCAAATCTTGGGGCAGGGGGCATGTCCATAGGGCAGGTACTACAACAAAGAATGCATGCTTCCTGGGTCCCATTAAATGGCATTGTTTAATAGAGAGGACCTGGAACACACCCACCCTCCCGTACCTTGTGGGACAAGCTGGAGACAGGCTTAGAGTAGAGAAAGAAGAGGGCTGGAGTAGATAATTGGAGACATTGTTTAGAGTGACAGACTCACCTATATTTTCCACAATTTTTTAAAAAAAGATCTATTCATTCCTTAGCTCCCTAGCCCTCTATCTAAAGTCCTAGTCAAAATGGTTTAAAATTAAAAGCACAAAACAATTAAAATTCAAGGATGGATCCATAGTCATGCATGCATAATTGAAATAGTAAACATTGTCTTCTCTGCCCTGCCTTCTTTACAGTAGCAACTCCAGCTCCTTAAAAATACCACATAGTAAGTCGGGATTCTGCTGAATCAGAAGAAAAATGCAGGGTAGATTGGCTGAGTGCTCATTTAAAAACATGAAAAACCACACCTCCCATGGATGGAATTCCTTAGGTCACAGCTTTCCAAACTGTGTCGTGACACTTTGGTGTGTCGCGACAAAACCCAGAAGTGGGCATGCACAGTGGCGACTCGTGTGGCTTCCGGGTTTTAGCGGAAAACACGAGGCTGCAGCCACTGCCACCGCCGCACGCACCCCCACGCTGCTGCCGCTGTTGGTGTGTCGCCAATGGCAACAGTTTGGAAAGCACTGCCTTAGGTGTTTAGCAGCAACTGACGTAGGTGGGACTATGTTCTCATAAAAACATCCATCTAGATTTTATCTAGGCTTGTAGTCCCTAAGGGGAGATGGAGTGGTGATATAAATCAAATTATAAAAAAATAAATAATGTCCCACTCATGCTGGAGGGAAAGGAAAGAATCCTCAAAAACTCTTCTAATAGTTGAGGAATCTTCCACAATATAGTGGGACATGGGATTGCAGAAAGAAGTGGGAAATCAGTGAAGATTGTTCCCCTATAGCTTCTATAAGATCAAATAGAAGGAATCCTTCTACTGAGGAGGGGGTGCAGATAAATCTGCATCAGTCTTTTTGATCCTAAATTAACGCTTCTCATAAATGAAACAAAACAACCCATGTTGTTCTTTATTTCGTTTTCAATGCATATTTGCTGATTTCTTTGATAATCAAGTAATAATTGTTTACCAACATAATTCAGTTTAGATATCACCATGATACAAAATCAATAGTAAATGTCTCAAAATTTAAACATAATGCCACATGCAACTTTTATCCTTTTATTGAAAGGCTTAAAATAACTGCAGTGAAAACAAAAAGAAATAATACTCTAAGATGTAGTATTCTCAAAACTAGAAGAAATGAACTTTTCCTATTATAAATGATCATTAGAGTTGGCGGTATGTTAATTAATTAAACAGAAAAATCAAGCATTCAGTGGGTTTCACATTCTCTAGAACTCAATCAATTTATATACTTCTCTCCACAGGGTGAGGTCTGTGGACTATGTGGGAACTATGATGGAAATGGGATTAATGACTTTAAAACTCGGAGTCTGTCTATAGTAGGTGATGTGCTGGAGTTTGGAAACAGTTGGAAGGTATCACCCACATGTCCTGATGCCAAGTGCGTCAAGGATCCTTGCTCCAAGAATCCTTATAGGAAAGCCTGGTCACAGAAGCAGTGCAGCATCATCAACAGTGAAGTCTTTGCTGCCTGCCACTCTCAGGTACGCCAAATCCTCAGGGCAGATTTTTCACAGGAGTTCATTCTTTCAGGTGATAATCATGCCTGCCTGCCTGCCTACCTACCTACTTATCTATGCAGTTACTAGTCTTTTACCTTTGGAAGACAATCTTACTCGGCTACGAGTGATCGCCAATGACATGAGTCTGAGGAGTTGCAGCTCTGTAAATTAAACAGGCAAAGGTTCCATGGATTACAATGAATCATTCTGTAGGCAAGTAACATGCTGAGTAATGTATCTGAAGTTTAGCATAGTACTGAATGCTTTTTACAAAATACCAAGGTAGTTTCAGAAGAGGAATTTTTCTCAGGACCTCAGCAGCAGAGGAAATGCTTAAATTTCTCCTCTGCACCTGCTGGGATCACAGAAATAGTCAATTTCCCTTCTCAGTTGATGCCATCTGCATTTTTAAGAAACCTCTATGTTACTGTAAATGCACAGATGTATTTAACTTCTAGTTCAGCTTCTCTTTCATTTAGTCACCTGAAGTCAATGTTTTGAACAGGTTTTTGAAATAAGTGTCACTGGAAGATCAAGATATGTAGCTTCTGTTTTCATTCCTTCATAGGTGGAACCAACTAAATACTATGAAGCATGTGTGACTGATGCCTGTGCTTGTGATACTGGGGGAGACTGTGAATGCTTCTGTACAGCTGTAGCTGCATATGCTCAAGTATGTAGTGAACATGGAGTATGTGTACCATGGAGAACACCATCAATCTGCCGTGAGTATCATATATGATTTTATGGACAGTGACAATCCAAAGCTGGGAAATGAAGTATCAGATCATTTCAATCCACTGAGTATATGACAATGTTCTAATACCATGCCTTATAATAAATGCAGTGAAGGAAACATCTAGATGTTTCTGCTACTATTAATATTTATTACAAATCAATAACTACCCAATCTGTGATACAAAATTGATGTCTGTCTTGTCATGCTAGATCAGGGGTGGGCAACGTCAGGCCCGTGGGCCGGATAAGGCCCGCGGGGCTCCTGCCTAAGGCCCGCGGGGCTCCTGCCCGCAAACCCCGCCCCTCCCATGTGATTGGCTCCTGCCCGCAAACCCCATCCCCCAGTGCTTGTGATTGGCTCCCGCCCGCAAACTCCGGCCCCCAGTCTGCAGAAATCCCAGAAACCCCGCCCCCAACCCCCCTGGTCCCCGGTTATAAATATCCAAATGGCCCTTGGCAGAAAAAAGGTTCCCCACCCCTGTGCTAGATAGATATTACTTCAAGCATTTGAGTCAAGTTAGTGCCTCATTTCATCTCATGCCTGAGTGGTTATCTTCCAATCATTAAAATGTGGGCATTAACATTTGATTATTTTCATAATGGACTAAGTTGTAGCATTTATCCAGAATTGAGATATTTAATTCTTAATGTTTATCTCTCGGTTTCCTTAGCCATGTTTTGTGAGTATTACAATATCAAAGATGAATGTGAATGGCACTACAAACCTTGTGGAGCCCCGTGCATGAAGACATGTAGGAATCCAAGTGGGGAGTGCATTTATCAATTGCCTGGCTTGGAAGGTGAGAAGACTTCTCTTGTCTTATGTATAGGAACTAGTGTATAACATGCTATTTGATATTTGGTATACTCTCCATCTCTTTAGACAACGAATATCTTATGATTATTTAAAGGATATTTAAAGTTATCACTCTATAAAGAATGTCACCTTCTTTAATTTCTGTATGTTTCTGTCTTTGGCTTCAAATAATTTGCAGTTAACCTTTCTGAGAGCCTCCCAAGACATGGTGCTAGAAATCCATTATCAGATTTAATGATTCATCTACTTTGATGTTTGTGAGTTTGAACTGGATGGGTGTACGGAGCTGAACAGAGTGTTTGTCTTTCCTTCCAAATTCTTTTATTTCAATGTCAATCTTTTCCCCCTCAAGTTGCAGGTAGATGGGGTTGATAAAAAGGCCGAAGCCAGTATTGCATCCATCTTTTTAATTCTCAATAGTCATCAGGAATATTGGGGCTCTGAAGAAGAGAATTTCAGAAGGAGTAACTGGCAGGAAAACAAATCAAATGGGGGCCTCAATATATCATTTGGAAGAATTTGATAATTAAGCTAACCAAAGCTATAAAATACATACAGTATACCAGAGGAAAAAAATGTGAGGGGAAAAAAGGACAAATTCTAAACTAGCATAAATTCATTACTATCTAATCCCACTAAATACCTAGAGGGGGAAAAAACAGTTTTCAGCTGACATTTCTATGCTAACAGAGTAGGTGCTAGATACAGAGAGAGAAATGGACGTCATGAGACAGAGGCTCTTTTCTAATAGAGGGGTTTGTATACCAAGGTCCGAAGCTCTACTGTACTTGGTATATTAAAGTCCAATTTTACTCAGTAACATAGTGGAAACTATTGAGGATCTCTATTTTCTGTTAAGAGATACTATCCAGTCTACCTTTTCCAACAGACAGTCTAGCAATTTCAAGGTAATAGAACACATTAAAAGGCCAGTCTGTGAAATCTTGGTCTTGGAACTGATCCAAAGCAGCTTAAATGTTTATCATGAACCATCAGCTTTGTTTGAATTCAGTATCATTCAGATAATTGGGGTTTTTTTCTCCCTCATCCCTTCCCTCTACTTAGGCTGCTATCCATACTGCCCAGGAGATAGGCCTTATTTCAGTGAGGATGAGATGAAATGTGTTAACACTTGTGGCTGTTACGATGCTGAGGGTAACTATCATCCATTAGAAGAAACCTTTAATTCAGGAGAGATGTGTCAGTCATGGTGAGTAATGATAATCACTCCATGCCTTGGTACAGTAGGTATATTCACAACACACATTACAGTGATTCCAAAATGACCCTATTTGTTTATTTTCATACACTTAACAAAAATATGTTAGTTGGTTGGTTGGTTGGTTGATTATATCAGAGCTTTCCAAACTTTTCATGTTGGTGACACACTTTTTAGACATGCATCATTTCGCGACACACTCTTACAGCAGGGCATCATTTTGTGACACACTCTTACAGCACGGTACAAGGCAGGCACTAGGACCTGCACGGAATCCTGGCAGGGCAGGTTTGGAGGCAGCAGCAGCCGCGACACACCCAGACACTGCAGCCGACATACTAATGTGTCCCGACACACAGTTTGGAAAGCTCTGGATTATGTGCTATCAAGTCATTGTCGACTCTTAGTGATCACATAGATAGATCTTTTCCATGATGCTCTATCCCTAACCTGGTCTTTCAGGTCTTCCACTGGTGCACCCAGCGCCACTGTAACTGAGTCCATCCACCTTGCTGCTGGTCATCCTCTTTTATATAGATATAGATACAGATGAATGTTACAGTAGAGAATTTATAATGGTTCCTACCCAAATTAAAGGGGGAAAAGCAAGAAACAACTGGCAGATAAATCTCATCTTTAAGTAGTTGATACTAAAAAACATAGCTCGCTTGTACAATTTTCAGCGACCCAAAGGCTGTCTATGTTTGTGAAAAGCAGAAGAGGGCGGAGTCCTACATGTGTCTGAGTGTGTATGAATTTATTTCTCTCTCTCTCTGAATGTAGTGCATAAATGTTTATGTGTTTATATGGGGATATCTCTTTATGGATATGTACTTACACAAATTTAAATATTTTAAAATATTTAAATTTGTGTAAGTACATATCCATAAAGATATGTACTTACATTCATTAAAACATCTGCATAAATATCCATATACACAGATAGGTAAACAGACTCATAACACAGAGATATCCCCATTTATACACATAAACATTATGCACTACATTCAGAGAGAGAGAGAAATAAATTCATACACACTCAGACACATGCACTCAGATATATATTAACATCTATACTATATGTATGCTAAATAATTGAATATTCCCTGAAGTATTTTACATACATTTCAACTCTATCTTCCAAGAATAAACTGTACTGATTGATGCCTGTCCTTTTCTGTAAGTTAATAACTGTATATCCAGATAATAAACATTGTGAAAGCTTTTTAGAGAACCAAAATGCTGAAGTTATTATTATACCCTTTCTTTCGGTTCCTAGAGAACTGTATTTCAGCAAAATGCCTTCAACAATATTCATTGTAAATCAAAGGTATTACAGGAATGTCCCTATTTGAGACATATGCCAGCAAAGCTATTCAGTGAAATTTGGTAGAAAATAAACTGGAACATGTTTTTTAATGAATCATCAGACTCATATGTCACTGTTGTTTCTTACAGTAAATGTACCAACAAAGGCATTAGGTGTGACTACGATCCTAAAGGTAACTTGAAAAAAATTAATAATGGTACCATAAAACTATTTGATATATCTTTGCCTAGCCACACACCATTCTTATTTTCTAAATGCAGCTTGCTACTGCTACTATGAAGGAAAGAGGTATAACTACAAGGAAGTCATTTACAATACTACTGATGGCTTGGGCTCGTGTATGATTGCAATCTGCGAAGTCAATGGGACAATCAGGAGAGAAGTCTACAGCTGTGCTGGAACTACCACAAAAACACCATTTGAATTCACAGTGTCAACACCAAGTGGAACAGGTATTTCACTCCATAGTTTGGATTGGACACCAGCTTTTCCCACATTGATCCCCTTCCAATATACTTGCCTAATACATCTGGAGGATACTAGATACTAGGGAAGGCTATGAACGAACTGAAATGGGAATCAGTCCCACTAGATCTACATAAATAACTGCAAAGAGAACACAACTATAATGTTTCTGCAAAACACTAAATGCTCCAAATAAACAATATTGCAAGTACCCTGTGAGTTGGAATCACCTTCCTCCAATCATGCAATACTGAACTTTGCAGAGATTAATCAACATCTTTCTGTATATTACATCAGCTAGAAACCCACCTCTGGAAACAGAAAGTATCAGGGTGAATGTATAAGAGAGCAGAAAGTCTCAGAGAAGATCTAAGCCTGTCCAGATGATACCCTCACATGCAGATCTCAACATGGAGGGAGTGATGAACAGTGCTGATATCCTGAATCACACTGGTCACATCCCTGAAGAACAAGAAATCTTGGCACAGGTCTCATGTCTGCAGCAGGGAACCTTCCTGCTGTAGACAATTTACTGTGTACCTGCAAACAAGCAACTGTTGGTTGATGTCACGGTGTGACTTTATAGAGGGGCTGAGCCATTTCTCACCACACACACATTCAGTTCGACATTTGAATGCATTGCCTGAAAAGGGTTTCCAAATCTTAACAAAATGGATATATTCATTTCTTTTAACCCATTTATAAGGCAATGAAATTTAAACAAAATAAAAGATACAAAGCACCGGCCATTCTTTTTTTTTACAGAAGGATAAAAGCCAATGACGGAGGGATCCAACAATTGTATACACAATTCCTACACTCTGCTGTCTGCATCCTGACAGAACAGAAATAAGTGCCAAGAGGAATTTGCATTTCTCCATCCTCTTACAATTTCATTATTATTATTTTTATTATTGTTATTTATACACAGTTTACCAGATAATTAATTCTGACTGGTTTTGATACTCTTGACTATTGGATCCTTCCTAAGGTGGTTCTAGGATAAATATATTATTATTATTATTATTATTATTATTATTATTATTATTATTATTATTATGGTTGATCACACAGTCAGCCAGATGTTTAGACTGGATTTGGCATTTTTGTCCACCTATCGAGTCCTTCCCAAGGAATCATTATCCTTATCATATTCCCTTCTACCTAAAGCAAAGGCAGCTATTTACTATTTCAGCCAACCCAATGACTCATCTAAATTTCTCTTGGAACAAAGGTTAGCAAGATTTAGCATCTTTTAGATCCTGTACTCCTGTACTGCCCGTACCTCTAATTCAAGTAGTGGGAAGGAGCTATAATATAGGTCTTCTCACTCCTTGTCTTCTTCTGAGGATGGAGAAGCAGGATTCTTAGAAACCCAGTGGCCTTTCCAACACTGTTCTAGAAGCCATCTGACTACTTCTGGAAACAAGCATAGCAATGCTGCACATTATTCTGAAGAATTTCAAAAATTAAAAAAACAGGAAGGAAGGAAGGAAGGAAGGAAGGAAGGAAGGAAGGAAGGAAGGAAGGAAGGAGGGAAGGAAGGAAGGAAGGAAGGAAGGAAGGAAGGAAGGAAGGAAGGAAGGAAGGAAGGAAGGAAGGAAGGAAGGAAGGGGTTCATCAATTGTTTCCTCTATGTTAACTAAAAAAATGGAAAAGGACATAAGTAATGAATAATATATGGATAATACAAATGATTGATAATGCTAGACCATTTATAACAATACCAACAAACATAAAAAATAAATTCCTAAGATATACAATCTGATCTTTCCCAGCTTAGCTCCCTCCAGATATAGTTTCAACACATCTGGAGAGAACCACATTAGGGAACAGAAATTATTGTTAGAGTTTTCCACTGAACATGCCAAAGTGGGAAGCATAGGCAAGTCAATTACACATTTTGCATTGCTACCCACTCCTCCCTACTTGCAGGAACTCTTCTATTGAATCCCCCCACAATAGACTTCCTTAATTAATATCACTATCTTTATTTTATTATCTAATTTTGCAAATATATTATCAATATATTTATAAACAAAACATATAATTAAACAGTTTAAAGTATATTTTTTCCAAAGCAAAGGAAAATATGACTATGAGAACTACAAGAGTTGCTTGTGTTTTGTTACGTGACACACAACCTTACTTCCAAAATAAAATAGATATAAACAGATTTTCTATTTTGTTTCCTTAAAGCTACAAGCATCATGAATAAAACCTGTTTTTTAAAAAAAGGTATCTACATTTAGGGAATAAATTAGACCACGTGCAAAAAAAGTCTGCTCCTCAAAAGTGGGTTTTTTCAATAAACATTTTTGAAACAATATGTTTTATGTTACAGAATCAACCCCATCAAGAACAACGACATGTGTGCATAAAGTTTGTAAATGGATGGGATGGTATGATGAGAGCTACCCAACATATGGACCAACCAATGGAGATTATGAAACTCCAGAAAACATAAGAGCCAGAGGACATAATATTTGCAAACATCCAGATGAAGTGGAATGCAGAGCAAAAGAATTTCCCAGTGAAACACTGCATTCTCTCAAACAAAATGTAATATGCACCACAGTTGATGGCTTGATCTGCAATAACAATGATCAGTTTCCACCAATCTGCTACAATTATGAGGTCAGATTCTTCTGCTGCAATTTTGAACCATGTGGTCCCTTGACATCAATGTCTGTTACTACCACCACTGCAGGAACAACACCAGTCCCTGAAACAACAATGTCACTGCATTATATACCTACATCTAGCACTCCAGTTGCTATTATCACCACTCCCCCTACTTCCCAGCCTTCCACACTAATTTCGAAGCAGCCCACTTCTACATTTTGTCATCCTATATGTGAGTGGACGCAATGGTTTGATGACCACAATCCAAACACAAGCCCAGATGGTGATTTTGAGCTCTATGCAAACATACGAGCACGTGGACTGGTTTGTGAGCATCCCCAAGACATCAAATGCCAGGCAAAGGACTATGCAAACACTAAAAATCCTGCCCCTGAGCAGCGTTTCCAGTGCAATGTAGAGGTTGGACTTGTGTGCAAACATTCAGAGCAGAAAAAGAAACCAAACAAATGTATCAACTACCAGGTGAAATTCCTGTGTTGTGATTACAGCCATTGCCATCCAGGAAAAATAGAAACATCTACTGGAACCACCACACCACACCCAATCTCGACCACCAGCAAAAGCACCACGCTGGTATCCACAAGCGCAGGAGTAACAACAGAAAAGCAAACAACCACAACCCTTTCTACTCCACCATCAACACATGTGTCCACAAGCACAGGAGTAACAACAGAAAAGCAAACAACCACAACCCTTTCTACTCCTCCGTCAACACAGCCAGTCACCTCCGGAATGGTCTCTACTACATCGACCACCAGCAAAAGCAGCACCCTGGTGTCCACGAGCGCAGGAGTAACAACAGAAAAGCAAACAACCACAACCCTTTCTACTCCACCATCAACACATGTGTCCACAAGCACAGGAGTAACAACAGAAAAGCAAACAACCACAACCCTTTCTACTCCTCCGTCAACACAGCCAGTCACCTCCGGAATGGTCTCTACTACATCGACCACCAGCAAAAGCACCACCCTGGTGTCCACGAGCGCAGGAGTAACAACAGGAAAGCAAACAACCACAACCCTTTCTACTCCACCATCAGTCACCTCAGGAATGGTCTTCACTCGAACAATTGCAATGCAGCCCACTTCTACATCTTGCATTCCTATATGTGAGTGGACACAATGGTTTGATGACCACAATCCAAACACAAGCCCAGATGGTGATTTTGAGCTCTATGCAAACATACGAGCACGTGGACTGGTTTGTGAGCATCCCCAAGACATCAAATGCCAGGCAAAGGACTATGCAAACACTAAAAATCCTGCCCCTGAGCAGCGTTTCCAGTGCAATGTAGAGGTTGGACTTGTGTGCAAACATTCAGAGCAGAAAAAGAAACCAAACAAATGTATCAACTACCAGGTGAAATTCCTGTGTTGTGATTACAGCCATTGCCATCCAGGAAAAATAGAAACATCTACTGGAACCACCACACCACACCCAATCTCGACCACCAGCAAAAGCACCACCCTGGTGTCCACAAGTGCAGGAGTAACAACAGGAATGCAAACCACCACAACCCTTTCTACTCCACCATCAACACTTGTGTCCACAAGCACAGGAGTAACAACAGAAAAGCAAACCACCACAACCCTTTCTACTCCACCATCAACACTTGTGTCCACAAGCACAGGAGTAACAACAGAAAAGCAAACAACCACAACCCTTTCTACTCCACCATCAACACATGTGTCCACAAGCACAGGAGTAACAACAGAAAAGCAAACCACCACAACCCTTTCTACTCCTCCATCTACACAGCCAGTCACCTCCGGAATGGTCTCTACTACATCGACCACCAGCAAAAGCACCACCCTGGTGTCCACGAGCGCAGGAGTAACAACAGAAAAGCAAACAACCACAACCCTTTCTACTCCACCATCAACACATGTGTCCACAAGCACAGGAGTAACAACAGAAAAGCAAACAACCACAACCCTTTCTACTCCACCGTCAACACATGTGTCCACAAGCACAGGAGTAACAACAGAAAAGCAAACAACCACAACCCTTTCTACTCCCCCGTCAACACAGCCAGTCACCTCCGGAATGGTCTCTACTACATCGGCCACCAGCAAAAGCACCACCCTGGTGTCCACGAGCGCAGGAGTAACAACAGGAAAGCAAACAACCACAACCCTTTCTACTCCACCATCAGTCACCTCAGGAATGGTCTTCACTCGAACAATTGCAATGCAGCCCACTTCTACATCTTGCATTCCTATATGTGAGTGGACACAATGGTTTGATGACCACAATCCAAACACAAGCCCAGATGGTGATTTTGAGCTCTATGCAAACATACGAGCACGTGGACTGGTGTGTGAGCATCCCCAAGACATCAAATGCCAGGCAAAGGACTATGCAAACACTAGAAATCCTGCCCCTGAGCAGCGTTTCCAGTGCAATGTAGAGGTTGGACTTGTGTGCAAACATTCAGAGCAGAAAAAGAAACCAAACAAATGTATCAACTACCAGGTGAAATTCCTGTGTTGTGATTACAGCCATTGCCATCCAGGAAAAATAGAAACATCTACTGGAACCACCACACCACACCCAATCTCGACCACCAGCAAAAGCACCACCCTGGTGTCCACAAGTGCAGGAGTAACAACAGGAATGCAAACCACCACAACCCTTTCTACTCCACCGTCTACACAGCCAGTCACCTCCGGAATGGTCTCTACTACATCGACCACCAGCAAAAGCACCACCCTGGTGTCCACGAGCGCAGGAGTAACAACAGAAAAGCAAACAACCACAACCCTTTCTACTCCACCATCAACACATGTGTCCACAAGCACAGGAGTAACAACAGAAAAGCAAACAACCACAACCCTTTCTACTCCACCGTCTACACAGCCAGTCACCTCCGGAATGGTCTCTACTACATCGACCACCAGCAAAAGCACCACCCTGGTGACCACGAGCGCAGGAGTAACAACAGAAAAGCAAACAACCACAACCCTTTCTACTCCACCATCAACACATGTGTCCACAAGCACAGGAGTAACAACAGAAAAGCAAACAACCACAACCCTTTCTACTCCACCATCAACACTTGTGTCCACAAGCACAGGAGTAACAACAGAAAAGCAAACAACCACAACCCTTTCTACTCCACCATCAACACATGTGTCCACAAGCACAGGAGTAACAACAGAAAAGCAAACCACCACAACCCTTTCTACTCCTCCGTCTACACAGCCAGTCACCTCCGGAATGGTCTCTACTACATCGACCACCAGCAAAAGCACCACCCTGGTGTCCACGAGCGCAGGAGTAACAACAGGAAAGCAAACCACCACAACCCTTTCAACTCCATCATCAACACTTGTGTCCACGACTGCAGGAGTAACAACAGGAAAGCAAATCACCATAACCCTTTCTACTCCACCATCAACACAGCCAGTCACCTCTGGAATGGTCTCCACTACATCGACCACCAGCCAAAGCACTACCCTTGTGTCCACAAGCGCAGGAGTAACAACAGAAAAGCAAACAACCACAACCCTTTCTACTCCACCATCAACACATGTGTCCACAAGCACAGGAGTAACAACAGAAAAGCAAACAACCACAACCCTTTCTACTCCACCATCAACACTTGTGTCCACAAGCACAGGAGTAACAACAGAAAAGCAAACAACCACAACCCTTTCTACTCCACCATCAACACATGTGTCCACAAGCACAGGAGTAACAACAGAAAAGCAAACCACCACAACCCTTTCTACTCCTCCGTCTACACAGCCAGTCACCTCCGGAATGGTCTCTACTACATCGACCACCAGCAAAAGCACCACCCTGGTGTCCACGAGCGCAGGAGTAACAACAGGAAAGCAAACCACCACAACCCTTTCAACTCCATCATCAACACTTGTGTCCACGACTGCAGGAGTAACAACAGGAAAGCAAATCACCATAACCCTTTCTACTCCACCATCAACACAGCCAGTCACCTCTGGAATGGTCTCCACTACATCGACCACCAGCCAAAGCACTACCCTTGTGTCCACGAGTGCAGGAGTAACAACAGGAAAGCAAACCACCACAACCCTTTCAACTCCACCATCAACACTTGTGTCCACAAGTGCAGGAGTAACAACAGGAAAGCACACCACCACAACCCTTTCAACTCCACCATCAACACTTGTGTCCACGACTGCAGGGGTAACAACAGAAAAGCAAACCACCACAACCCTTTCAACTCCACCATCAACACTTGTGTCCACGACTGCAGGGGTAACAACAGAAAAGCAAACCACCACAACCCTTTCAACTCCACCATCAACACATGTGTCCACAAGCACAGGAGTAACAACAGAAAAGCAAACAACCACAACCCTTTCTACTCCTCCGTCAACACAGCCAGTCACCTCCAGAATGGTCTCTACTACATCGGCCACCAGCAAAAGCACCACCCTGGTGTCCACGAGCGCAGGAGTAACAACAGAAAAGCAAACCACCACAACCCTTTCAACTCCACCATCAATACTTGTGTCCACGACTGCAGGGGTAACAACAGAAAAGCAAACCACCACAACCCTTTCAACTCCACCATCAACACTTGTGTCCACGACTGCAGGGGTAACAACAGAAAAGCAAACCACCACAACCCTTTCAACTCCACCATCAACACTTGTGTCCACGACTGCAGGGGTAACAACAGAAAAGCAAACCACCACAACCCTTTCAACTCCACCATCAACACTTGTGTCCACGACTGCAGGGGTAACAACAGAAAAGCAAACCACCACAACCCTTTCAACTCCACCATCAACACTTGTGTCCACGACTGCAGGGGTAACAACAGGAAAGCAAACCACTACAACCCTTTCAACTCCACCATCAACACTTGTGTCCACGACTGCAGGGGTAACAACAGAAAAGCAAACCACCACAACCCTTTCAACTCCACCATCAACACTTGTGTCCACAAGTGCAGGAGTAACAACAGGAAAGCACACCACCACAACCCTTTCAACTCCACCATCAACACTTGTGTCCACAACTGCTGGGGTAACAACAGAAAAGCAAACCACCACAACCCTTTCCACTCCACCATCAACACTTGTGTCCATGACTGCAGAGGTAACAACAGGAACGCAAACCACCACAACCCTTTCAACTCCACCATCAACACTTGTGCCCATGACTGCAGGAGTAACAACAGGAAAGCAAACCACCACAACCCTTTCTACTCCACCATCAACGCAGCCAGTCACCTCTGGAATGGTCTCCACTACATCGACCACCAGCCAAAGCACTACCCTTTTGTCCACGGGTGAAGGGGTAACAACGGGAAAGCAAACCACCACAACCCTTTCTACTACACAGTCAACCCACCCAATCACCTCCACAAACGTTCCAAGTATGACTACCTCATCTTTTCAATCCATCCCCGTATACAGGTCAACAGCAACTGTACCAAGCACTGGGAGCCCAGCACAGTCCACCAGCATGAAAACTGGGATTACAACCATTCATATCCCTTCCCCTTCTTCTCGACCAATGGTAACTTCAACCTTTTCAAGTGGTACGTTCAGTAGAACTCTTTTTAAATTTGGTGCCTATCACTTTGCCTAAAACAGGTGCACAATCCTCATGTTGAACATCAGAGAGGTCTCTGTATGCAAAGGCCTTTAAATATTAGAAATTAGGATGACCATCATAGTAATACCTTTCAGAACGTTTCCATGTTTTTGTTCCCTTTTCTTTTTCCACACTAATGTCTCTATGGGCGTTTGTCATTGTCTCCCTTTTCTTCCTTCTTGTGACCTCTTTCTCTATCCTACTATGTCAATTAATCTTTCCACCTGCTCTGTGTCATGCCACCTCAAATCCTGTCTTCCCTCTGAAGCCACATTTCTCAACAGCTTTCCGTCCCCAATTTGGTCTTGTGTTTTCCTTCCAAGCCTCTTTCCCCAAATGGTCATCCTCTTTGCAACTGCCCCTGACGTTGCCTATTCTCCTTCTCGAAGTCTGCAGTAACATTGAAATATCCTTTCATTTGTATCCTCAGCCACCCCTCTGTTTCCTATTTCAGCCTTTGCCAAGCTCTTGACTTGTTTTTCCTCTAACATCCTGCTTCTTTGCTCTCTGTGTATAAATGCTATACTCTCCTGACTTTGTGATAAACCAATGAAATAGAGATTAGTTTTAGCTTCTGGTGTTTTCTCTTGTAGAAGGAGACAGGGATACGTTAACCATAACAAGCAGATACTTCGAAGTCAGGAGAAAATTGTTTGGAAAGTCAGCTTATATGCTGACTTTGTTGTAAGGGGGTAGAAATTCTATTTACTCTGCAGATAAGAGGGAGTGAGAACTCAATTTATATTATAGGAGAAATGAAATTATTTTATATTTCATATGAATTAACTATATTAATTGGATGGAGTTTAAAAGTGGATGAGGGAAGAACACTTTCTCTGGGTCTGTAGCTTGAATCATGTCAACTGGACTTCTATTTTCGCAGTGGAAACGTTTCACTCCTTATCCAAGGAGCTTAAGAAGCTCCTTGGATAAGGAGCGAAACGTTTCCAATGCGAAAATAGAAGTCCAGTTGACATGATTCAAGCTGCAGACAATTCCACCTGGATGACTGAGAACCTTCATAGACTTTCTCTGGGTATGTTGGTTAATAACTTTACATTACATTTATTTACTTACAATGAATTTAAAGTAATCATATTACTTGTATTATATTTAACTGTATTACTATTTTTGTGTTGTCCCAACCCAATTTTTATTCTTAGCCATTTTTCACTGGCTGTCTTATTTGGTGGCCATATGTTGCCTGTTAGAGCCAGTTTGGTGTAGTGGTTAAGGCACCAGGTTAGAAACCGGGAGACCATGAGTTCTAGTCCAGCCTTAGGGACAAAGCCAGCTGGGTGACTTTGGGCCAGTCACTCTCTCTCAGCCCTAGGAGGCAGGCAATGGCAACCACTTCTGAAAAACCTTGGCAAGAAAACTGCAGGGACTTGTCCAGGCAGTCACCAGGAGTCAAAAACTGACTTGAAGGCACGAGAGAGAGAGAGAGAGAGAGAGAGAGAGAGAGAGAGAGAGAGAGAGAGAAACAGTATATCATGTAATCTTCATTATTAGCATACATTTTCTAAGCAAAACATCAAACATTTCAGGTCCATTTTCAATGCACATTTATCAAAATGTTTATCTGTGTCTAGCAAGTTATCTATTTGAATGTGAAATTGCATTCACACCATCTTTTAAGGGAAGGACTTCTTTATTCAGGTTCATTCAATTCATACTAAAATATGTGGCCCCTAATTGGATCTTTCTGATAGCACTTCAGTAAAAGTGGATTTCAGGTAGACCGTGGTAAATCACTCTCCTAAGTATAAGGCTATGGTCCTAAATGTAGTTGCAGAATTTTTGACTTAATTGAGTTAATTTGAGTGGTTTTTTGTTTTGTTTTTTTTGGTTTTTTTTGCAATATTTATGAAGGTCAGTATCAGTTTTTAGTAATACATTTCCAGTTGGTATCAATCTCATATCATTTGGTTATTCATCTCCATCTTGTATTTTGTGTCTTCAACAGTATCAGGTTCTACACTTGGAACCACTTTAAGCAGAACAACTCCATGTTTCTGCCATGTATCTGGAACTCCTGATACTTTATTTTCCCCTGGTGAGTTTCATTCACATATTGCTTTGACTGTACTTGTATTTAGAATTGGCCCTTCCACGTAAGTATGCTACAACTTTGGATTGCTCTATCTGGGGAAGTTTCCTTTGCTTCTGCATTGTGGGAAGCGAGTGAAAATGTTTTCATTTATTCAGGCATTTAAAATCTTGTTATTGTATTATGCATTTGAAAGCGTCAGTTCCTATTTTGCATGCTTAAGTTAGGGATATTGGTCCTTAGAGGTTTATTACCATGTTCCAGGCATTCCCTTTATGAGGAAGGCAGCGTATACTTTGTATGCCACTCTGCTCCCTAGCACTTGGATTATGAGTCCAGGGTCTTTCCGGGATCCTAGGGCTTGAGATGGACAAGAGTATCAGTTCCATTTTCAGACATTTTTCCTATTGTACCAGTTTATATAATGGGGACAATTTTTGTGAATATTTTTGTTAATATATGCATTTTGGGTATGCATTTTTCCTAGGGCCTACATTGTTTTATAAGCTATGTTCCCCTAATGAGTTATTTTTCCTACCTTTTTCTTAATAAACACATTTTGTGCTGATTTTTCAGTTATTAATAACCTTGCTTAATATTTAAAAAATGTAGATTTTGGCTTGCATGTGGACTCTTGTTCTCCTTTAGGTTCAGGAAATTTGGTAATGGGATAGAATAAATTATTTATCCATCACTACCTGGCACCATTTGGGGATAGACAAGGAAAAGGAATGGTTATTGATCCTCATGCTACTAATCTCTCTCTCACTCTCTCTTTCTTTTCATGGGAAGTGAAGCTTGCTCATTATAAATCACGAAGGCTGTAATACCATACACAGTTCTTTGGGAGTAACACCCACTGAAATCAATGGGGCTTCTGTCTAAAGGACACACCCTGAATCACACTTAATGATAATTTAATTCTATGCCTATACAATAGACCCAGATTTATTTCTGCATAAACTTGATTAGGATGACACTGCATGTTGCAATCAAAAACGTAATGTTGGAATTACACATGCATTAATGTTTAATTATGTGTTTTGGTTTATAGCATTTGTGCATGCTGCTTTCTAATGTATTTATCTATTCTTTTAAACAGGGGAAGTAATATATAATAGAACTGATAGTTCTGGATGCAGTTTTACTGCAATATGTGACACAAATTGTGAAATTAAGAGGTATCCAGTATTGTGTCCTACAACAACAACTTCTCATCCATCAACATCATCAGTTATAACCTCAGGAACCTTATCTACTCTCAGTTCCACAACTTTTGTTCCATCAACCGAACTACACACTTCCTCATCTGTACCAACTGCAGAAGTCGTCTCAGCTCCTGTACCAGGTTGCCCTTATGCTGATCCACCTAGACAGGTAATGTGATTTTTTGTTTATGCACTGCTGACACAATTTTCCATGAATTGGGATGAAGTATGATATTTACAAGACTTGCATGGGCAATTTAAACTAACGGAGTGCAACTCTCTCAAAGTTTGCCTTCAGTAAAACAAGCATTTGAGGTTTAGATCTGGGGTGATAGTCTGAAGTCTCCAAACACCTTTCTTGTAGCTCCCAAAGCCCCCTCTGACTTCTTCTATGGTTTGCCCAGGATTTTGAGCTGAAAAACAAAATGCAAACTGTCACATAAGCTCTAAAAAACAGGTTGGACAAAAGAAAGAACCTCCTTCAAGCATCTTTGAAAAAACTACAAATGTTGGCCCATAGAGTGTGGAGGCCCATGTTCAAATTCCCAGTTAGTTGTGATTTTTTTCTTACTGTGAGCATGCATCCATAGAAAGAGATCTTACTGTTCTCAACATCCCTGTTGGTCTCACTTTCTGAAAGGATTAGCTGCTTTAGAACCAATATGCCCATTGGTCTGCTTCAGCAGCTGCAGCAACCAACATTCCATCCAGTGCTTTAGTGGAGCCGTGGAGCTGGAGCTTTAGTCAGCATCCCAAAGAGTGCACTGCCAACAATTAAATCATCTAGAAAGAATGATGAGGTCACTAGCACAGTACTCAATGTTCTTCTCCATTGTGTTACAGCAGGGGTCCCCAACCTGTGGGCCGCGGCCTGTTAGGAAGTGGGCTGCGGGGCTCCCGCCTGCAAACCCCGCCCCCCGGTGCTCGTGATTACCCTGCCCCCGGTTCTTGCGATTGGCTCCCGCCTGCAAACCCCACCCCCTGGTGCGTGCGATTGGCTCCTGCCTGCATCTGTGCATGCAGAGCATGTGTTCTTTTAACTCAACTCTTAGTGACTTTCTGGACACATTCATGCAATTTTCCTGGCAACAATATGGAAATACTTCAACATTGCATTTTTATAGTGACTTTTTTTTCTTCCCAGTCTAGTCTAAAGCCCTGGGATTTCTTAGTAGTTACTCATACAGGTACTAACCAGGCCTGATATGATTATCTTATGAGGCCAGACAAAGTCAACTAGCTGCTCCCTGAATGCACCCTTTGTCTCCCAGATGGGATTGCTGTCCAAGTAGATCTTAACTCTTTCTTTCTTTGTTTTTAGCAAGCTCAATAATTTTAGAATAATTTTCTTCGTTTACCTCCAGATTAATGAAACATGGATGTTTAATAACTGCACTAAGGCAACATGTGAGGGGAACAACCGAATTGTTATGGTGCCACTCCCACAAGCTAAGAAGATAAACTGTGCCAGTGGACTCCAAGCAATAAAAATAGTGGATGAGGATGGCTGTATTGAACGCTATGAGTGTGAATGTAAGCAAAATAGATTACAGTGTAATCATATACATATTTACTAAGGAGTAAGCTCTGTCAGGTTCAACTCCACCTCTCTTTCACATGGTGAATTAAGTATCCTTTGTTAAGACTTCTGAAGATTACACACCAAAATGTGTACCTTTTTAATTTTTTTAAAATTGTTTTCTCTTATAGGTATCTGTATGGGTTGGGACCATTCTAACTATATGACTTTTGATGGCACTCCTTACACTTTTCATGGCAATTGCACTTATATCTTGGTGAAAGAGATTGTGAATAAACATGGAAACCTCCGTATTTTGCTTGACAATTCCTTCTGTGATGCAGCTAATAATCAATCCTGTTCCAGATCCCTGCTTGTATATTACAACTCTATGGAAGTCACACTAAGTAGTCAAGTACATGAAGGAGTGAGAACTAACAAGGTAATGTGTCATAGGTTTTTAAATTGTATAGGTAAAGGTAAAGGTTACCCCCGTACATTTGTGCAGTCGTGTCCGACTCTAGGGGCCGGTGCTCATCTCCATTTGTTAGCCAAAGAGCCAGCGTCGTCCGAAGACGTTTCTACGGTCATGTGGCCGCATGACGCATGCGGAACGTATATAAATTGTATTGCCACCTAAAATAATAGTGCTTCCATCAAATAAATAAAGCCATAGTTATGCTAAGACAATATAAAGAAATAGTTGTTGAATCACATAGTTATCATGAGAAATGTATTAGTTTAAAAAAAAAAAACGCTGGACTACCTTTAGGACAGAATACTACTCTAACCTTAATCTGGAACTAACATTTATTTATGGCGTGGTGTTTCCCCTTACAAGTAAATTTCATAAAGTTCAAATAAATGTCTTCCTAGAAACAATGCCATTAGGCCAGACTTTGGGGGAAGTAGGAGCTCCCAGATGACTCACAGACCCAGATAGCGATGGAAGGCTGGAACAGAATGTGTTGTATTAGCTAAGTCCAGGCTACAATTAAGCACCATTTTAAATTAAAGTAGTTTCCCACATAAAAGGTACTCTACTGAACCAAGATATTGTCCTTTGGAAAAGATGCTTGATGAGGACAGAAGGGCATTAAGAGGTCCACCCCCTGACAATCTGGTTTCCCTATTGATTAGGTGCCCCCAGAAGCTACATGCCTGGACAGTTCAGCCAGCTGCCACTCATACTCAGGGAAATTCTTTTATTTCCAATTACGTATGGGTACAGCTTCAAGCAGCTGGCCATCATAGTATAGTACAGATGGAGAAACACATTTCTATATGTATATATCAATATATACCACAGCAGAATAACCTCAAGTTAATCCCAGCATGTCAGCAGTGCTTCAATCTTTTTGTCCCTTGGAAGACCAGTGAACAGGGATTCAGCCTGGGTTGAATCTACACTCCCCATTAGGACTCAGGTTCTCAGCATTGTTGTTTATTCGTTCAGTCGCTTCCGACTCTTTGTGACTTCATGGACCAGCCCACGCCAGAGCTTCCTGTCAGCTGTCATCATCCCCAGCTCCCCCACGGTCGAGCCCGTCACCTCCAGAATTTCATCCATCTATCTTGCCCTTGGTCAGCCCCTCTTCCTTTTGCCTTCCACTTTCCCTAGCATCAGCATCTTCTCCAGGGTATCCTGTCTTCTCATTATGTGGCCAAAGTACTTCAGTTTTGCCTTTAATATCCTTCCCTCAAGTGAGCAGTCTAGCTTTATTTCCTGGAGTATGGACTGGTTTGATCTTCTTGCAGTCCAAGGCACTCTCAGAATTTTCCTCCAACACCACAGTTCAAAAGCATCTATCTTCCTTCGCTCAGCCTTCCTATGGTCCAGCTCTCACAGCCATAGGTTACTATGGGGAATACCATTGCCTTAACTATGCAGACCTTTGCTGTCAGTGTGATGTCTCTGCTCTTAACTATTTTATCGAGATTTGTCATTGCTCTCCTCCCAAGAAGTAAATGTCTTCTGATTTCCTGGCTGCAGTCAGCATCTGCAGTAATCTTTGCACCTAGAAATACAAAGTCTGTCACTGCCTCCACATTTTCTCCCTCTATTTGCCAGCTATCAATCAAGCTGGTCGCCATAATCTTGGTTTTTTTGAGGTTTAACTGCAACCCAGCTTTTGCACTTTCTTCTTTCACCTTCGTCATAAGGCTCCTCAGCTCCTCCTCGCTTTCAGCCATCAAAGTGGTATCATCTGCATATCTGAGATTGTTAATGTTTCTTCCAGCAATTCTAACTCCAGCCTTGGATTCATCAAGCCCAGCACGTTGCATGATGTGTTCTGCGTACAGGTTCAATAGGTAGGGTGAGAGTATACAACCCTGCCGTACTCCTTTCCCAATCTTAAACCAGTCCATTGTTCCGTGCTCTGTTCTTACCGTTGCTACTTGGTCGTTATACAGATTCCTCAGGAGGCAGACAAGATGACTTGGTATCCCCATACCACCAAGAACTTGCCACAATTTGTTATGATCCACACAGTCAAAGGCTTTAGAATAGTCAATAAAACAGAAATAGATGTTTTTCTGAAACTCCCTGGCTTTCTCCATTATCCAGCGGATATTGGCAATTTGGTCTCTAGTTCCTCTGCCTTTTCTAAACCCAGCTTGTACATCTGGCAATTCTCGCTCCATGAATTGCTGGAGTCTACCTTGCAGGATCTTGAGTATTACCTTACTGGCATGTGAAATAAGTGCCACTGTTTGATAGTTTGAACATTCTTTAGTGTTTCCTTTTTTTGGTATGGGGATACAGTATAAGTTGATTTTTTCCAATCGGATGGCCATTCTTGTGTTTTCCAAATTTGCTGGCATATGGCATGCATCACCTTGACAGCATCATCTTGCAAGATTTTAAACAGTTCAGCTGGGATACCGTCGTCTCCTGCTGCCTTATTAGCAATGCTTCTTAAGGCCCATTCAACCTTACTCTTCAGGATGTCTGGTTCTAACTCACTGACCACACCGTCAAAGCTATCCCCAATATTATTATCCTTCCTATACAGATCTTCCGTATGTTCTTGCCAGCTTTTCTTGATCTCTTCTGCTTCTGTTAGGTCCTTGCCACCTTTGTTTTTGATCATACCCATTTTTGCCTGGAATTTACCTCTGATTTTTCTAATTTTCTGGAAGAGGTCTCTTGTTCTTCCTATTCTATTATCTTCTTCCACTTCCGCACATTGCTTGTTTAAAAATAATTCCTTATCTCTTCTGGCTAACCTCTGGAATTTTGCATTTAATTGGGCATATCTCCCCCTATCACTGTTGCCTTTTGCTTTCCTTCTTTCTTGGGCTACTTCCAGTGTCTCAGCAGACAGTCATCTTGCCTTCTTGGTTTTCTTTTTCTTTGGGACGTTTTTTGTTGCCGCCTCCTGAACAATGTTGCGAACTTCTGTCCATAGTTCTTCCGGGACCCTATCTACTAAATCTAGTCCCTTAAATCTATTCTTCACCTCCACTGCATATTCATTAGGAATGTTAGTGAGCTCATATCTAACTGAGCTGTGGGTCTTCCCTATTCTCTTTAGTCTGATTCTAAATTGTGCAATAGTTCTCAGCATAGTTTGACTATTTTTAAAAAATCCCATTTTATCCTTTTCTAACCATTTTTTAGAAAAATACACAAGAGTTAAGATACAAAAAGCAAAGTGGAAAAGAAAAGAAAAAACCCAGTAAGAAACATGGATAAGAAACCTTATGGGAAAAAATTGTAATACATTCTCCCCTTCTCTCCCCTTTATTTCCCCAACTGCTAACCACATGTTATATTTGCCCTTTACATTGAACGTTAAGCACAGAAAATTATTACTAATATCTAAGTCATATGACTTAAACAGCTCAGTTGTACTATTAAATTCATTCTTGAACCTGGAGGCCTACATTTTGGCACTTGCCAGCAATGGGTTAGCACAGCTGCATTTTGGAAGAGGCCATTCATTCTTGCATGTGACTAAAGGAGGTTCATTGGTGTTTCTCAACCTCAGCAACTTTAAGATGTGTGGACTTCAACTCCCAGAATCCCCCAGCCAGCATGCTGGCTGGGGAATTCTGGGAGTTGAAGTCCATGCATTATAATGTTGCTAAGGTTGATAAACACTGGGTTACAGGAATATCCATGAGTGTATGTGTGTGTGTTAAAAAAAAAAAACAAGCTGGCAGCCATAACAGCACATTGGAGGTAGTTGCCATTGTGATTTTTTTGACCCCCTCTGATACCTCTGACTGACTGTAACTATAAGAGAGAATTTTCTATTTGAAATCAAAAGAACTTTGTCTCTGTCACCCTTCTATTGGCAGGCAAAGAGGTTTTTATTGAGACAGGCTTTGGGTATTTAGGTTGGCTTGCAGCTGAAATGTTTTAAACCTCTAGGTTCTATTATTTATTGATTTTTTTAAAAAAATGATTAATTTTTGCCTGAACAGTACTTTGGGGGAAAAGCAGGTTATAACAAACAAAATACAATTTAAAAAAAATGTGAAAGGCAGCAGAGCATCAGTATTATACAGGCGATTGATCTAAACTGTGTTAAAATGGCCTTAGATAAATTTTTCAGATTTACATTACAGCATGTTCTTTAATCTCTTTTACCCTGCTGTTTTTAGGTTTTTTTCAGCAATGAGTCAGTCACAGGGGGCTTTGCCAAAAATGGCATTTTGGTTACTAGTGCTGGAACTATCATGACGGTTGAAATGCCTGCCATCAATTCTTTTGTTTCCTTCAACGGCTTCACCTTCTCTGTTATGCTTCCATACGCCCTCTTTCAACACAACACAGAGGGACAATGTGGTACGTAACAAGATTAAACACAATTTTTCAACACCTTCTCTTCAAGGCTATCCTTTCAAAAGAAATGAATTAGTATATGAACATGCACACTATTACAAAAATCAATAATAAAATTAAGTTTAGCAGTAAGATGAAGGGCCAGAGTATTGTTCTTTCAAACTGCTTGTATTCCCATTTATAAAAGAATTCAGAGTTGCTGCTACTAGAAGGAAGATCTGAGCTAGCTGAACCAATGGCTTGATTCAGTTTAAAAAATAAAGATGCCTTCAATATTAGCCTGGCTTTCACTAATTCCATTCATGCAGACTTGTAAACAGCGTTATGGAAATGGTTTGCCACAACCTTCTCCTAGGATATTTTTTATTTTTCCAGTCTAACAAATAGCCTTCGAGTTCCCAGGTGGTCCCCCATCCAGTTTCTAACCAAGTCTGACCCTGTTTAGGTTCTGAGACCAGCCATGTAGGCTGTTAGAGTTTTTGTGTTGCCCTGGCGAATTATTCCTATACAAAACAAAGCCAAGCTTCTCATGGCGACGTGAAGCGCAGGTGCAAGATAGCAACTGTCACGTGTGTATTGTTTTGACTAGATTGCATTGGAACAAGGTCTCCTGTTATCTTTCCGTGGGAAGCCTTGCTCAGGCCCCCCTGAGCAAGAAAGGGGGGAACTCAGTGCATAGATGCAGCACTGCTAACCAATAGCAGGTCATGCTATGTGCTTTAGGCCTAATGCTTTGAGGCCTAGTGTGCGTGTCACAGCTAACTTCCAGCCAATCAGAGTGCTAGAAGGTCTGAATATACAACCATGCAAAATGGTGTTCTATGTCTTCTTGATTTCTAGTGTCTTTTAGCCATGTAGTTCTTCACGTGTTCACTTCCCGTGGACTGGGCAGAGTGAGCTATGCCTGGCTTTGGGTATAGGCCATGGCAGGAACTCTGGCCCTGGGATTAATACACGGAACTCTGCTTATAAGTTTGTTTTGTTTTTCCTTTTACAATGATGTATCCTGTATATTCATCTTTTTGCATTTTTGCGATAATGTACTGTATCTGCATTATTGCCCTATGCTAAACAGTAAACACTGTTGGCCCTAACAAGCTGCATTCTTGTCTGTTTATTCTCAAGCCTCGGTTTTTCCCCTTTAAGCCAGCATATACCCCATCATAGGCTAGGTGCTGCCACCTTCTAGGTGACTTGATCCAAAGCAGATTCACACACAAACATAGAGATATCCAGAGTCATCATTCACATTGTATATATGTGTGTGTGTGTATTACAGAAATGTGTACAATTATTTATTTATTTTATTAAATTTATATTACCGTCCATCTCCCCCAGCGGGGACCCTGGGCGGTGCACAATAAAATAGAATTAAAACAAGTATAAAATTACAACAATACATAATATGACTTCCAAGAGTAAAATGTTAAAAATAGAATACTGGGAGGCTTCAAGGGACCAGCCATCCCCAAGAGGAACTGTTGGTGTTTCCCTACACATCTATATACTACTAAAACGCTCGTGTCTGTTTGATACTTTGTAACCTTTAACTGGGCAAAATGGTGCATCATAGGGCAACCATTTTTGAACCAAGTTACCTCAAATAGGCTAACTTACAGAATGCACCCAAAATCTGGGACCCATGACTCCCATGGAATAGAAATTTGGCAAATTTTATAAAACATTTTATGACATAATACAAAATGTCATTAAACATTTCCTGTGGTCAACTCCTGATGTTTGACTGTGCTATATAGTTTGACATTGGCTACTTTCAAGGCAGATACATCTCTCCCTGAATTTTTAAGAACTTTTCCAGTACATTAGAAACTCTGCCATTGTTGAAGGTATTGAGGAATCTGGTAAGGAAACATCTCTGAAACAATGACCCAACAGGTCATGGGTTGTCTAGTGTTATATAATTGTTTGTTATTATTGAAACAGGAAATCCATCCCACACTCCAAATGTCACTCAGAGTGGGCATGCTGCATTTTCATCCAACTTATGATCTGCCTCTTTTTATTCCTAGGGCTTTGTTCAAATGACCGATCAGATGATTGTCGCTTGCCCAATGGTCATGAAGCTGTCTCCTGCTCAGACATGGCTAATCACTGGAAAGTTAATGATATCAATAAGCCCTCCTGTCAGCTGGTGCCAACAACAAGACCTTCAATGACCACAACAGTGCCAACAACAAAACCTTTGGTGACCACATTATCACCAATAACAACACCCTGCAGCAACCCATCATCTTTGTGCAAGATGATTATAAGCGAGTAAGTGAAACTCAGCTTTTACAAACCTTGCATCTTTTGTCTCCAGTACAACAAATAATTTGAGAGCTTCACAGAAAATGTCTGAGGCTAACCAAGCATAGAAATATAAAGTTACTTTGAATAGCAGTGACAGGACCTGAGGCTGCATCACAGGAAGGACTGTGAGAAGCATGCACAAGCACACATCCATACTCATATTTACATGCATACACATTTAGTTGCATGTACATTGCAGCAGCATTGCTTGGGGATCAGGTTCCCTGCTTCACTGTAATTCTGCCATAATGAAGTCTTGTGCTACGTACAGTCCATCAAATAGATGTTTGCAAGCTACTCCTATTCCCCAGTTCTATCCACTCTCCAAGCCTTTGTGTCCTCTTTCCCTTACTTCTCAGCAGCCTGTCACTTACATGGGATTACGATAGGAAAAGACGCTTCACTAGCAGATAGCAATTCCTGGCAACCTGCCCATCATCTGATTATTGAGCTAGGAAGCAGCAGTTCTGACAGCAGTCCAGATGGGAGGCTCTCTCAGCCTGCAGCCAGTCCTTGGGTCATGAGTGGTCTCCCCAACTATACATATTCCTTGCGCACCGATATTATGGTACTTCACAGAATTAGGTATTGCCATGCTTTATCTACTAGATATCCAAATTACCTTCAGACTTCTTATGTATCATATAGAATAGTAGTCTTGGAATATGACTCAGCAGTAATGCAGAACCAGTGTTTCTGCATGCATCATCATCATGAAATTGATGTCTTTGCCACAAAGCTTATTCTATCAGTTGTAGCTTCACCATGAAAAAAAGCCTGTTTAATTGATATAATGTTAACTTCATCACCTGGGTTTTAAAGTATTTTTGCAGATTGCCATAAAGTTCTGTCTCCAAGAGAATTCTATGAAAACTGCCTCCATGAATCATGTCAGGCTTCCAATGATTCCTTGACTTGCATCTATGTCTACATGTATGCTTCCCTCTGCACGGCTAAAGGGGCTTGTATTGACTGGCGGAACAGAACCCAAGGAAAATGCCGTAAGTAGAGGACGAAGCATTTCTGCTTGTGTCAAAAGACCAATAGTCAACCATGCAAACTGAACAACCTGGCATATGCTAACATTATTAGCATCTTTTATCCCAAACTTTAATGCAGACTTTATTATTGCTTGAGAAGGATTGAGAAGCAGAGTGTAAGGTAGCAGGAGTTTTGTGAAGTACTGAGAATAAGAGGTACAGATTCCAAACTTCGGAAGTCACACTTAGAACATAAACTTTAGCTAATTCTTCACTGTATTCCAGTCTTTAGAAACATCTTCTCCACCACAATCAGTCTTTCTGTTCTTCTAGAATATTATTTAAAAGTGGAAAGCTTCAAGCAAAAGCAAATATTCTCTGTTCTGCACATTATATTGTATAGTATAATTCAACTCCACCGGTAACCATGTATAGGTCATATTCCACAGGATATGGGCTTTTTAGAGCCTTCTTGTTACTGTAGTTCCTCCCTTTCTCTGAGTAGATCCATATACTGTGTTGGCTAACCATCAAAAGAGAAGGTGCCCTTTCCCCATGACTTAATTAAGTTTTAATTAGTGGAAAGTTTAAAAAGCAAATACTGGAGGAAATTACTTAATTCACTAAATTGTTATCATTCTTATTTATGACCTTTGTTTCACAACAGAAATGTTTTCACAACAATTAAATGAAAAACAGATTCTGGTTGGGGGAAAATGTCCGATAAACTGCAAAAGTTCTGAAAATGTCCTAAGTATAACTCTTTCAAGCTCTGTTTTAAACAGCACAAAAACAAATCCAAACTTGTTATTACCCTTAAAAACAATCTTATATTTTTTTTTTCTTTTGCAGTTAAAAAAATTAATTAACAATTGCAAGTTCATTAGGAAATAAGTGTTTTTCAAAATCAAGATGTTGTTACCCAAAGAAGTTATAAATACTTAAGATTCAGTCCTCAAAACGTAATAGAAAGCACTCATGGTGGAACAACATGGGGACTTGATCCTTTTCTTCAAGGGAAAAATAGAGGAAGAAAGATGAATAACAAGAATGAAAAGTTAAAAGGTCTCTTCCCTCCCACTGATTCTCCACACGGTTTGAAGCCACTTGTAGCTGTTTAACTGGTTTTGTTTTAACAACATCTTTGGAGAAAGAAATCATGTATCTACGGGTGCCACATAGTTTTTTCCCCACTGAAATCATTATCTTTGCTTGTTTATAATATGTTTTATTCTCTCCTACACAGCCTACCATTGCCCCAAAGACAAGTTGTATTCTGCTTGTGCTCCTATTCATCCACGAACCTGTGATAATGGGTAGGAAGAAAGAAAATGATTAGTGGTGTACTCATTCCTTTAACAAGTGCATTTTTGTGTCTTTGAATGGGAAATGTGACTTGCTGGAATATTATGAATTTAGTCCCAAGTGTGACATAATGACATTTTATGTATTAATTACAAAAAAAGTTATTTTAAAAACTCTTATCTACATAATGGTAAATGAGCTAAATTAAACGTTATGTGAATTGACATTGCATTTAGCTCAAACAATGAGATTTACATCTTGCTCTCCTTCTGCACCACTGCATATCTGTCACTATGCTGTATGTTTATGTTCTGGAATTTTATTTTTATTTATTTTTATTATTCATTATTTTATTCAGTTTGGATGCCACCCCGAGGAATTAAGGAGTAATTAAGGAATTCCACAAAAGTCCTGGGTTTGTGTGAGGTCCAAAGCACTACCTCAGAATTTGTGCTTTAGTGCAAACTTTATTTGTTAGAGGCATTCTAGTATTCTAGAAAGGAAGCTCTGAAAAGACATCTCCATGAGCTTTACTTGGCAACAGTTTATTTTATTTTTGATTGGTTGGTTGGTTGATCATAGTTGTATAGCCGCCCATCTCACAAGAAAGTGATTCATGGCTCAGACTCAGTCCTCCTTAACTTTCATATCTGAGATAGGAGATTTGAAATGCTGAAAATGGATTGTTGAAGGGTCTAACTGAATCTTGAACAATTTCCTGGTGTGAATCAACAGTAAGCAAGAAGAATGACCATTTCTGAGTCTCCTTTCTACATTCAGACCTCCTATCATTAAAGCAGATAAAATAATCCAACCCAAAGTACATAGGGAATATGTATGGCCTTGATGCCTGAAGATCCCTGCATCAAAGGACTAGAACCCAGTGGGGCTGACTTTTGAGAATTTTGAGGATTATGCTCATAAAATAATTTTCCTCAAATATCTGTCTTAAACATTGGAATGAATATATTGCATCTGACTGCATCTGACCATACTTTCTGTGTGAGCATTTTCGCTACTTATGGGAGCCATTCCCCAAAACTGACATTTTCCTAAGAAGCTAATAAAGATAATTTTATTAGTTTCTTATGCAAGTGCCGATTTTCTTTTGCATCTGAAAAGCTCTTTTCAAAAACATGATTTTTGTGGGAAATTTTAGTTTGCATGTATTACATGACACAATCTTGAAACATTTAATTACCAAATGGAAGACACCATATTAATCTGTTTGGCAACTGTTTTATCACTGAAAAGTGGGAAAGAATATTTATATATAATATAAATATATAACTGAAGAAGCTCCTTGGATAAGGAGCGAAACGTTTCCACTGAGAAAATAGAAATCCAGTTGACATGATTCAAGCTACAGACAATTCCACCTGGATGACTGAGAACCTTCATAGAAATATTTATATATAAAACTAAAAGTATTTCAATGATATACAACTTCCTCCATTTCTTACAGATTAGCGCACAACAGTGGCGAGCGTTTTACTGAGGGATGTGTTTGTCCAAAAGGCAAAATCTTGTTCAATTCTTACACTGACCTCTGTGTTTCAGAATGTGGTAAGTTTCTCTTTTCATTATGAATAGGGATGACCCTCTGGTTTACAGAAGCATATACTGAAGATAGGTAGAATCATCTTTGTATATGGGAAGAGCAATCATATGGTTTGGGAGGGAAGGATTGGTTTTTCCATTTTGATTTTTCGAGGGGATTAATTACACCAGTTCTTGAGGCCACAGTCTCTTCATAACTGGTTTGCTCAGCTTGCAACGAGAAAAGGAAGCAACATCTATTTCTGATGTTTTGCTTGTGGTGGAGGTTGTGGACAAAAAGCAATTTCATGGCAAGCCATGTTAATTTTGCCCTTGAATGAATAGAAAATATATTAGTAAATTAAAAAGCAAATAATTATGCACAGAGGGCCCTGGCATATGAATCATTTATTCATTTAATTGAATTTCTTCTTGATGAATGTTTACATGAATAGTAGCTTACATGGATAGTAGCCTTCCCTAGCTTGATAAGTTGGGGCTATTGCAATGTTCAGAATTCCAAGCTAGTTGTGGTCTTAATGCATCTGGATGCTTCCATGTTGAAGGAGACTGTACTATCTTATTTGAGCAAAGGAAAGCTATGTGAATTTTTAAACTTTCTTTTAATAGGTTGTGTGGGACCAGATGGATTACCGAAACTGGTGAGTATTTCATACAGAATGCTAGTTGCTTGCAATACAGACATTCATTTGACAAGAAACCAATATTTGACTTGATATGGACTTACACTTTTTCACCGTATACTTAATCAGAGCAAGGTTACCTGTCATCATTAACCCCAGAGTATATCACTAGAAAAGTGTATCATGTCACCTTTGAGTGAAGATGGGAGACCATTTCACTTAGAAGCACAGAAGGGGAGGATCTGTCAGTGGAGGTGGAGTCAGAGTCAAAACATATGCCCAAAGGTTGTTCTTCGAAGAAGCAATATTAAACTAAAAGAAAAGAAAGGAAGACTCAGACTGTACTTGGAAAGTATCTTTTAAAAAACTAATATGTCAATTTCAGTTATCTTCAGGCCTAACTAAAACTCTCTACTTCATGTCCATGTAGACATACTATTAAGTTTACATTTATCAGACAGAACCTTTGAAAAGATCTATACCTGATTTATCATAGTATCCTGTGGTTTGTAGTTTAAGGGCCCTTCTTAGCCATTAAAAAAAAATCACCATGAACAAAAACCCTTCCGAATTTTGAGGCACAATTCAGCAGATATATCTGACACAATGGCAAGTTTTAAGCCAAATAATTGCTCCTTCTTAAGTACACTGATGGCCCAAGTAATAACTTAGAAAATGATAGTTATCATTGCTTCCTCATTGATCTGCCTTTCCTTTACATCAGCCTGGTACCAAATGGAAGAGCAACTGTCAAGAGTGTGTCTGTGACCCTTTGTCTATAAGTGTACAGTGTAAGCCACAGAGCTGCCCATCTACAATCCACAGTTGTAAGGATGAAGGATTTAAGCCTGTCCCTGTGCTAAACCCAGAAGATCCATGCTGCCCAGAAATCCAATGCAGTATGTATTTTTTATTTACTTATCACTAATACCAAAGGGGTTGTGAGGCTCTATTGTGCTCTCTCACATACCTGTGTCTATATACAGCTTTATATATCGCAGGCTCCCCAAACACCGTCAGGGTTGTTGGATTACAACTTCTGTTGCCCTCAGCCACCTCAGGCTATGAATTGCTGAGGATGACAAGGGCTATGGCCCGATGAATCTTCAGACCCTAAAGTCTGAGAAAATGGTCTAAAGAAATGACATCAATGTCCCTAGTGAGGGTCTAAAGAAAATAAGAAATGGTCAGTGCGAACGTCAGGCTTGCTTGAAGGTGGAATTCACACACACACACACACTGTAATGGTATGTGGGAATGACCTTGGGAGACAGGGCAACGAGAGACAGCCAAGGGAAGGATCAGATAAAAGGCCGCTTAGCCCACAGCAGGAATGTGGGTGGGGCAAGAAGCTCAGAAGAGACCCTCCCTAGTTTTTTGGGCTGTAAAGGGGATAGGGGGAGATAATTACTTTCAGACTTGCAAGATTCTGTTAATCTAATCTTACAATAAAGTAGAATTAGCTCATCTGGTCATGTTTACTGTCTGGTCTACCTAGTAAGGCTGACACACACACACCCCTTCACCAGCGCTTCTGAGATTAAACAGGTTTATCCAGTTGTGGTTGCTGAGTCTTCCACATAGCAAGCAGCTTTTTTCTTTGAAAGAAGAGAGATGAGGCATTTTTTCTCCCCAGGAAACGCAGGCATTTCAACATTCTACCCCCATTTATTTCTGTAGTATCATGATGAACAATGACCCAAAGCTACTTCATTTTAAAACCTGTTATTCTGATTCCTGGAAACAGGAACAAGAGAAATAGTAATTGAGCCTTAAAATATAAATATTAAATATGTTTCCATAAGAGAAAAAGCTAACTGCATGTAACATTTTTTTCCAGAGAGAGAGAGAGAGAGAGAGAGAATGAGAATCTAACAGGGGATAGTAAATGAGCATTCCTAAAGAGAGCTGAATTGCCAATCCACATGTTTGATATACGGGAGAGATAGCAAGCAATCTTTGGAGGTTCAAACACCCTGTATTCCTCACATACCTTATGCTTCAGATAGGGATGTTAGGCAGAAAGCTAGAAATCTGGAAATGTTCTTTTTCTCACTTCCTATCATATGAAGGTTAGCTGTGCCCAATACACTGGGATCTACCTGTTCTGATATGATATTAGAATTGTAGACGAGCTGGCCATTATCACAAGAAGCCAAGCAGGTCCAGTTGTTTGGGGCCTGGGTGCTGACTTCTTCATTCAGCTCTTTCTTCTTGTTGATCTATTCCACAGTATGCGATATTAATCTGTGCTCCAAGGAAAGGAAAACTTGTAAACCTGGATACCACATAGCCTCAGTCTTACTGGAAGGAAAGTGCTGTGCCAACTTTACATGTGGTAAGTTCAAGCTTGCTGAGATGCACTGCAGGATAAATGGATTATATATTCTAAGGGGAAAACAGTGATAAACAGAGGAAATGTAGATGAGATGTAACAACATGAATTTAGGTTGGACATACTGTAGATGTCATTACCTAAGCATAAGAGAAGCTGTTTTCTGCTGTATATTTGAAGTTGTATGGAAATAGCATCCCTTACTTTTTACATTTTACTTAATCTAATTATTATAACAAGCGTGATAAAGACTGGGGAGTCCCAGGTTCAAACCTTCATTCAGCAATAAAGCTCAGTGAGGCTAACATTCAATATTCACATATTCACTGAACTTGGTGGGTCTAAGTCAGAGGAGATACACCCAGGATTCCATCATGAGGGATTATGCCTGTGCCTGATCTATCCCATAGGGTTGGCGGCTGCCTTAAGCTTCTTAGAGGAAAGGCAATGTAAAAGTCATAAATCAAATGAAGTCAAAGTAACCTTGCATATTAAACATTCATCTATCTCCTTGCAATTAATTATAACATGCCATTTAACTAATATTAATTTCTTATTATTACGCTAGATATTTTTAAATGTGAATATCTTTTCCCATCCTATTTTAAATAATTGGCTCTTTCTGTTTTCAGAACCAATGGAAAAAGTATGTGTGGTCAATGGAACAGTTTACGAGGTAAAGAATCTAGCATTTATTATCCATGTATGTGAATGAAACTCTTTTCAATTTTTCTAAGTTTTCATTCATGAACCAAAAGTTTAACGTCAAGATCCATGCTCTGGATTTCATCACCCCGGGCTGATGTTAGATTTAATTCAGGAAGATATGGGATAAACACTTAATTCATCAGTAAAGGCCATAAATGACTGCTGTTTTAGTACAGAACTCATGTATAACTTTCTGATAGTATTCAGAGGAATCAGTGACTTTGTAACTTCCAAGCATGAATCAGCTTTGTCTTCATAATATTCCCAGATGATTATTTTGCTATTTTCACCTGAGGTCATATTCAGACACCACAGTAGGAAAACAAAGTTTCTTAAATAAGAAACAAAGATACAAGTGACAGTAATTTATTTAAACCACTTACATGTGCAGATCCAAATGTGCAGATGGTAAAATAATGATTTTAAAAGGATGTCTGCTTCATGATAATAGCTAATTGTTGATTGATTGATTATGTGTCATCATTTCTTACTCCTAGCAACCACATAGATAAATAGCTAATCATAGTTGCCTCTTATGCCTCATGTAAGATTGCTCATTAGTACCATTCTAACTATTCTGTCCCGTTTGCCAAACATGAATAGTTACAGCTTTTCTGCAACTTCCCATAATGCTGATTTGTCTTTTGTCTGCTTGAGGCAGCTTGGGCCCTAGTCTGGACACTGCACCTTCTCTAGAATTTTCCTAACATCTTCATAGAGTTCACATCACAAGGCACTATGTGACCACATTCTCAATGTGCTTGTTGAGTTCAGTGATTGCATGCATTCATAAAATGCTATTATTCTTCCAGTCAACTATTTGGTGGGAAAAAGGAGATATCTTTATGTGGGTGGTAGGGAGGTTTCCTTCTAAAACAGATGATTAAAGAAATTTTGACTTTCTTCTCCCTCTCTCTCTCTTTCCCTCTCTCGTGTGTTTATTTTAAAACCTCTAATAAAAATTTAGGTAGGAACTGGGGGGGAAAAACTGGCCTGGCCTAAACATGCCTTGTTCATCGTGCTATGGTATGCAGAAATCAGCAGGTAGAACTTTCCATGTCATAAGGGTATACATTTTCAGCCACTTGCTGATTTTCACGGATCACACAGCTGTGAAAGACACAGCAACTGGTTTTGGAGAAAAGGTTCAGCACCCTACTTAATAAACATGATATATGAAAAATAACAAATAAAATTAAGAAGACAAAAAAGGGACCAGGAAGCTTAAGTTCAGAGCTGCTCACCCACTCCCATATTCTTATATAGATTCCTACTTGATGTGCACCATCTCTCCTTATCACCTTACATGTTTGATGAAAGAAATGTGGGTAAAATATTGGCTTAGTTACAGTAAACACAGCTGCTGCATGAAGTTTGAATTCGCCCTTATGAGAATTAAGCGTAGTTCTGTAGCCAGTGCCGTGCATCGTTAGAAATGGAGAATTGAATTCCTGCTCTATCCTGAATAGGCTTAGACCAATCCATAACATTTCCTATTCCTGTTTGGAACCTCACTGAAATGTTTGGAGAAATTAAGGAAAGCTAAGATTTCAAATGTTTTGGTATGCTGGAATTGGTTCACAAAGTTTTTGATCTGTAGTTTGCAAAGTTACTGTATATGCTTCATTTTGCTCATAGTAAGGCTGATGTTCTGTGATTTTTCCCAGCCTGGAATGACTATTCCTAGTAAATCCTGTGAAACGTGCATCTGTAGTTCTGTAAGGGACCCTGCTTCCAAGAGAAATCTTGTGGAATGTAAGCCAGTTACCTGTGACACAGATTGTCCACAGGTAAGATCAAGTCTTTCCTTCCTAAATGTAGCTTAACTGAATTTTTACAGAAGGCTACCTCTCCTGTAGATTTCCGGGCATCAGTATTAATTCTTACTGTCTGGCCAACAGGGTTATGAGTACCAAGTAAAAGCTGATGAGTGTTGTGGAAAGTGCATCCAAGTGGCTTGCATCATCAACGTTAATGGCACTGTTGAGATACTGAAGGTAATATCTTCTCATTCATATTGTACACAAGTGAAATATTTATTTATTTATTTATTTATCCATCCATCCATCCATCCATCCATCCATCCAACTTCTATCACCACCCATCTCCCCCCACAAGGGTATATAGGGTATTCCTGCACTTTTGCTAGCTAATCTGAACTTTTCAAACTGGAACGATGCATTTTAATGCCTGCTTTCTGCATAGCACAGGCAGATGAGAACTGAAGTATCTGGATACTGTAAGCTATTAAAATGTGAACAGGATTCAGCACCCTTCCCTAATATCTTGGACTATACTTCATCATCCCCAATCTACCGGGCCAGTGCCAACTGATAGGATAGGAAAGCTGAGCTAAACTGAATAGACAAGTCTGTTATATTACTAAATATGGCTATCAGGATAGCAGTAATATCTTGCTCTTATATTTGAGAACCTATTTAAGACCAAGTCAGAACATAAGAACTAGTCATAAAAAAGATGAAAAATCACCTGTAAGAAACAAAACTCTGATCTTATAACAATTAATTAGGGCTAAATGCAAGAGATGATGTACAATTACAAAAGACAGATGAAAGATACAAGTAGTGAAGATTTTTTTCTATGTTGGTAACTGTAATGCTGTCATGTAAGGTTATGGGTCAACCAATCAGAAATTTGAATTAGAGGAAACCAGGGATCCTCTATATCACTCTCCCCTTCCAGTAGTATCAGGAGAACTACACTTCGGCAATTTTGCCTAGAAATTCTGGACATGGTAATCCTAACACCACTGCAGGGTGCCAGACAAAGTAAGGCACAAGTGCCATAATTTTATCTTCTGAGATAAGCATGACAAATGACATCAATCACTGCATAATTGAAAGTCTATACTGTATACCAGATAAAATATGGTTCCTTAATATCAAACACATGCCACAAAATTTAATAGATTTTTAATTGACTGAACAGGTTGAAAAAAAACAATCTAGGGCTATAAGTGTTCTCAACTGTTACAAAGTTTCATCAAATGGACCTTAGTATCCTGCCTTTGGACATCAGGCAATGAAAGTTCAAGCCCCAGCTTGGTCATGAGTGGCCTACTGACTAGCTTTTTTGGGATCAGTCCCTGACTCACTACATGCATACTTTACATGCTTATTTTGTTTATTAGGTTAATGTATTGTATGAAGCATCCGTTGTGATTTGTAGATCATGATTTATGGTGTAGCACAATATTTTTCATTGGCGATCACTCGTGGCCGAGTAAGATTGTCTTCCAAAGGTAAAATTTTAACGGTGGAACCGTAAGTGGCTATAAAGGCCAATTCTGGATTGGCCGCACAACCTCCCACAATGAGGGCATAGGTTTCCGGGTGGGAGACGGTCATGATGAGGGTTTGCCTGACGTGCCTTCCTTTTAGCTCTCTTCTCCCTTTCGCCCTGTACTCGTGCTTCTTCAAAGTCCATGGCGCCATTAATAAAGGATGACCTCCAATTGAAACGCTCATGAGTTAGGGCTTCCCAGTTCTCAATGCTGATATTACATTTTTTTAAATTAGCTTTGAGAGTATCTTTGAATCTCTTTTGCTGTCCACCAATATTCCGTTTTCCATTCTTAAGTTGGGAGTAAAGTAGCTGCTTTGGAAGACGATGGTCAGGCATTCGAACAACATGACCAGTCCAGCGAAGTTGATGTTGGATGATCATTGTTTCAATGCTGGTGGTTTTCGCTTCTTCTAATACGCTAACATTAGTCCGCCTATCTTCCCAAGTAATTTGCAAGTTCGAACCAACCCCTCTGCAGCGCCATCAATCCAGCTTAAAGGTGTGTCACTAGAAAATGTCGATCACTTTTCTTATCTCGGCAGCCATCTATCTACAAAAGCCGACATCGACGCTGAAATTCAGCATCGCCTGAGCTCTGCGAGTGTAGCTTTCTCCCGAATGAAGCATAGAGTGTTTGAGGATCGGGACATTCGCAGGGAGACCAAAATGCTTGTTTACAAAGCCATTGTACTACCAACCCTTCTGTACGCCTGTGAAACATGGACCCTCTACAAACGCCACCTGCAACTTCTTGAAAGATTCCATCAACGCTGCCTCCGAAAAATTCTGCAAATTACTTGGGAAGCACAATATACAAACCCAGCCATTGTGGTTTATTCAACAACCCTTAATTAAGCAATGGATGAGCCCAACCCCTATCACTCAGACTAATGTTATCTCACAGATATTGATCTTAAGCCCATTAACTTGTCATCAATCAATAAAATTCAGTGTGTGTGTTTAGGCTAAGTAGTAAAGAGGTCTGCTGTTATACTGTATACCTGATTCATAGCTGGAGGAAGATTAGTTTATCTAAACCAGTGTTTCTCAACCATAGCAACTTCAAGATGTGTGGTCTGTCTGGGGAATTCTGGAAATTGAAGTCCATACATCTTAAAGTTGTCAAGGTTGAGAAACACTGATATAGACATATTAAGAACTTTGATGTCTATTTTCTATTATGAAGTTTACAATTAAAATAATGGTCCCATCTCTCTCCCCTCTCTCTCTCTCTCCCCTAATTCATAAAAACAGCCTGGGCAGACAAAAGCTGGTAATTGTAGCCAGTACAGATGTGAGCCGAGGAACAATACACTGGTTTTGGTTGAGACTGAAGAAACATGCCCTTTCTTTGACCCAGATTGTAATCCTGTAAGTTTTATGTCACCTTTTATTTATTCCTCTTTATTTACACTCTAATTTTGTTGAATACAAATGAATATGGTTTCTCAAAAAAACCATACCATGATAGTCGTGATCACCACCAGTCATCCAAGGTTGAGACTAATGCTATATATTATTATTATTATTTCTAGTGACTCATTATATACATTGAGTACCTAATGGTTGCCTCTTGCACAGTAAAGTTGTGGACCAGTTTATTTGTTCAGCAAGAGGAATTGGTGGTGGCTAAAGCCAAGTAGGTGTGGGTCTAAATGGGGTTGAGAGTATGCCCCACCCCCCATTACCCTGCACACAATAATTTCATATATTCAGTATGAAAATCTTTTAAAAGGTAGTAAGTATATTTGGATGAGCATGCTTATCACTCTTTCCACATTCAGAAACTCAGAGGTATCAACTTGTACGTATTTCTTTAGGCACCAAGCTTATTCAAATAATAGTCTTGATTATTATCTGGAATCCCTATTATATTTTGGCAGAAGAGCAGAGGTCACACATGGTTGTTGTGGGTCTTCCGGGCTGTGTGGCTGTGTTCTGGAAGTTGTGGTTCCTAACGTTTCGCCAGCATCTGTGGCCAGCATCTTCAGAGGGCAGGAGCACAGACAGAAGTGCTTCTGACTGTGCTCCTGCCCTCTGAAGATGCCGGCCACAGATGCTGGCGAAATGTTAGGAACCACAACTTCCAGAACACGGCCACACAGCCCGGAAGACCCACAACAATCATCGAACTCCGGCCGTGAAAGCCTTTGACAATACACAGAGGTCACACACTTGCATGAATTGAACTGAAATTGATGGGTTTTTCTCATTCTTACCACTAATGAGATTTGGTGGTCTTCAGGTGTTTTTATAGGGAGCCAGTTTGGTGTAGTGGTTAAGGCACTGGGCTAGAAACTGGGAGATTGTGAGTTCTAGTCCCGCTTTAAGCACGAAGCCAGCTGGGTGACCTTGGGCCAGTCACTTTCTCTCAGCCCTAGGAAGGAGGCAATGGCAAACTACTTCTGAAAAATAACTTATAATTAACTTGCTGATTTTGATTCTCCTTTTTAAAATAATGATAGATTGAAGCATTTTGTTATGTAGGTAGTGCAGTTTTAAGGCTAAGGGTGCATTTCAAATCCAGTACTAGAAAGTATCTACTTTTATATCCAGCAGTAATAATGATTAAAATAATAACACAAACTTTGTTTTCAAAGGATCTAATTGAATTGGCTCTAGATGGCTGCTGCAAGATATGCAAAGAGAGTAAGTAAACAAAAATAAAAACTCCATAATTCCCAAGGTCTTCATTAAGTCCAACGAAATGCCAAAAAATCTACATTAGATGGGAAAAAAGAAGCAACAACGTCCAAAAAATTAGATTAGATATGGCAGTGCAGTTACTAGATAAGATATAGCATTGGGACAAAGAAGCAGAGTTGAACTATATTTCTCCATTCCTGAAATCATAAATTCTTGCTGCAACGTAAGTCTGTGTGATATCCTTTCAGGTATTTAGAGAGTATTGTCATATTCTCTCTAAACAAGACTAAACATTCCCAATTTTTTAATTTAATTTAATTTTTTAGTCCCCCAATCTTCCTCACTGCCCTTTCACTGAATCTATTCCAGTTTCTCTAAATCTTTCTTAGACCATGATGCCCAGAACTGGACACAATATTTGAAATGGGTTCTACCAATGCAGAATGAAGTGGAATTGTCACTTCCCATAATTTGGAAAGCATACTTCTGCTGGTATGACCTAAAATCGTATTTGCCTTTTTTTGCAGCCACATTACATTGCTAACTCATATTCCATTTATAATCTATTGTTATCCCAAGATCGCTTTCACAAGTAGTATTGCCAAGTCAGGCATCCTCATTCTAAATCTGTGCTTTTACTTGTGTCTTAAGTGCATAACTTTGCATACATCCCTGCCTGATTCATACATCAGCCTGATTCTCTAATATATGTTGTTTTGAATTTTATTTGTCTTTCAAGGTATTAGGTAGCTTATCTGCAAATTTGATAAGTATTCCCTTTACCTCTTCATTTAAATTTATGAATCAAAATATTGAAGAGGACAGGGCCCAGGACTCAACTTGTGGCACCCCATTTGAAACTTCTTGTATATTGTTTGATAGAGATAAAATTGTCTTCTGAGATCCCTGGACTTCTTTTCTTCAGTTTCTTTTTGCTTAAATCTTACATTTCATGGACTCTTCTTCACCAGGTCAGCAAATCGTAGTCTTTTTATCACGCACATCTTGCACACTTCCCTTAACTAATACTCCAGTGGTATCTATTATTGAATTCCTTAGAGTGAAAAATGAAGGGTTTGTGTATTTGTGTTACATTCATCACTATTTGTCCATAAATATGCAGTAGTAAGTTGAGCAGATGGTAACATCTGGCAGATCTTGTCTGGACTAAGAAGTAAAGTGGGGTCAAAGATGGTTAACATGAGGATGGGCAGCCACTGGGGAATTCCAAAGTTGTAGGAGAGATTGAGAAGTTCAAAAAATATCTTGGAGGAAAACAAATGGTAAACTATTTCCTTAGTTGGCAAGAAATTGTACAGAGTCAGCTGGGTGCAACAAATATATATAGTAAAATATAAATACTTTTAAAAAATTGTATATAAAGTCAATTGGGGTCAAGCTTGACTGAAATACATAGTTATACCATACCACAGCAGTGAATATGAAGGCAAAATAGAAAGTTTAATATTTCCTTTTTCCCTTTCATTTTTAGTACAAAACTGCAAGCCACACAAAAATCAAACTCTAATTCGTGAAAATGAATGTGTATCTTCTGAAACTGTTGAATTGACCTACTGTGAAGGAACTTGTCCAAGCTCTTCAGTGTAAGTCACAAGGAGGCCTGTAATACCCTTACCTATTCATTCCTCTGCTTGGTAATGTAATATTCACACACAATGGCAACTAACAAACTAAGCTCAGGGTTACCTTGATCCATATGGGGAGCTTCATTTGCATTTGGAAACAAGAGCCACTTCCACCTTGGGGTTGATTGTGTTGGATTGTTTTGATGATTGGGTGGCCATGTGCATTTTTAACCATTCTGACAAACTATTTATTGGGTTTTTAAAACTCTATGGTAATCCCCAAGACTTCTTTGAGATGGACAGAGTAAAAATATATGTAATAAGTTAAATTTTACAGAAAGTATCTAACTTTTTTTTTCTCATCTGGACAGATATTCCCAAAAGGCAAAGACATTTCAGCGTAAGTGTAAGTGTTGCCAAGAGTCCAAGAGCCATAGAAAAGAAGTAACCTTGACATGTCTGGATGGCAAAACCATCATTTATGACTATATGTATGTGGATGAGTGTAAGTGCACAACTGCATGCACCTAAGAAGCCACAACCAGCTAGAAGAAGAACTTTCATTTTCCTTTGTCCGAGATAAACCCAACAAAGATCACTCAGTCAACATCCAGTGCTACTTTGGATCTCTCCCTGTGTCCTTGAACCAATGCTTTTCTCTTGGGTGGTTGCTTAATCAAATTGATGTCCTCTTTCCTATAAAAAAAATACATTCATTCTGGCAAGTTGTTTTCAAAATGAGAGCATTCTCATTGGAAGGTTTTTCTCCTTGGAAAACCTTCCAAATATTCATAAAATCATGATAATAATGTGTAACATTCTAATGTAGAAAATTAAATTCTTATATGTCCACGCTTCTGATTTGCTGATTGTTGTTTTGGAGGGGGGGGTTACAAGTTTTTAAATGACATAGCATCATATTCTGCAGTCACAAACCTCTGTATAGCACCAACAGACATACCAGACTTGCTTTCCCATTTAATTCTGCTTTTTGAGATTAATAAACAATACTTAAGCAATGTTCAGCTTGTACAGCTGCTGTTTTAATTCACCAATTACTGGCATCCATTAAGTCAAACCATCACATTGTGATAATTTACTATTTCATTACCTGGAAAGAGTAGGGCAGCCTTTCCCAACTAGTAACCTCCAGAAGGGACTACATAATTTATTTAATTATGATCAATAACCTGCAAAGTAAAAAACACAACCCAATACAACAAGAACAGTGTAACGGTCATATAAGACTTAAAAATTAAGACTTAAAAAACTAAGAAAGTGAAAAATTGAATATAATACAATCAACAAAATAAAACGTAAGATAAAGTAGAAATTGAATAAAGTAAGAATACAATAAAATCAAAGAGAAAAGAAAGATTTCTTAATGTCGTCATGACAAAATTAGGACATCTTATGCCTTTGTATGGAAATCACTGCAGATAGAAACTTAACTCTGTTGGTGATTGTAGCATTTCAGGTTCATTCTTACCACAAGCACAGCATCTATCAATAAATGGGGTCCTGCTGCACTTCCCATGTAGTATTGCCAAGGGTGAGGCACTAAAATGAGCCAAAGAAACAGGGTTGAATATTTTGCAGGTATAAAAGGTTTCCAGATTGCAACCCACCACTGAAGGTTGGCCATGGCACCCAAATCCATCTACTGTGCAATGTCAAAGATTATTTGATGGATTTCAGCTTTAGTTCTCTTTAAACTTAGGGGTAGCAGAGAGTAGATAGAAAGGCCACAATAGCACAGCTCAGCTGAGATTTTATTTCTTTCCACCTTGATAAAAAGCCATGAAAAACCATTAATGGGACCAGAGAGCCATTGGAAAACAGGAATTTAAGCCAACAAGGGAGGTGGCCAATAAGAACTCTTTCTTCCAGTGGAATCATGTCAGTTTTCATGTGGATTAAAGCATTCAAAACACAGAGGAATGTGGAAGAGCACATGTAAAATGCTATATTGAACAATTTTAAGGGCTTTGAATCATTGTAGGCACATAACTGTGCACGATACAGCATTTGGGGTATAGATATAGCTTTAAAAAGCTTGATGGTGGCAGATATGCATCTGCTTCATTAGAATGAAAGGGGAAAAAAAAAGGATTGCCTTGATGCTATTATTAGCTTTGGCAGAAATACATTTGTTCCTGCCAAGCTCTGGAGGCTTGAAAAATTATGCCAAGGTATTTAAAAGCTGGAGCTTGTTCAATTTTTGTTATTTCCAATTTGCCATTGATGTTTGTGAGGACTAGATCTTCCCAAGAAAACTATAATTTTGGTCTTAGATTGTAAGCCCTTCCTCCTTACAGAATTCTGCTAAGCTCTGTAAACTTCTCCTGAGGTCCACCAAAACAATGGCTGCATCAGCAGCAAATAGCAGTGCTGCCAGATGCCCATCACTGAGTTTAAGAGCATGGAATTCCACTTGGGTTAAGTGTGATAACCCCCCCCCCCCCCGTGTCAGAATTCCCAACAAAGAAAACCTTCAGGCAGTTACTCTAAAAGATCCATTTATTCAGGATTAGTAATGACAACAAAGGTCCGCATAGTTAAAGCAATGGTATTCCCCGTAGTAACCTATGGCTGTGAGAGCTGGACCATAACGAAGGCTGAGCGAAGGAAGATAGACGCTTTTGAACTGAGAGTTTTTTTGAAATTCTGAGAGTGCCTTGGACTGCAAGAAGATCAAACCAGTCCATACTCCAGGAAATAAAGCCAGACTGCTCACTTGAGGGAATGATATTAAAGGCAAAACTGAAGTACTTTGGCCACATAATGAGAAGACAAGATACCCTGGAGAAGAAGCTGATGCTAGGGAAAGTGGAAGGCAAAAGGAAGAGGGGCCGACCAAGGGCAAGATGGATGGATGGTATTCTGGAGGTGACGGACTCAACCATTGGGGAGCTGGGGATAGTGACGGCCGACAGGAAGCTCTGGCGTGGGCTGGTCCATGAGGTCACGAGGAGTCGGAGACGACTGAACGAATAAACAACAACAAAGTACATTTCAGGGCAGCAGAAGCCTCGAATAAAGGTTTTCACACCGAAAAGAGTCTTATCAAAGCAACGGTAAAGACACCCATGAAAGCCCAGCCATAACAAACCAATTCCCACTCCAAGAATCCCTCCCCCCTACGGAATGTCCTTCAGGGAGCAGACGTTTATCAGTTCTCTTAAAGCGATGCAGAAAGTGAAGTCTCACTGTGAAAGTGAAAGCTCAGATTTGGAACTGAATGGCCAAGTTGATAGAGCTATTTTCCAAATTGTTGCCCAAATCAAACCTTGTGGTTGGCACACACTCCTAACTGGACACCATTTTGAAATAGCCACAGACAAAGTTGAAATCTGCCATTATCTGATGTGTATGGGAATACATTCTCATCTGTCCGTCCCCCGCAATCCCTTTCACAAGGATACAAAACGACCATGATTTTGCAAAGGCCAAAGCAACAAAAGATGCTGTGTTCTGAATCCATGCTGGGAGGCGTTTTTCATAGAAATACAGGCATAATGCATCACTTGCACTCCAGATGTTTCCTCACAACTAACTCATTTCTTATACTGCATTAATTAAGCTCCCCTGATATTCCAGCTGGCCTAATGATTGTGTCTGGTGAGAGGTGGTCACGGCAACAAGGCTTCCATTTAAGAAGAGGACCTACTATTCCATCTTGAACTGAGCTAGTCAGTTATTTTGTTCCTTCAGCAGAAAGTATGTGGGGTTAGGTTTGCTTGCTGAGCTAACCGATTAATATGTAAGGTTCTTCCTTGCTTCAAAAGGCCATCTCTCTGTATCACATAGGCCTATGTCCTGAGGTCTATAAGAAGAAATTTGTTTGCTTTTTTGCTATCATACCTAGTCACCTGACTGAAATCTGAGAGTAATATAAGTGGTGCTTTGTTTTTTTCTGCAATAAAACATGCCATAGAGAACAGCTAGCTAGCACATTTTGAAGTGATTTTCTACATTTTCAGATTCTTTTCAGCAAAGAACTCTAAAAGCCATTAACAGAAGTATTTCATGCATAACTCAAGCTGCCTCCCAGAGCGTTCAATTTTTAGCAGAAAGTTTTTATGAGAATCATTTAGCTACCAAGGATGCTGCATTTCCTGACAGCCGAAAATCTGACCATCCTTGGGTGAACAGCCTAAATGAACTACTGCAGGTATGAGAATAGGGTAACCTAAGAACCAAGGTTACCAAATCTCCTTCCAGGTATAAGGTCCTTTCAGCTGCCAATCATTCACTCAGCAAAAATGCACTGAAGACATTATTTTCCTTCAGCGTTAAATTACCAACATTTTGCTCAAAGCCTTAAGTAGACAGCTTAAGCCACCCTTCCCCAAACTGATGCCGTGCTAGTGGCATCAACTCCCATTGCCCCCAAACATGCCAATCTAAAAAGCCTGCCTTAGGCACAGGGCTTGGGAAATTTCAGCGACGTCAAAATTCACAAATTGGAAAGGAATTAGTACAAATCCATACTCATTAACATGTTTCATTTCTTTAGATTATTTCAGCTTTTCACATTTTCAGAATATTTGTGTGGTATATGAATGTCATTTACGCGGTAGCTTTGGAAGGGGCGTGGTAGCTCAGTGGGTTAAACCACTGATGCTGTAGGACTGCTGATCAGTAGATTGGCAGTTCGAATCTCCGTGTGGCGAGGTGGGCTCTCGCCACTTGCCCCAGCTCCTGTCAACCCAACAGTTCGAAAGCTAATGCAAGTAGATACATGGGTACCACCTTACGTGGGAAAAATGTGCTGGCGTCCTGTCGGGAATTGTTCCACCGGAGGAAAAAAGAGCGGAGGAAGACTGAATCGTGCCGGTGAGGACAGACCCGGATGTGACATCAACAGGACGTCAGCAGCCGGCTCAAGGCATCCTGGGAATTGTAGTCCAGAGCCTTAGAAGAGCCGGTTCCCTTACCCCCTCTCCTGGTGCGTGGGTGAATTACACACTTGGTGATATTGTATAATGTATAATGATAAAAATGTATATATAGATATGTATGTAAGCCGCCTAGAGTCCTCCGTTAGGGAGGGGATAGGCGGGGTATAAATAACACTATAAATAAATAAATAAATAAATAAAATTTACAACTGCTTACTGCAATTGGTCATTTACTTAAACTACATTTTACTAACTTAGAACAGTGTCATAAACACTGAAAATGAAACGACAGCATTACCAGTAAAGTTTACCAAAACTGAAGAAGGGATTAAAAAGCCTATTTCGTCTGTAAGGTTAATTGGAAGAGAATTCAAGGGCAGAACCTTTACTCATTAATGGCTGTTAGTTTCTGAAAAAAACAGAGGCACCATATCTGCAGAGAGAAAAGACTGCTTTTCTGCTTGAAAGTTCTTCTGCAAGTCATTTCTCCCTAAAATGTAGAACTGCTTATTTGGAACAAAGTCCCTCTTTGGGAGCAGAGTGGCTCAGAAGAAGGGCAATTGTCGTTTCTCACTCCACTCCAATTTATGTCAAGTCTAGTGGCTCAAATTGGTTGTTTAAAGTAAATAGCTCATCTACCCTTCCTAAAGCAGCATCTGTACAGGAAGAAACTCTTCAATTTTCAGTTGCTTGGAAGCTTTGCAAAGCTTGTCTGTCCTGTCTTTATTCATAGTCGCTCCATCTTCTTCCCTGTCAGGGCGTTTAATCTAGCACACGCAGAATATAATTCTGTTACCTGATCACAATAGAGAAGTGGCTGGAGAAAAGAAAAGAAAAGAAAACGAAAGCACACTCTTCATGTCATCAACCAGAGTGATTGCTCACTGATCAAATAAGAAAAAATGGCAAATGAAAAAACACAGGACAGAGGGACCAAGTCCAATACAGCTTCATTGCCATCTTGGAAAAAACAAACAAGCAAACAAGCAAGCAAAATAAAACACAGTTTTAAAGTCATCCCATCACTTTTCCAAGATGCTTGAAGCAAGATCTATACCAGGGTTCTCAAATGCAAATTATCACTGAGTGCTGCACAAGGACTAGTTCATTGGCATTAAGGTCTTGGATAAGTATCCCAGGCTGTTTGCTGCATCCCAGTCTTTCTACCTTTCTGGCCCCAGTAGTGGCCCCCAAAAGGACCAGGTTAAGGACTGAGCATCATGGAGAAAATCTATCTAGGTGGTTGCTAAGAGTTGACGCCATCTTAATGGCACATAATCATCATAATTATAACCAGCTACAGGAAATGTTTGGAAGCTATTTCTGCCATAGGAGGTGTTACACAGTACTGACTGGAAAGACATGCAAACTTCTGCACCTGCAATATTCACTGTTTTCTTATTTTGAACCTATAGACAACTGCACAAAAATGATAAGTATTCAAATTTGCAGAAAGGTGTGTTTAACTTTGTACCATGTAGTAGTTGTGTCAGCTTTTTGTTCACCTTGTTGTTGTTCAGTCGTTCAGTCGTGTCCGACTCTTCGTGACCTCATGGACCATAGCACGCCAGGCCTTCCTGTCCTCTACTGTCTCCCGGAGTTTACTCAAATTCATGTTCGTTACATCGGTGATGCTATCTAACCATCTCATCCTCTGCCGTCCCCTTCTCCTTTTGCCTTCCGTCTTTCCCAGCATCAGGGTCTTTTCCAGTGAGCCCTCTCTTCGCATTAGGTGGCCAAAGTATTTGAGCTTCAGCTTCAGCATCTGTCCTTCCAATGAACAGTCAGGGCTGATTTCCTTTAGGAAATCTAAATCCTTTGTTCAGCTAGGGATTAATTGAAGCACACAATTTGACTAGGGGTGCTGAAACTTTGCATAGAACAGTAATTACTGTTCATCCTTTATGAAAAGTTGCACTTACATAGTTTTTATCCTTGGCATTTTTAGAATCTATCATGGCTTTTGAAATATCCTTGCCTCTGCCTCCTTACTTATCACTGTGCTTGTGCCTTTTTTCTGTTGAAGAAAACATTTACTGTAAAATTAGTAATTATGAATAACAGATGGCTCCTTCTCTTGGCCCAGAGAAGGCAACAAAGCCATTTGCATTCTATTGCAATTAATCAATGCTGACATGCTATCATGTTTCCTACTGGATACACTTCAGGCTTGATTAGAGCAAAACATACTGCTTGGGGGGAGAAAAAGAATTTTCCATTTCTACACTGAGCTTCTAATCACCATGGAAGCTCTCAAGGGTTCTTAGCGTTATAATGTGGCATGGGAGATTTCATAGATATTCCATCCATTCAACTAAGTTGTTGAATTACCAAGTGTAATTAGTGCCATCAAATATATGCCTACAGGACTCCAGGCTTGGCTGCCAGCTCGACCAGTCAGATTTCTCAGAACTGACTGAATTTCCCTTGCTTGCGTGGATTGCAGAAGCTGTGGTCCACTGAAGTTTTTTTTTTTTTTTCCCCTGGAGAAGGGGAGACCAGAAGATTACTCGTGGGGCCATTGGGATTGCCTACCCTTGTTTTTTCTGTAGTTTTCCACCGCGGAAGGAACAGGGTAAGTGCAAGGCAATGGCCGAGATATATCAGGCTCTCGCAGGGGAAACAAGTCTCTTTGAAGAGACACAAGAGCGCCCAGCCGCTTTTAGATCACTTTAGGAATGTTTTTTTTAGATTAAAATATTTTTGAAATCTAAGATCTATTTTTTGGACTTCGTTGAAAATGTTGGCTAACTTTGTGCTTTCTTTGCTATAACTGATTCTGGTGGAAGTTTGATGGACTCTATATTTGCAACATAATGAAACGTCTGCATATTTTTTTTTTTACTTCTCTTTTGTATTAGAGGGATTTAAGAGACTCTGTTTGTAATTCTTCGCTTGATAAACTAAATGACTATTCATTTTTTGAGAAACTCTTTGTTTGGATTAAGCAGCTTGCAGCTTGAAGAACGAAAGCTCGCAGTTTGAAGAATAAAAACACAGGGTAACGTGTTTTTTTCCTTGTCGTCTTTTTCTACATCCTCCCTGGTTGGATTTTGCTTCATTTGGAATATATTTTTTATTTCTCCTTCTATAAACTGTTTAAAATATTATTCTCTCCTGTATTTTGGATTATTGGAACTTTCTTTTTTCTTTTGACTTTAAAAAAACAACAACAACAACGACGTTCTGCTTAATAGATTCTGCTGGTAGTATTCCATGGACAGATTACATGATTATTGTTTTGACTAGAAGGGTTGTTGTTTTAATTTGAAGGACACAGGAAAGATGGCTTTCCAACTTGTACCTGAGGAGCTCAGAAGAGAGATTACTGAGGTTTTTTCAAATATTCAAAGGTCGTTGGAATTACTGTTCGTAACTCTGCAAAATAGAGAGAAAGAACAGAGAACAGAAACGGAGACAGAAAGGAAAAATGTTTTTCAAGTGGAGGAGAAACAGAAGGAGGAAATTTTGAGTATATTAGTTCAGAAGAACATTCTGAAGGCTTTACACTACAATCTTGGTATAGATATGTTGTGGCAGTGGAGACAGAGTGAAAATATGGGTGCACAGTTGGATGGATGTTGTGAAATATGTGGAAAGGGAGAGAAGGTTGCTCTGATATTCTATATGAGATATAGAAAAGAGCAGGCTGTATATTGCGAATCTCCCACAGTGTATTGTGATTTTGGCATAACCTAAACAGAAGATATGAGAAACTGTATGGATATAAAGGTTAATGAAAAAATATGGACTTGAATTGTTATGAGAAACTGTATGGATATATAAAAAGTGATATTCTAAATGTAAGATGCTAAATACAAACACAAGTTGATATTATAGAATATTGTTTTCCTTAGAGATATATTTATGAGAAGATAATGATATGATGGAATTAGAATGATGGTTACTACAGGATGATATATATCAATATGTATTGTATGAATATTATAAGAATTGATATATTAGCTATTAGGTTAAGTGATATGATAGATTATGCATTTAGTTTAAATGGACACTACTACAAGGAATGGAAATTACAGATGGATAATTGAGATTCAAGAATTCCTTTTTTATGGAGATATATATATATTTTAGAATTAAATTATAGAAATATATATGTATGAACACTATAAGAATTGCTAAATTATGTATTAAGTTACATAACATGTTAGGTTATGAGTCATAATATGAATAGAATATATTGTAGTTTATTAGAAGTAAATAAGGCTTTTATTTGTTATACTAATTGGTCTTTATTGAAGATATAAATATGTAGTAATGAACATTCAACATTTAACTACTACTTCAAGGAGTGGAAGCCAAAGATGGATTATTGGGAGACAGTAAGATGAAGGTTAGAAGATTGGATTAAAGAAATCAAAAGGCATATGACAAAGAAAAGTTCCTGTATACTGTATGAAGTACTAACATTTAAAATCAATTGTTGTACTTTAAGTTCAAAGATAGATTGGAGGACATCTATTTTCTATATTTTCTTTGCTTATTATTTCTTGACTTCACTTTTTCTTTATCTTTTTCTTATTTTGTATTTCTGTTTCTATTTCTTTTTCTACTTTAAATTTTATTATGTATTGTAAAACTTAATAAAATTTATTAAAAAAAAAAAAAAATATATATGCCTACAGAAAGACTGAGAACAGGAGCCATTTATCCCAGTGCAATTTAACCAATGAATTTCTTTACAGCTGCTTATGTTGAATTTTTTTTCAAATTAATAATAGTATCTTCAGTGTGAACTATCCGCAACTGGAGACTTGAGATGTTAATTTACCATAAAATGTGCTGCTTTCTACAGTTTTTTTTTACAACATAGACACAAGGTATTAGTAGCACTTTTCCTGGAAGGGGTGGTTTTCATTAGTATATTGGTTTTAAAAGCACTCTTGTTATAATTTCATATCCTACCAAAACTTCTAAATTAAATAGCATTAAAACAAAAATGCTGAACAAAACTCCAGCAACTTCCTGAAAATCACCCTTCTAGATTGCTTTTTTTAAAATGCTATAATCAAACCATCACAGGCATAAGAAGGGTCTTCGTGCTGACCCAGGGGCATCATCTGCTTAAAGTGGCTTCATCCTAGTATACAATATGCTTACCTGGCTGTGATGCAATGAGTGTCTGCGTAGTTTCTGTGAAGTTTGAGCTGCAAAACCTGACTCCCATCAAGGTCCTGAATGGCATAAAATACTGCAACTATTTTAAAGATTTAGTGTGGCATACATAGAGTTAATGCCTTCACACATCTAAAATGCACAGGGAGTGCTCCAGCCTCATGGCTGCAGCTGAGAAACTGCCACCAGCAGACCAATGGGTTAAGGTGGAAGTTCAAAAGCAGCTTTGAAAGAAAAAAAATGACATCTGATCATAGCAATGTCTTATTATTATAAAATTATGTGCAGTTTTTGTATCTGGTTATTAGTGGAATGGAGATACAAGCATAACACAGGTAGTTCCCTCCAGTCCATATTGAAGAACTTGTGTATTGCCCTGAGTCACAAGCAGAATTATTTGCTGACTCCATCTGTTGAGGCGGCTCTGGATGACCATCAGATGCATATTTCATTTATGCTTTATTTTTGCTGTCCTGAGATTTATCAAGTCATTGTCTGTACCTGGCAGATGGATTGCCATTATAAAGCTATTGCACTTGATGCATGTTTCCCAGGGGTGCATTGTCCAGTTAAGCAGTGTTTGGTTATGTGTTCCACCTTGCTTGTTGATATATTGCATCACCAAAATGTTGTTGATGACTATTTTCATCACTTGGTCCTCAAGGAATGCTTCAAAGGACATCATAGTTCTGAATACAGCTAAGAGTTTGAACTGATTTGAGAGGGTTTCCTCAACTGCTCATAGATATATCCGTTTAACTATGCACAAAGGAAAAGATGGCTGCAACTTACAAACTTCATATTCTCTTCGATTGGTTACATCCTTCAATTAGATTTTTATGATTTACCCACCATGACAAAGAAGTGGACAATAGAGTATTTTCTTGAGATTTCAATAATATAAATGTTGGGGGTTATTGTTTGGTTTTCTGCATCTAACCAATGACCGAACCAGTATATACTCAAGTTACCAAGACAGCAACTGTATGGTGGCCAAGTTAGACTGGAACAGACAGCTGGGGCCATAGCATTTGGATCATCTCTGGAAACTGTGCAAAGATTAAACTGAATTGAAATTGTTGATCTTGCTGTCAAGAGTGCTTTCTTCCAAAGTACTGCCTGTAAATGGGACTATTAGTTCCAATGGGCCTTCTTTATAAAAAGTTCAGTGTAGACAAGCCTTGGTAATTATGGCATCCCCCAAAGGAATCAGATGGAGTGGCCATCTGTAGCAGGCATAGTCATATACTTGCAGGAAAGTGTTTTTGTTGTCATAAGCTTATAAGCCTGCAGGGAGCATACAACCCATTAAGTGTCTAGAAATACCTCCTCTGTCTTTTCCTACTTCTGTTTTCTTTTATTCCCTTAATAAATGTCAAAATGGCTCCTGGCATAAAAAAGTTTGCCGACCCCTGGACTAGGAGAAAAAACTTTAGGTGAGAGACTGAGAGTTTAAAGCAATTCAGTTTAACATAGGCAAGTATAGTTTGCAAGGTTATACAATTGAGTAATCTTAATGGGCAACATTTTAAAAAATTAATAAAATTTGCTGAAGTACAAGGTTTTCAATAAAGTTTGTATTTGCTCTCACAACTATACTGAAATAGCTACAATTCCTGCCATACTACTTGCAGAGAACTGCAGTATGAATTAACAGAGCATCAATTCAAATTTAGATTTCTCTGATTCAAGGGCAACGCTCCAGTCCTTGAAGCCTACTGATTTTAAATGGATCTGCTCCGTCTTTCAAAGAATGAATCCCTGCACTGGAGATATTCCACTACACACAAACAAATGAATAATTAGTCAAGGAGGTTTCATGACTTTAGATATTTGGTATTTGAATACAAGCTGCTAATGCTTTGCTACGACTGTCTACATCCCACGGAATACAGATAGCCTCAGCAGCTTTCATGCTTTGAAGCAACATGCCTCCCATAAAAGACCATGGCCATAAATGATTTGGTATACATTTATTAAATTAGATAGAATGGGAAATAAGTTTCATAATGCAAAGCAAACAGCTGGATATCAATAGAGTAAAAAAAAATGTTTTCAGAATTATTACAGCAAAACACCCTCAACACAGTATTACAGGTCAGCCAACACAGGCAATAGTATCTAAAAAGGGAAACGCTTAGAATCATCAGCACACATTCAGACAGAATTGGAGGTGGCGGCAAGCATCTAGCTAGGAGAAATGCTCCTGAATTTAACTAGTCTTGGATTCTTGGTGGGTTTGAAGCTACTGACGATGCCAGTTCACACATCAGACTTTCAACCCAGTTTCTGGGCTGTGAAGCGATGCTGTGGGTTGTGTAACATACTGCTGTCACATAGAGCATATGAAAAACATTAGGAAGAGTTGTGTGCTGCACAGCATTTACTTTTTGTGGCAGGTAACTGATGCATTTCAGTTGTACACCTCCGAAACTTGTATCCCAGCTTTACTCACACTGGACTGCAAATTTCACTGAAATCCATGGGAAGCATTTCCAAGTATATGTTTATAGAATCAAAGTGCATCCAGGAACAACCACCAAAACATGGATGTAATTGTAGCCATGCTTGTATTTACCTCTTTTACTTTTTATGACAAATACACAATAGTCACCGAAGACTGGATACTAATAAATAGTTGTGTATCATAATTATTCTTTTCATGATCACAGAGGAAAAATGTTAATAGCAATTTATTGTATTTACTACCCAAGTCTATGAAGGCTCTTTACTACACAAAAAGAAAGCTTAAGAGCCACAACTATAGCTTCCTAGGCTGCTCAGCTCTCAGATATTTCCTACCCTTTTGGGAACAGAAGTACTCTTTCTGTCATTAGGGAGCTTTTCATCCAGCAGAGCTTTCCAGCTGGCTGAATGGTAGAGTGAGAGACAAGGTCTTTGCCAGTTTCCTTCCCCCCTTCTTCTAGACCCGTTACCCCCTCCAAATAAGTACTCTGGGAAATTGAGAGGAATTCTTTAGGTGTAGGTAAGAAACTCCTCCTCCTAAAAAAAAATCCTTGAGAGTGGGAAAATGCTGATCAGACCTCTGTGGATATCCCTATTAGCAGGAAAACCAAACCAACCATTGGATCTATCTGAATGTGTCTTTATTCAGCTTCAAAATGAGCAAGAATACAATTCATTGTTATCCTCTTTCAAATCTTCCTCACTCTCTAGCTCAGAGTAAACTTAAACATCTAGAAATAGGTGTATGCTTTCTTCAAATTATGCAGTAGGGCTATGCAGTCCCTTCAGAAACCTCTCTGGATGTGCACCATGATGCACAAAAGAGCAGCAGAGGCTTGGAGGCTCAAAACATATCCAGAAGACAAAGTCAATCTGCCAACTATCTTCGCAGAAGTGCATCCCAAAACACAAACAGAAGACTTCAGAAGGTACACAAAGCAGCTGTGCCAAAGCTTCAGCTGAAGCTTGCCCCCCTCCTGATCTAAAAAGACACTTCATTCACAAGTGAAGCATCACTGAAAAATCTGCACAGCCATATTATGCAGCTCATTTTATTCCACTGGGATAGTATGGTGTATTCTAGACTTTTGGCTCATTCCTTCTAATTAATGAAATATCTTAAGGGTCTTAGCTAAAAAAATGCACAAGAATTCACCTATGTATTACTGATATATGATTGACATTAACTGTAACATTAATCTGAAAGTACTGCAAACTATGGAGAAAGGAACACAGTTGATTTTCAGATGGACACATACTTCTTCTGGGGCTTCTGAAAAGCACTTATTTCATTTAAAAAGCAACAGAAGAAAGGGAAAGGACTGATTTAGCATTCATAAATACTAATCCATTAACTTTATGGAAGTAAGATAGCTACAATTTAAATAAAGCAATGAATGGAAAACACATCTGATACTATATTTAAAAATTATTTTCTCACATATATTTTAACAATTAAAAAAATAAATATTTTAACTATAGCTAGCTGTGCCAGGAATTTTCATGATGATACAATAAAGCAATTCTAATGGACTTTTTTATTAGAGAAAAGAGAACAGGAAACGTGAGGTTTTTCTTCTTCCAAAGCAATAAAATTCATCACCCCCTTGATGCCTTATTGTCTTCAAACAATTGAGGAAATACAAAGTATGGCTGGCAAATATAGACAGCATTTAAAAATGTTTAAAACAATAAAAAATTCAAATAGCATGTAAGGAAAAATGTGCCTATTAAAGTGCATTGTTTCACTTTTTCCAACTTTAAACAAATATAAACTTTGTTACCTCCAAAAGCTCTACAGCTCTAATAGAAAATTATTATGTACAGTTCCTGTATATTGGGATTGTTTTTAAATGTGGTAAGTATTCATTTGTGACAATGGATTTTTTCATATGTTTCGCCTTTAATGGAATTAAGGTTAATTGGAACCTTATGGAACTTTACTACAGTGAATATTCCACTGAAATGTTGTACCTTAAAATGAATTCTCAAAAGGGGAAAAAAGGTTAGATTTCATCCACACAAGGTATCTTTCTTTTCAAATCATTATTGTTTATAACAACTGATCATGAGGAAGTCATTACACTGGTAATGCTGAATTTCCATGGCATAACATTTTACTGCTTTAATTTGTTGAGTATCTCACAAACATAGGAGCAAGCAAGCACAAGAACACATTAGGAAGATTTTTGTTCCCTTCTATCATACAGGCAGTCCTCCCGTTACAATGGCAATTGGGACTGGAATTTCCATCGCTAAGTGATGTGTTATTGTGCTTGCTTGCTCCTATGTTTGTGAGATACTCCAACAAATTAAAACAGTAAAGCATGACATCACGTGGCCACATTACTTAGCGATAGCAATCCCAGCAGTCCCTGTTGCCATCATTAAGCAAGGACCTCACGTGACCGCGACATGGGAAGAGGCGCTGAAACTGCATGCCAGGCAAGCAGACCAACAGGCAAGAACTACGAGTGGGCAGATGCCACGGGTGGGTGCTACAGAGTGCAGGTAAGTGAGTGCCATGAGTGGGCACTACCGAGTGGGGGTGGGCGGATGCCGTGAGCAGGTGCTATGAAGTGTTTGTAGGCAGGCACCGCAGGTGGGCAATATGAAGTGCTGGTGGGTAGGTTCCGCAAGCAGGTGCTATGGAATACAGGCGGTAGAGCATGAGATCCCCATGCCGCCCGGTGGTCCTTTGGGAGAAAATGTGGCGGGAGTGGGAGCGACTTGCGGGAGTGACTTGTGACATCCTGCTGGCTTCCCTATTGACTTTGCTTGTGGGAAGCTGGCAGGGAAGGTCACAAATGGTGATCATGTGACCACAGGCCGCTGCAACCATTGTAATTACGAGCCGGTTGCCAAGCGCCTGAATTGCGATCATGTGACTGTGGGGATGCTGCAACAGCCGGAACTTCTAGGACCAGTCGGAAGTCCCCCTTGTTCAGCGCCGTTGTAACTTTGAACGGTCGCTTAATGAGTGGTCATAACCTGAGGACTAACTGTATGTTGCTGTGCCTTGCAAAAGAAGTGATTGTAATTTCAGAAGCACAGCAGCACTTCATCAAACAAATATAAAATAAATACATTGCATTGGTGCCCAATTAATAGATTGAAAGGTGATCTCATTAGTATAACTGTGAAAGTTAAAACAAAGCTAGTATCCCTACAGTAGGAAGTATTACAAATTACCTCAATGTTCAAATATCACAGAACAAGCCAAAGGGCATTGTGTAATCACTTTTTGTCTCACAGAAAGGGTTACTTGAGAGAGACAGATTGCCTTTAATAAAAGCACTTTATAGAACAGCAGTCTCCCTCATCCCTCAATTTATACTCCCCCACTCCCTGACTTTCAACTACATAATGCATAGAAGTGAACCCAGGAACAGAAAGTTTGTATTGGTTTTGGAAAGCAAACAAACAAACAAAAATAATAAAGGGGGAAGGAAAGTAGCAGAGGTATTTCAACACTATCTTTCAAACAGAAATGTAGACACAGTAGAATTGATAGCTATAAAATGGCTGACATTTCTGTAAGGTTATCTGTAAAAACCAATATCCCAATGACCCCCCATGACAAAAATGGATCACAGCCTCTCAGATAGGATGCTTCCTTGGGAAATTCTTCTAACTAAATCCCTGGCTTGGCAAATCAAAATTAAGGGTAACAACGATGAAGGGTAGTGTGAGAAGGATCTAAGACTCTTCCACAATTTGAAGCAAGGAATTGATAGCAGCATCCTTGTTCCCTCTCTGAGCTTCTAGTACTGAACGGATTACTTCTCTGTCCATGTCGGGGAACATGTCCTGGATAGATTTTAGATCCTCTTCGTTACACACATGTTGAGGGTTGATTGCAGGTGGTGGAACTGCCACAGGTACCATGCCTGGGTTACACACAGCAGGCATCCCTGGAAAGAGACAGAGAATGGGGATTGATTGGAAAATATCAAATTCTAACATGAATTCAAAAATGTTGCAGTGTGTAAAATCTTCCCTTTAAGCAATTCACTTAATTCCAGAAGTAAACACAGATAAAAAGCATTTAATCAGGTACAATAAGACACCAGATGCAATTCTGGCTCATTAGGGTTATTATTAAATGCTGTCTGCTGGCCAGGACAGATAGGAATCTACGACTTTCTTTAAAAAAAAAATAAGTCAGATTTTTTTCCTTAAAATATTTCATAAAAAAGAAACCAGTTAATGATATAATGAACATAGTTTCTAACCGTATTCTTCTATCTGCTGAGATGGAGATGAAAGATAATAGTCCATGTAACTGACTTCTCTTTAAAGGAGGTAAGAGAAAAGTAGATCAGAGCTAAGAGTTGGAAGTGACCTTTCTTTCAACATCCAAAGGTACGAAGGTAGTTGGTGAACATTGAATTGGAGGTGATGGAGTCGTAGAATATAAAAGTTGATGATAGTTGTTCTTCTAGCACAGGGCTTTCCAAAGTTTTCCCGCGGCGACACACCAACCGCCGTTGGTGTGTCGCCGCGGGAAAACCCGGAAGCGCTGCTGCCACTTTCGGGTTTTTGCACACCGCCGTTGGTGTGTCGCTGCAGGAAAACCCGGAAGCGCCGATGATGATCAGCGCTTCCGGGTTGTGTGGCGACACACCACACTGTGTGTGGCGACACACTTTTGTGTCGCGACACACAGTTTGGAAAGCTCTGTTCTAGCATATCATGAAACAAATAACTTCCCAACATCCACAACTATTAACTGAAATCAAATTGTTTAACTCCTAATGACTTTACAATAATATATCTGCTTGTTGGTGTTAAAATAAATAAATTTGAATAATAAATAAATAAATAAATAAATAAATAAAATCATCATTCCATTTGTTGATAATCATTTAGCTGAAACTTCATTGACTTATACAGTTTTTTTTTAATCTGTTCAATCATGTCCAATTCTCTGCAGTTTTCTTTGTCCCTGCAATTTTCTTGGCAAGGTTTTTCAGAAGTGGTTTGCCCTTGCCTCCTTCCTAGGGCTGGAGAGAGAGTGACTGGCCCAGCTGGCTTTGTGCCTAAGGCGGGATCAGAACTCACAGTCTCCTGGTTTCTAGCCTGGTGCCTTAACCACTACACCAAACTGGCTCTCATGACTTATACAGTACATAAATGATATTTACAAGGTACCTTCTGAAGTTAATACTGCAGAATATTTATTCAGATTATATTAAACAAACGAATGGCTTTTACTAGAAATCCTGATTTTGTAACCTTCCTAATTAATAATTTTAATAATTAAATTTAGTCTTCTTGACTAATGATTTAAATAATGATCTCCCCTTTTACTAGCCAGGCAGATGTAGGAGACTGGATTCCCCCTCTGCTTCTAACTAATTGGAATCCATTCTTACATGGAACCCTTGGAGATCTAAAAGGGTAGAAATCTCCATGAATTAAAAAATTAGCTATTAGTGCTACAAACCTGAAATATCTATTTAGCTCTGTGATATGCTCACATTTAAATATGTAATACCTCCTCTGAAATACTCCTATCAAAATAAAATATTTTTTCCTAAATTCTATGAAGAGTTTTTCCAGCATTGACCATTTATTTGTAATCAATGCAGACAAGATGAACAACATGGCAGATTACAGACTAGAAAATGGTAATGATTTTCAAGAACTACCAGAGTAAGAAGTGAAGCAGTGCATTCAGACAGCTCAGGAGACCATACTATACCTTGTCAGACAAGGTATATACTCTTCTGTTTTAAACAGTATGGTTCTTTAAGAGAGAACAAAGGCGTGCTGGTCCTTTAAGATGGTTGCCAACTTCTCATGGCAATTAGCCAGGACTTCCCTGAATCCCTGTTTCCTGCAGTGATACTTCCCGCACACCAGTCCTGCTTTGCAACAGTGAAAAGATAAGGAAGAAAATTGATTGCTATTACCAATCATATTCAATTGATAGGTCAGAGTGAATCAAAGAAACTGGCAAAGGAAACAGGAGTCCTTCAAAGGATAGGGGACAAATGGAGAATATATAAATGTAACAATTTACAGAAACTGATACACAATTATTAAGAATTGCTATTTTATCCTTGGAAATATAGTGAATAAGCCAGATTTTGCTATCAAGAAAAACCCTTAGTACAGCTAGTTTCTCACTGCTAAAAACTTAATAATGATGTTAATAAAGACACAGGATATTAATTATTCCACTCATTACTATTGTTGGTAAAAGCAAGAGTTCCCTGTAATACTAAATTTCAAGAAATAAAATAAGTAAACTTCTGAGTTGAAGTTGTTGTTATTATTTTGTTTTAGGCACTTCCTGACAACTGTGCGTGGCTCACAAAGTTAAAAAAAAAGAACATGTTAAAATAAAGAACAAGATGGTAATACAAAATTGTATTTGTGCATTTATTACCTTGTTTTCATATTTGATGGAAATCTCTAATACTGATAATTATTAGATTTGATGATAAGCTTCAAATTGATGAAGTGGGGGGGAAATGAAGTCAGCATAAAACTTAGTCCACAGAAACCTAACTTGCAGAAGCTGTTCACATAATATTTGGATTAGCAATGTAGGTAGTAATCCAGATTTTTAGACCATAATCCAATGTTATTCTGCAATCTCCATCAGATGCTGGACTGCTGTGTATACAGTTTTGCAGCATATACCAAGAGCCTTAAATAAAAATCCTGAATAGATACACGATTATGAACTAGCTCAGTAAGAGCAACTTCCAATGAGATACATTTTCTTTTAGAAAACCATACCTAGGAATTTTCAGAATTACTCTCACTAACATTAATTGTACAATGCTTTACAGCAAAGCTTTCCAAACTGTGTGTGGCGACACAAAAGTGTGTCGCCACACACAGTCTGGTGTATCGCCACACAACCCGGAAGCGCTGATCATCATCAGCGCTTCCGGGTTTTCCCGCGGTGACACACCAACGGCGGTGCGCAAAAACTGAAACCAGCAGCAGCGCTTCCGGGGTTTTGCGCGCTGCCGCAACAGCGGCACTTCCGGGTTTTCCTGCGGCGACACACCAACGGCGGTTGGTGTGTCGCCGCAGGAAAACTTTGGAAAGCCCTGCTTTACAAAAATGCCAACACGTCTTGTGCCTCTTTTCAGTTCCACAATACCTTCATTCAAGTACCTTCATTCTGAAAATCAATGTTGCCAATTGATGCAAGCTGACATTAAAATGTGTTTTCATGAAAACAGACACCTCAATCATTTACCAAATTGCCTTTTTGAATTTAAACAAATGCCAGTACAGAATAATCAATACAGAATTGAACACAGAATTGTTCATAGTCCATTATTTTCAATTAAAAGAAGTGTTCTCCAAAGTTTATAAAGTTGATTTGGCATCAAGTGCATCAGCATGGCTAAAGTGAGAAGCATACAGACATAAGCAATGGCATTTAAATGAAAATGTAAAAAATGCCAATTCATTTGATAATACACAATATTTTTTCACAAAGCAACACAAGTAGTGTAAAAAAAATCCACTCATACTATGCAGAAAATATTACAAAATTTAAAGACAATAGTCTAGTACAGTCAAGTGCTTTCATATCCTGATATCTTGTCTCACCACTCTTTGTCCCATAGGGGAAATAAAATATTTTATTTGTGAAGTATTTTCAAATGTGTCAAACAGAAAGAGAACATCCCAAGCTTCATTATCACCTTTGAACCTGACTCAAATGCTGTGTCATCTTGTTTTCTTCTTGGGGAGGGGGGTGTCCCTGCCCAAACTAGTACTTAGGATGGATACTAAACACACAGTATAACCAGATAAGAAAGGAGATTGTTGTAGTATTTCACAATCATCTCTTCTGCATTTCTTCCTTAGTCTGCCTGTTCTCAAATCCTGAAGACCGAGCATTTTATTAATCAAGCAAAAAGCATTTCCTCAAGACACTTGACTGAACATTTTATACTGCAGTTAACAGTAAGGATGTCACAATACTGACTTTTTAATGATGAATCTAATACTACGTTGCACTAATAGCAATATAATAAGGGAGACAGTGTGAAATGCAGCTCATTTTTATTCCTTCCTATTTTTATGATAATAGGGCAATTGAAACTTGCAAATCATGCCAGCTGTGAAAACCAGATGGTTAACAGAGCTCATGTGTTTTTTGCAGGGGAAACTAGCAAGACCCATATTCCTATAGTAGTGTCCCAGAGTAAATAGACTTAAATGTAAGCATATTTTGGGTAAAAAGAAGCAAATGATCATATTATTGTTTAAAATTATTTTTTCTTCATGTGAACACTATTTATTTATTTATTTACATTTAAAGGCTACCCAACTCCAGACAATTGGGAGGCTTCTGTCTGAAAGTAAAAGACAATAAAAACAGAAAAATCACAAAAAAAATCTGAATGTCTGGAAGGATAAACACAACACACACACACACACACACACACACACACACCCAAACCCCACTCCGAATAAAAATGTCAGGGGCTCAGCAGCTACTCTGTCCCCAGGCCTGGGAGCAGAGCCAAGTTTTGAAGAACTTTCAGAACACCACCAAGGTGGGAACCATGTGGATCTCTGTGGGGAAGAGGGCAGGTGCCACAGCGGACAAGGTACACTTCCTAGGTCCTGATAGATGACATTATTTAATTGAAGGACCTGGAGCATGCCCACTCTGCCCATTCTTATTCGGTGGGCAGAAACATTTGGAGATAGTCTCTCAGATAACCAGGCCCTATACCATGAAGAGCTTTATAGGTGATAATCAGCATTGTGAATTATACCCGTAAGTCAACTGGCAACCAGTACAGCTTGCAAAACAGTGATGACACATGGGCATATTGCATGCCACCACATTCTGGACCAGCTGTATCATTATGTATCTAGCAGTGGCTTCACAGTTGCAAATATCGCTAGATGACATGAAAAAGATAGTAACACTAAACTAAACATTACTATAAAAAAACCCCCTGAAGTTGAAGCATAAAGCTCAACAGAAAACAAAATAATGGGATTGTTTGTTAAGATGTTAGTAGAGAACTTAACAAAACAGAATGTTACTTCAAGTTAAGTCTACTTCCAAGTATTAAAATGCTCTCTGGGCTAACACAATGTTACTTCACCACATTCAAAAATCCAGAAACAAGTATTTTCTGTGTACAACACAAAACATATTTATACTTCAACTCTCACTTTGCTGTGGGAGAAATACTAGAAGCTCATGTTTGTTTCTTTACTTGACCATTGTGCTAGTACTAGGCCTATTCCTGAAAATCCTTTGCTGTAGGTATCAACTTTGGAAGAACAACAGGACAAACCCTGTTCAAAAAATGCACACTAAAATGACAGGGGTCACTTTTTGGGGAGTAGGGGGTATTGGAAAAAGACGATGCATATATTTCCAGCTATTTTTAAAACTTAAAAAAAAGATCAGGTAGAGGTAGCAGTGACTTAATCACCTGATCAAACACAGATGATGGTAGGTACCAGTCACCAACTTGCCTTGATCAGACTGGATTGGGAATATGCATTCAGAGGTAATTCTGGATGGCCGATATCAAATCTAAGAATTAATGAAAACCCTTCTGAGATACCTGCCTGCTTGGCTGGTAGAGGTACAGTATGTACTGCTTTTTAAAAAAATCATTTGCTGTGGGCACACTGGAGTTCACAGGTTGTGCCCTGTGTGTTGTGTTTTGTGTTGTGGGTTCTTTTGCACTCTGCTAGCCATTTGGTACACATTTAATTTTTGCTGCTGCTGCTGCTGTTTCCATAGGAAGCCTAGAAAAAAAGTGTTACTTCCATCCTTATTAGAATTTTTTAAAATGCTTTTTGTTTGTTTTAGAAAATCTGCACCCTTGGCTATTTTTCTGTAGATCAGGTGATAGAGTAACAATCAGCACTGCCTACCAACCTAACTACTTTGTGGCCCTAAGGTCACAAGCACGGGAGTAAGAGGATTTTTTCAAATCCACATTGTTCCCTATGACTGAACACTTGAAATGCTTCAAGAGTCTCAATATGTTCTACTGTACATTTTGTTTTGTTGAAACACAGCCAACTTCACTGGAATGTTCTGAGTAAGGCTTATTTTTTTCAAATTTGAAACAGAACTTTTTTTGTTTGTTTCATGCAACCCACCCACCCCATATTATCTTCTGACAGCCAGCTTTTTTTCCCCACTAAGAAAACAATTCTATCTTCATCCTTTAATCCTTCACTCTTCCTAATCTCAGTACAACTGGGACAAACTCATAAAAGAGGAACTAAATATACCTGAATATCATACTCTTATCTTACTGCAGCTATAAGGTATGTGCCTCCAGTGATGACACAGAAGTTGATACTACCCCTCCTGATCTGATGATAGTGATTATTAAGTATATTTATTTAAATGAATTAGGCATATTCATTTAAATAATGATGTATGTATGCTGAAGATGAATACATTAAAATTCAATTAAGATTTGTAGTTGTTAGATAGTTTTTCTTGAGGAACTACCAGTTTATTTCAATAAAGCTGTGCTTCTACTACCTACTGAAATGGGATGGGTTAAATATGCATTTAATGAGATTGTGTACTGTGACATCCTCCTGCAATGTTCTGCATTCCAACATAATGCATACCATACGAATAAAAAACAACTTGTACAATATCATGCAGAATTCTTGTTTAATGGAATGGAATGCAAAAAGAATTAAGACAACTTACCCAGAGCAAAATATTCAAGCCCTGAGGACAGATGAAAGTGAGGGAAAAGAATAAGACATGGAAAACAGATATTACTCTATGTTATATGAAAAATACCCTTCTAGGAAGAAAGCTGGAAAAAAATTCCAACAGTTGCCCTTCAGATCTTAGATTCTATGATTTTGCTCCTTAAACAGTTGTACAGTACATACATACTTATTGATTGATTGATTATAAGTTTGCTGCCCAACTTGCAAAATTGTGACTCCAAGCAGCATACAACGATAAAAACAAAAACCCAATAGACCCCATGAGAACAACCAGAAATCACAACAACAAGACACACAGCTCGGGCTCACCAACATATATTACATCTTGCAGGATGAGCTCATCTAACATCCTGGCCCCAATGCCTCAGGGAACATCCGGGTCTTCAAAGCCTTTCAAAAGACTAACAGGGCTGGGTCTAGTCAAATCTTGGGGGGAGATCATTCCACAGGGCAGGTGCCATAACAGAGAAGGCATGCCTCCTAAGTCACCTAGATAACACTGTTTCATGGAAGGGATATGAAGCATGCTCACTTTATTGGAGCATGTGGGACAGGCCAAAAAAAACCGAGACAAGCAGTCCTGAAAAGAACCTGCTTATGAACCATGGAGGGCTTTATAGGTGATAATCACACCTTGAATTGCACAGAAGCCTACTGGGAGCCAGTGCAGCTTGCTAAGTACAGGTGTTACATTGGTATGACTAGGACATGAGTAATCAGGAATGGGCACAACTGGCACACTAGATGAAGTCATACAAAGGACCTCCTATTCATGGCTGCCGCCTGCTCTTTAAACAGGAACTGCAAGTCCAAGAGGACCCCCAAACTACACACTGGGTTTGAGTGGGGGAGTGCACCCCCCCCACACACAGATCTAAAGATGGAAAATTTCCAGCTCCCAGACAAGGGGGCCCAAAACCCACAGCCACTCAGTATTGCCAGAGTTGAGCTAAAGCCTGTCCTTTCCAATTCAGGTACCCACAGCCACCAGGAACTGGGGAAGAACATTAATAGCATCACTTGGATGGCCAGGGGCAGAGATGTACAACTGCATACTGATGATACCTGGTTCTCTCCCAGAGGTCTCATATAGATGTTTAAAAAAACAACAATGGGTGGTAAGACTGCTTACCACCTACAAAAACCACATGGAACTGATCCCAGAGAAAGGAGAAGAACCACAATAACATCCCACTCCCAACTCCCTGAGCTTGTCCAGAAAGATATCATGATTGATGGTACTGAAATATCAAGGAGGGCCAGGATGGATCCACTACCTCCAATCTGTGCCATCCAGTCATCAAGTGTGACCAATGCTGTCTCAGTATTATGACTTGGCCTGAAACAAGACTGAAAGAGGTCTAGATAATTCACTTCCTCCAAGATCCTTTGAAGCTGCAGGCCAATCACCTTCTTGACAACCTTCCCTAAAAAGAGAAAGTTGGAAACTGGATAATAATCATCCAGTTCTGTTGAATCCAGAGATAAGTTGTTTTTTTTTATGGAAGAGGCTGACAGAAAATTTTTAGTTTGTTCTAGTCTGTTCTCCTGCATCTCTTCATTCTGTTGTATTCATCCCATCCAACTTTCTTTTTCTAACTCAGAAGTGTCTTATCAATGTTAAAGTTTCTATTTTCAAGAAGCACAGAAGATTCATCTGTTAAAAAAAAACTTGAAAAAATAAGCCAAATATATTTATAATAAGATTCCATAAGGCTCATTGAAGCATTTATCTAAACATGGATAGGCTAATGCTGAGTGGTGGGCAGAAGCATGGATTTGTACTTGTATTCATCTACTGTACAAATCTTCATGTATTCTGCATGAAGTTCTGAAAAACATCCAGCTATTGGACACACCTGAATGGCTCAAAGTTTCTGTGAAGCAAATTTCAATATATGCAGAGATCTTTAGTTTTTGCTCCTATATAAGGCTTCTGTTATTATTCTAACTATTCTTCTCTAGAATATTCTTTGCTATCACCATTAGTATAGATTTATTACCTCAAATGCATCCTTCTTGAGAATATTCCAATTTCCATTAATTTTTGTAAACTGTGTGATACCATTTACTTTGTCAAAAAACAGATGGAGATTCTTATAACATACAATTTATACCAAAGGAAGCATTTTCTCGCATAATCCAAACCATGTACAGGAGCCCTGACTGCCATTCCAGAATATAAAAGAAACAGAAAATAATTTCTATTGTGTTTATCCAAACCTCACATTTATCTTTTTGTTAAGAAAAAAATTGTGGCAGGAGGGACCTTGGAAGCAAACATACTCTGCTGGAGCTCCCATTCTGTGGAACCAGCTCCCACAGAAATAAGATTAGCATCATTGTTATAAAAATTCAGATGATTAGTGAAATTTTTGCTATTTATGGAGGCATTTGGAAACTGATGAAGGGGTGTGTACCTAGGATGCATGTCACATCGGTAATGATGTTGTTTTAGTATGACTTTATAGTGAAGTTGTGTGTGTGTATAGTATACTGCTTTTGTAAGCCACTTGTGCTTGTAATAAATAATCAAATAATCAAATAAATAAATAAACAAACAAACAAACAAACAAAATCCTTGTGCTCTTTTCAAATATTACACTTTGCTATAAAACTTGCAGTTTTCAATTTTCATCTGTTACTCAGATGGCAAAAACTAATATCGTGGCCAGGAGGGCCTTCACACAACTTCGGGTTGTGTGCCAGCTACGCCCATTCCTGGATTGAGGGGCCCTCCGAGCAGTCATTCTTGCCCTCATCTCCTATATAGACTATTGCAATGCACTCTACATGGGGCTACCCTTGAAAAATATCCGGAAACTACAGCTGGTCCAGAATGCGGCCGCGCGAGCAGTTACTGGTGCCTCAAGATCGGCACATATAACACCACTGCTGCGTGAGCTGCACTGGGTACCAGTTTGCTTCTGGGTCAAATTCAAGGTGTTGGTTATCACCTTTAAAGCCCTACACGGCATAGGACCAGGTTACCTGAGGGACCGTCTCATCCTCATAACATCGACCTGCCCCACCTGGTCTTGCAGAGAGGGCATGCTACAGACCCCGTCGACAAGGGAATTTCATCCGACGGGGTCCAGGAGGCGGGCCTTCTCTGCAGTGGCACCCGCCCTTTGGAATATCCTGCCCCCAGAGGTGAGATGGGCCCCTTCACTCCCGGCCTTCCGAAAGAATTTGAAGACCTGGCTCTGCCGCCTTGCCTGGGAGGGGAGAGGTAACAGTTCCTCCTGGGGGTGGCTTGCGCCATAGAGCTCTCCCTATTAAACACGTTCTGACCATCAGTGGATTCTATACTATTTATTTTATTTATAATGTTTGTGAGAGTGCAATGTTGTTTTATATGGTTTTAACTGATGATTTTACTGTAAACCGCCCAGAGTCCCCCTTTTGGGGGAGATGGGCGGTGATCTAAATAAATATATAAATATATATTTATATTATAATAATAAATATGAATAAATAAATAATATAGCTCATCAGATGGTTCAGCAATTTGCAGCTTTGGCCCTTTACTACAGAGGTACCCAACCTTTTTGGCACAAGGGACCGGTTTCGTGGAAGACAATTTTTCCAGGGACCGGGGGGGGGGGGGGGTTATTTATTTATTTATTCTTTCTATTTTTATCACCGCCCTATCTCCCTGAAAGGGGACTCTGAGCAGTTTGCAGGCAGGAGCCAATTGCGCGGACCAGGGGGCGGGGTTTGCAGTTGGGAGCCAATCACGCGGACTGGGGGGTGGGGTTTGCAGGTGGGAGCCAATCACGCAGCCCAGGGGTGGGGTTCGGAGACTGGCATGGCGGCCCGGTTCCTAACAGGCCACGGACTGGTACCGGTCCGTGGCCCGGGGACCCCTGCTTTACTACAATCAGTATAAAACTTTCCTTGTGCCAACACAAGCCACAATTCCACATGCATTTATACAAGGGTGGGGGAGTTTCACTAAACACAATGGGTCTTACTTCTAGGTAAAGGATTAAGAGAACCGCTTTGTAGATTTCATAAAAGCCAAATAATATAATTTTATATCTCCAAAATTACATATTTTATCTTTTTAAAACAGAAGAAAAAGTAAACAAAAATGGTAACATTCTGTATTGCATACATTTCAGTCTTATGTTGGGAAATTTCCAAAAAATTTATATCTCAACTCAAGATAACTTTTCACTTATATACTGAAATGGAATACAGTGTGCAAAAGTTCATCCAAAAATAAATGCATTAGAGTTTAAGGTGCTACAAGATTCTTTGTTGTTTTACTCTAATTTAGATTGCAGTCAACTATTTTAGTTAGATAGGACATGCATTATCATTTGCTGTAACAGATGGGTATGACAAATGCATGCATTAAATAAAGACTGCAATGATATTGTCACGTGTGACTTGTAGATTATATTCATATCCACCCTTAGCAAAATTTGTGAAACTTTTAAAATACACCATTTTATACCAATACTGAATTTGCTAAATAGCAAAAAGACCGGATTATTCTGTATAACATTTGGCATAAATACTTCAAGTTTCTGGTTATTAAATAAAAGCCAAAAGGGCTGTTTGTAGATCTCAGTAAAACATAACTTTGACAATGATTTTTATTATTCTGAAACACTTAGGACTATTTGAAATATGCTGCAAACATTTAATGACTTTGTAATTAATCTTTTGAAATGTCTATAGTGTATTGTCCTTATTAAAAATTACTAGTTGCTAGAGCTAGATTCCCTTGAAATAAGTATCATGAATATGATGCTTTTATCTTAGAGAGATATTAAAGTAATTGAAGGGAAGATTGTTTGATCTTACCTTCTACATTCTATAGGACATATTTTAAATTAAAGGGACAACTGTGAATTAATAAGAAACTATTGCTTATGTAAGATATAGTTACTTTATTAGCAATTTATATTACCAGTGGTTAACTTCTTCAGCTGGTATTAACAAAAGTTAATCTTAAATTGCTCTGGTCAATCTGACAGTATCACAGATACCTGTAGAATAATTCTACATTCCCTAAAATATAAGATGCCCAAGTAAATAGCCATACAGTACTTTGGGACCAGTTCCGGAGCAAAATCACTTTAGCAACAGCTCTGGTCAGGTCAAAAAGAGAATCTAAGTTGAGATTTTCATTTACTCCGCACTGCTCCAAGCAAAAAGTGAGGTGTTACATCTCATTTCCTGTTTGGAAATGTAGTGGCACCCTGCATACGAAAAATGTAGTGGCTTCAGAACAGAGGGAAGGGCCACAAAAAATGAGAGCAGGAACCTGAAGTAATTTATGTGGTAGGTAAAGTGCCCAAAAGTTGAACAGGTAACAAAGCATGATTCTGAATGGAAACTATGAGTATTGGTTAGAATATAGACATGTTTTACACTAGTACAGAGCTTTCCAAACTTTTCATGTTGGTGACACACTTTTTAGACATGCATCATTTCACGACACACTCTTACAGCAGGGCACAAGGCAGGCACTAGGAACTGCGCGGAATCCTGGCAGGGCAGGTTTGGAGGCAGCAAGTCACAAGGCAGGCACTAGGATCTGTGTGGAATCCTGGCAGGGCAGGTTTGGAGGCAGCAGGGCACATGGCAGGCACTAGGACCTGCGTGGAATCCTGGCAGGGCAGATTTGGAGGCAGCAAGGCACAAGGCAGGCATTAGGACCTGCGCGGAATCCTGGCAGGGCTCAGAGGCAGCAGCAGCCACGACACACCCAGAGACTGCAGCCGACACACTAAAGTGTCGCGACACACAGTTTGGAAAGCTCTGCACTAGTATGTCACAACACATAGAAGTAAATTAAAATATATGTACACTAAGTTAAAAACAAGGTTAACATCATGCTAAAGAAGTCTTATGATATGTCAGAATTAAAATATTTGATGTGTACTGGGCTTTTATAAATATGGTCCAGATAAACTAAAAAAGTTAGTCTTCTTAGATTCAGGTTCAATTTCCTGATCTCATGGGTACATCCATGTAGTTTTCTTGAGAACAAAATAGAAGTAGGTTAAATTTATCAGTAAATTCTATTCAGTTTTCACTTATTTTGGATTGTAAGTGCTCAAATTAATACTTGAAGAAAAGCAGCACTGCTGATGTAAATTGGTCGCTATTTGTATACTGGAGTTAAAATTTCACTGATCTGACAAAGTGAGCATAAATCCTAATAGCCTATGCCACAAGAAATTTGCTTGTTTGTGCCACAAGATTTGCTAATTTTTAATTCAAGTGACTAACATACATTATTCCATTCATTAATTCATTCAATTTTTATACTGCCCTCTTACAAGACTCAGGACAGTATACATATAATAAAACATAATATCATTCCCTCATCATAAAGCACAACAAAATCTATAATTCTTCCAGATGTTTTCCCAATTTGCCAACACCACCTGAAACTTGCAAATTCATCTTGCTGGCCCGATACAATAGCCCACCCTTCCTTCCCTAAAAAGATTTGGGTTATTCTGACTAGGGCTGGAGGCAAGAATCTGCAGATAAAATCAGTCTGGAGAAGTACACATCCTTCATCGCTCTTTCTTCCACTTTGTAGGCTAGAACCTGGGCTTTTACCAGTGCTTTGACTAAAATTCAATTTTGATCTTGTGTCACTGCCGCTCTAGATATCTTTTCGCTCTCTTAATCTCCTGAAACTCCTCAGTAGACCAAGAAGCAGTTTGGAATCAGTAAACCAAAAGGGGCCTCAAAAGAGCAATGTTGTTCAGTGCCTTGGTCCTTTCCTTTTTCCAACCAGCTGTGTCACAGAACTGCCTGCTAAACTATTGGGAAAATCCTAACGCCACTCAGAAAACCTTCAGGATCCTATAGGTGCCTGGAGTGGATCATCCTAGCTGAATCCTCATTTTACTTTATAAGAAACTTAAAACATAAAATTGTTCTGTAGAACACACTTTCAAATTAATCCATACTTGTAAAAAAAAATCCAGTTCAAAGGAAAAGTCATTTCAGAAGTACAACATACAGATAGTCCTTGTTTAGCAACTGCCTCATTTAGTAACCGTTTGCAGTTAGGACAGTGATGAAAAAGTAACTTTACGACCAATAGTTGCATTTACAACCTTCGCAGTAAAGCAAATGAAAGCTAAAGTAAGATTGTAAGTACAGTCGCAGTTTCACTTAGCAACCTCTTCACTGAACAACTGAGTTGCCGGTCACAACTGTGATTGCTAAACAAGGACTACCTATATTCCATGCATGAACAATTCCATGCATGGAACAGCTGGTTTCAGGTAGTTCAAGCCTAAACTGAAACACAGTTGTTTTGGTCCATACAGTGGAAGAAAAATATTGTTTATTCCAGGCAAAAGTAGATTTGGTGAGGGAACAAGAATGGGAAAAAGCCAAGGCCATTGGAGGCAGCATCTAATGGGAGGCAGGGAAGGAAGAAATAGAGAAGGGAAACTGCTGGGAAGACTGAGAGGGCAGCAGACCAGTGGGATATGCTGAGCTGGGACATTAGCAACAGCAACAGCAGTGGAGAAGAGACCGCTATCAGCAGTTTTGAAAATATGAGAATACATAAATCTCAAATCCTTTGACATTAAACATTCCAAAAAAACTAGAGGCAATATCTGTTCCTCTCTATTTACCCAATCCAAAGTTAGTAAAGTATATTGCATATTGGTGAAACATACCGTGAAATTTCATTTTTTGAAAGTATTCATTCTCAGAGGAACCTATTGATGCTCATGTATAGCAGCACTGGAAGAAGCACAGCTTGTGGGGAAAAAACATCTCCTTGGGAGAAAGTCCCAAGATTACATATAATAATAATTTTTGAAGATCAACAGAAGAAACTGTCCACTACATCAGTACTAGCCGTGATCCAATACAGTACAGTTATATAAAAATAAGTGAAAAAAGGGACAATTTTGGCACAATGACTCTTATTTTAGTTTTCCTTGTCTTAACTGCTACTTCCTAGTTTCAGAAACTTTAACAAAATTAAAGAAAATTACAAAATGTAAACAACTGATTTAGTTAATGTTAGGAAGTTTCAGAATGACAGAATATTCTACAGAGGAAGAAATAACCTACTTTATTGCACCATCCATGTACAATTGCAGAGATGGGGCAATGTGGATAAGCATTTATTCTTCCATCTACATAGTACAGGCAATTATTTTTCGAAACAGATCTAAACTGTTCCTGACATAGAAAAAGCCAGCACTATAGAATAGAGTAAATAGGCAGCTTGTGATAGTCTCATCAACAGACATCGATTACAACAATTTAATGCAGCAGCAGCAATATTAAGAACTAGTTTTACTTTTACAAGACGCTGAAATGCTATAGGACCTGTGGAACAAGTTTGAACACAGAAGAGCAAGAGAGAGAAAATGCAATGCACTCTGCCTATCACAATATTGCTATTTTGGACACAGTATTAAACTATATATATATAAACACAAAGGTCCGCTTAGTTAAAGCAATGGTATTCCCTGTAGTAACCTATGGCTGTGAGAGCTGGACCATAAGGAAGGCTGAGCAAAGGAAGATAGATGCTTTTGAACTGTGGTGTTGGAGGAAAATTCTGAGAGTGCCTTGGACTGCAAGAAGATCAAACCAGTCCATACTCCAGGAAATAAAGCCAGACTGCTCACTTGAGGGAATGATATTAAAGGCAAAACTGAAGTACTTTGGCCACATAATGAGAAGACAGGATACCCTGGAGAAGATGCTGATGCTAGGGAAAGTGGAAGGCAAAAGGAAGACCAAGGGCAAGATGGATGGATGATATTCTGGAGGTGACAGACTTAACCATGGGGGAGCTGGGGATGGTGACGGCCGACAGGAAGCTCTGGCGTGGGCTGGTCCATGAAATCACGAAGAGTCGGAAGCGACTGAACGAATAAACAACAACAATTAAACTATAACTTACTGTTAAAAGCAAACCTCAGGCTTTTATATGCCTATCCTCCATGGGAAATTTGAACTGTTGGATGTCTCTATAATATAGTCAGTCATATCACAATTAGGTTTTACATGACCATAATCATAACCTTAAACTGGTTTATTTATCTAAACTAAATAAAAGCTCTGCAATAAATTTCAGAGGAGGGACCTCCTCCTGGCCTCCAATCATAGAATATTTGGCAGGAGCTCTCAAGCAACTGTATCTCTGCTGCTCTGGCTTGTTTTTTACATCCAAAGAGCATACTGAGCAATGGGTTGGGGTGGAGGAAGATGGTGAAGAGTTCATCTCCCTCACATATGTTGGCCTTGTTCCTGACCAGCCTATTTTCTGACAACCACTCATATACCAAAGAAACGAGGCTTCGGAGAGGAGTCAAAAACTTCAGTCGTATCAGCAGCTTGCTGTGACACTTGGGACAAACCAAGTAAATCACTTAACCACTGGTCAACATTACCCTCTGCTTAGCATTATGTGTGAATACACCCTATAGTTAATGGAAATAAACTACAGTTTGAAGCTAGCTTGCTTCCAATACTCATAGTTAAACAAATAATAGTTTGACCAAGCTGGGATAACTTGGCAAGCTATAGCTAATTTAAACTGGAAATAAAAATGTCTGTCTCCTCTTTCTAGCTGCATTGGGGAGGGATGGGAGAAAATGGCCCATAGATGGCCCCAAAATTACTGAGGCTCATTCTCACAGTATGACATCATAGTTTAGAATTACATCTAAACTAAGGTAATAGCTATATAAATATTGTTTTGGGCTCCCTGAAGTTCTGTAGACAATTTGAACATGCAAATATGCTTATTAGCTTCAAATTATGTTTCCTCATTAAACATTTCAGTTACTTCAGAGAACAGTTTCTCTCACCCTGCCTTTATGTTTAATAAATTTTTAAGAAAATTGTTTTTAAAAATTTGCATTAAAAATAGAAAATTGAAGTATCATACCTGCTATAGGTACATATCCAACTCCTTGCTGATACACTGTTGGCATCAGGACCACTGGCTGGGGCTGCATCATCATAGCAGCTGGTAAGGACTAGATTTCAAAGGGTAATAGGAAAAAGGGCATTTCAAAACATACACTAAAAACAAAGGCAGGCAGCAAGCATATATTTGCATAAACCTTTCAATTTAATCAGTTACTTGCATTACTGAATACAGCTAGTAACAATTTGAATCACTCAATAAATTCTGTAACAAGAACTTAGTGGCACAAGAAAATTAAGGGAAATGTTCCTGAACCTATATTTTAAAGGAAACATTGCAACATTTATATAGAGAGACTTCAATTTATTCAAATCAGTTTTGACAAACTTAAAGCAGTTTTAGGTATTATTTCATATAAAAGGAGAAACATTAGGTAAAGTTTTCCCCTGCACAGTCGTGTCCGACTCTAGGGGCTGGTGCTCATCTCCGTTTGTTAGCCTAAGAGCCAGCGCTCTCCGAAGACGCTTCCACGGTCATGTGGCTGGCATGACAAGCATGGAACGCTGTTACCTTCCCATGGAAGTGGTACCTATTTATCTACTTGCATTTGCATGCTTTCGAATTGCTAGGTTGTTAGGAGAAACATTACAGAGTTTCTAAAATAATTTCTGAAGAGCTGCTTGAGTGGCCAAAATTCTGGCAGTCCTGCTATTCTGCAAACCACTATGTAAGACAGAGCTTTCCAAACTGTGTGTCGCGACACAAAAGTGTGTCGCCACACACAGTCTGGTGTGTCGCCACACAACCCGGAAGCGCTGATCATCATCAGCGCTTCCGGGTTTTCCTGCGGCGACACACCAACTGCAGCGCGCAAAACCCGAAAGCAGCAGCAGCGCTTCCGGGTTTTTGCGCGCTGCCGCACTTCCGGGTTTTCCCGCGGCCACACACCAACGCCGGTTGGTGTGTCGCCGTGGGAAAAACTTTGGAAAGCCCTGATGTAAGAGTTTACAGAAAATGTTGTGCAATATGTGAGAGGCAGAATAATAGTTTCCACAAATAGAAGTACATATTTGTATTTATTTATCAAATTTATATAGCTAAATTAATGTTTTACACAAGGTGCTAAGGCAGAACAGGCGTCTGTGTCCAAGAATACAAACAATACAGAAAACTGCATAGCTTAACTATCCACTATCAATACCTGTCCCATATTATTCATGAAGCCTTTTCGGTTAATTCAAATTTTAGAAACCAGTCTAAGTAGAAGAGTGCAAGAATATGCCCTAAAAACTACTGAAATGATCTGTATGGATATCTTGTGCACCATATGTGCATATGTAACTGAGAGTCATCCTTATTAAAAATTCCAAAATTTTACTCATTTCCATGAGTTTTCCATGATTATTTTGAAGAAAAACTGCCATCGGTTCATTGGTATTTTTGGAATGGAAACCATATCACAATTTTATCTGAGTAAGTCATTATTAACTAATAACAAATGCGCTACCTGCATAATCTTTCCCCCTTACTCTCAGTTTGACATTATTTTATGATCCAGCTATTCAACTGCCAACTAAAGCAGCTATTTGTCACTTAGCTCAGCAGTCCCCAACCTTTCTGGCACCAGGGACCGGTTGTGGAAGAAAATTTTTCAATGGACCGGGGGGGGGGGGTTTGCAGGCGGGAGCCAATCGCACGCACCGGGGGGAGGGGTTTGCAGGCGGGAGCCAATCACACACACCAGGGGTGGGGTAATCGCGCGCACCAGGGGCGAGGTTTGCAGGAGGGAGCCCCGCGGCCCACTAGTGGGCCGTGGTCCACAGGTTGGGGACCCCTGACTTAGCTTACCGTGTATGACATGACCAGGTTAATCATTCCTTCTTTGTCATCGCCTTGCCTTCCACTCAGGCTATACCACTCATCTTCTACTTTTCCTTGTTTCAGTGACTCAGGAACAGAAATATGGGTCCAAGCAATGCGATCATCTATTGAAAACGCTCTCTGAAAAATAGAAGAAAAAATATAGATGAAGAAATATCTTCCAAAATATGCTTTTCCTATATTAATATTTCCTGTATGCTTTTCCTATATGCTGGGTCAGGGGAAGTTAAATAAAATTGAAATCCCTGTTTTTCAGAAGCAGGTTAATTTCTTTCCAGTTAAGAAATTAAGTCAATTCAAAGGGTGAAATATTACCGCATATACTCATAGATAAGCCAAGAATTTTAGGTGTCAAAATACACCCGCAAAATTGGCTTCAGCTTACCTGCAGATGGACTTATCTGTGAGTATATACAGTAATACTTTTTAAAGTACCCATATATCCCATATTTACTCGCATTTAAATCCATCCGCAGCTAAGCAGACCCTCAAATTTTTAACCAAAATATCATGAAATATGTGGATTGGCTTATCTGCAGGTAGCCCATTTTTCATGGTATTTTGGTTAAAAATTTGAAGGTCAGCTTATCTGCAGATGGGTTTATACACAAGTATGTATAGTATGCTCCTTCAATAGCACAGAACATCAAGATTTAAAGGAAATCAACAACAGCAGTAATTCCTGAGATTTTTTTTGAATTTGATGGCCTAATTTAAAAGTAAATTTATTGAAATATTAAAGTTTTTTTTTAATAAATTGCAGAGACTAAATTTAATTGAACATGTTCCAGAAAGAAGTAACTGTAGCAAATCCTCTAGCCAGAGGAATACTAATAGCCTGTACCCATTAAATTAGGATTTACACATTTGCTCAAAGGCTCTATCAAACTATTTAGATGTTAAGTGATCTTCTAATCTTAAAGTACTGTACATGCTATACTTTAATAGTTGTAAACTATTTCCTAAAAAATGTACTTAATCATTCACTTCCATGGAAGACAAGTAAGACGTCTTCAAAATATAGTTAAGTACCTTAAATAAAAAGAGTAAAATTACATGAAAATCCTGAAACTATTAACATCCTGAAGCTAGGAGATATCAGGCAAGTTCTGAAGGTTATGGCTATTGATAGGAATCTGCAATCTTCTTAAAGATTTCTGATGATTGGTCACATAAAAGAACAGTAACCTCATGATCACTTGTTTCAGCCAGAATTTGGTCAAAAAAGTCCTAACTGAGCCCCAAAGGGGATGAAGCCTAGTTCTAACTGTATTAGAGCATTAGAACTTGAATAAGATGCACATGCTGTAGTTTTAATTAAACAGCTCCTAATCTTGGGGGTCTCCTTATCGGTACACAACTCAGCACTGTATAGCATCATACTTTGGCTTTTAAAGCTTTGGCTTTAAATAATTTGATGGCTGCCAGATCATCATCACCATCATTTGCTTTTTGGTTTCTTATAAGCAGTTCTCTTGCTTGAAAGGTGTTTTTTTTATAGAAAAATTATATCCTTCACCATTTTAGTGAAGGTCAGGTGTAAGATACAGTCAGCATGGCCTATCAATTTATGTACTTTCAGGCCCTAAAGTGAAAAACAAGAGGTAAAGGGCTTTTTTCAAATCTTTGTTGCTTCCTATGGCTGAAGACTTCAAATGCATCAAAAACAGTTCTGTATCGGATAATCAGAGCGCCAGTATGGTGTACTGGTTAAGGCATCAGGCTAGAAACCAGAGGACCGCGAGTTCTAGTTCTGCCTTAGGCACGAAGCCACCTGGGTGGCCTTGGGCCAGTCACTCTCTCTCAGCACTAAGAAGCACACAAGGGCAAACCACTTCTGAAAAACCTTGCCAAGAAAACTGCAGGGACTTGTCTAGGAAGTCACCAGACCTCAAGACTGACTCAAAGGCACCCCCCAAATAAAATAAAAAATGGGATACAGGTAGTCCTCGACTTATGACCATTCGTTTAGTGACTGTTCAAAGTTATGACGGTACTGAAAAAAGTGACTTATAACCGTCCTCGCACTTACAACTGTCGCAGCGTCCCTGCAGTCAGATGATCAAAATTTAGCCGCTTGGCAACCAGCATGTATTTATGACTGTTGCAGTGCCCCGGGGTTATGTGATTGTCATTTGCGACCTTCCTGGACAGCTTCTGACAAGCAAAATCAGTGGGGGAAGCTGGATTCACTTAATGACCATGTGATTTGCTTAATGACCGCGGCAAAGTGTCGTAAAACCGGGCGCCTGTGATGCCTCACTTAACAACTGCATCAATTAGCGACCAAAGTTCCAGTCCCAATTGTGGTCATACGTCGAGGAGTACCTGTACTCAAGTTGCCCTATGCTTTGTTTTGTTGAACCACAGCCAACTATACTGGAATATTCTGAGTATGGCTGCTTTGTCCCAAGTTTAGCACAAAATTAGTTTTTGTTTCATGCATACCCTGCTCTGTATTGTCTTCTAACAATTCTGGGGTTTTTTTCCCCATTTAGGAAAAAATACGTATTGTTCCCTACATATACACTTTATTTCACTCATGCGAATCACTGCATATTCTGGTCAAATTCATGAAAGAACAACTAGTCCCGCCTTAGGCATGAAAACCGGCTGTGTGACCTTGGGCCAGTCACTCTCAGCCCAACTCACCTCACAGGGTTGTTGTTGTGGAGAAAATAGAAGGAGAAAGGAGTATTAGGTATGTTCGCTGCCTTGAGTTATTTATAAAAATAATAAAGGCAGGATAAAATTCAAATAAATTATTTATTTATTTATTTGAATGTATAAGCCGCCCAACTCCAATGGACTCTGTTGTATTATTTCAGTTATAAGGTACATCCTTCTAGTGATGACAAATAAATTTATATTATACTTACTGATCTGTTATAGTATTAGGTATATTCATTTAAATAAAGAACTTTACATACTTAAAATTAATAATTTAAAATTCAATTAAAATTTGTAGCTGTCAGATAATCTGCTTTATTATTATTTTCCCCACTCCTTTTTTTGCAATAACATTTTTATTAAGCTTAAAAAACAATACAATTAACCTTTCTTTAACAAAATTAGTTATTACAAACTACAGCTACATTTTATATACTATAACTATTTATAAAACACTATGTACTCAAGCAAAGCAAGCTAACCTTTCATATAAAAACTATACTAAAAAAGAAAGCATACTAAACTACATGAGGGAGGAAAAGATAAAAAGAAAAGTTTAAAAAGGAAAAAATCCCAGGAGAACCAACAAAATGAAAAGAAGAAACAAGCAAAAAGTTAATAACTTACTGAACCAACTCCTGCACTTATTTCTAAATATAAAAAAATAAAAAATAAGTCATCTGGCTGCTGAACTTATATAACTTTTAAAATCTCTTCATAATTAAATTTGTACACAAGGAATTAAATCTAGACAACATGAATCACATTGGTTGAATTCCTGCCCTAATATGCCCAGCTATATGTACTCATGCACACATCCTCGTGCATTCAGCATGAAGACCTGAAAAACATTCAGTTGCTGAACACACCTAAAAGGCTAAATGTATTTGAGAAGCAAGCTTCAAAATATACAGAAGTCTCTACTTTTGCTCATCCATGTGCAGGTAAACACAAATAAGGCTTTTGTTATTATTTTATTTATTTTTAATCTCTGTGGAAGACAAGCAAGAGTTCCTGAGAATTTTAGTCTTTATGGATAAGATCTGTAGCAATCTTCGCTTAGTCCTTCAGGATAAGTAAGAGGACATATGAGACATTTCCAATCTCTAAATTGCTATTTAATTTTCTATAGCCAGATAAAACATACATTTTTGCCTCATGGTATTGTTGCTTTTTCAGAGAGGATTGAAGTAGAAGATAATGACTGACAGTCAATCTTAAAGAGAGAATACTCTTTTTACCATAATGAGTCCCCTAGTTTCACAAGTAGTCCTATTATTTCAGGACATCCTTCAGATAAAGCAAAGCAGAATTATGTGTATTTTGTCAAACAGATTGAGTAGAGTAAGAAAAAGTAAAATGGAAGTTCCACAAACCTCATAGAACAGGGGTTTTTCATTTGTGTAAGTAATATTATTTAAGTGTCTGCGGAAAATTGTTTTCGTAAGTCAGTTTCCAAAATAATAATACAATTATCATTGCTTATCTATTTTAATTCCTATTATTTTCGTAATTATAGACTTTGGAAAATACTTTTCAGTATACTTTTTACTGTTATATATTACTGTAGCAACCTAAGAAACCCAACTGTGTGCAGTCATATAACACTATCATTTTGATGCCACCACAAGAATTCAACAGTACTGCTGGCTTTACAGACGCTTCCTCCTGAGCCCAGGAGCATGTGCAATAATTACAAGCTCAGAAAAGTATATGAGAAAAACTGGAACATAGTAGTACAGATAATAGGAAGCTGTATTTACTGTATCTATTCCCTGCTTGGCAAAGCATAAAGGGAGAGAGATAGAAGGAATATGTTTTACAATAATTTGTACCATAACAATATCTACTTCAGTTATCATGACTGGATATAGAAACAGAAAGATTGCAATCCATACCGTCAAATTAATCACATGTGATAAATATTATAGAAGCAATTTGCTCTTCAGTTTTACTGCGCTACTCTGCAATTCTCTTAATTTGGGCAAACTCCAAATTCGGGTGAGTAGAAGTCCTAATTTTTTTCCTATGCTGCAAATTCACAGGGGTACACCCTAAGAATCAAAGGAGGATGTGTGCAGAAGGAAAATCGTTCTCCCCCTGTTCTCTGACATAAGCAATTCTACTGGCAGGAAGGTTTAACTGGATGCAACTGTAAACAGTATGCACCAATATTTAAAAAAATGAAATTTAAGCTAAGTTATCCAACCCTGATTTTAATTGGCAAAAAATCTGCTTCACTTGTAATGGTTAAAAAAGTTCAATAACTTTAGGCTGAATTGACCCTAATGCAAAGCTCAGTAACATGTGGAGACAGAAGAACATTTTTGAAAAAGCACCATGAAATGATGATTGACCAGCAGAAACAAAGAATTGTCTCAACTCACTAGACCAGGGCTTTCCAAAGTGCCGCCGCTGGCGACATGCCAGTGGTGGCGGCGCCGGCGGCGTGGGGGGGCGTGTGGCGGCGCGCACGGTGGCACGCGGGGGGGGCGGTGGCGCGGGGGGCGTGCAGCGGCACGGGGGGCGTGCGGCGGCGCGTGCATGCATGGCAGCCGCCGTGCACGCGCGCGCTGCCACTTCCGGGTGGTGTGGCGACACACCATGCTGTGTGTGGCGACACACTTTTGTGTTGCGACACACAGTTTGGAAAGCTCTGCACTAGACAGTTCCTCAGGACCTGATGCCACATGTTTTAGGGAAATAGTTGCCCAAATTAGCCACTCTATATAATCACTGTAAAGAATAATTATACTTATCAGACTTGGACTAACCCTATACAACAAACCAGGACCTGAACACACTGTGCTATAGAGAGAAATATGCTATAACATTTGTAGGGTAAGATTCCAAGATAATTGCCCTAGTAGTAACTTCCCTAACTTTCCTTTGAAACACCACATTCTGCTTTGTGGTATCCTTCTTATACACCTACACTGCATATATTTGGGAGTTTCTGTTAACTGCCATCCAATTATGGAAGTAGCAAAGTGGGAGGGCTGCACGTATGAATATGAAAAGCAGCATAGTTGAGAGAAACTGGTGGTAGAGAGGCTACAGGAAGGTTATCAGATCAGGCCATGTTAAAAACAACAATACAAATTCATTAAGTTTCTTGGCTGTTGTGGGTCTTCCGGGCTGTGTGGCCGTGCTCTGGAAGTTGTGGTTCCTAACGTTTCGCCAGCATCTGCGGCCAGCATCTTCAGAGGGCAGGAGCACAGACAGAAGTGCTCTTTCTATGCTCAGGTATTGATGCCTTCGACAATACATTAAGTTTCTATTTGTCAACCATAAGCTTTTACTCTTCTTGAACAAATAGATTAGTAGAATTCTTGAAACCTGTTGATCAAAATCCTGCATTTCAAATCAGCTGGACCAGCAGTGATACAGCTCTTCAATAAATATGAGTATTTCACAAATGACTTGCAAAATATCAGAAATTACTTTAATACAAGCTGTCATTCTTTGCAAAATATATACTCTGATCCAACCTGAATGGTAAACTATTGCCAAATTAGTTAAAATACTGCCCCCCCCCATTTAATCTTACCTCATCAAATATCTCAAGATAGAAAGAATCCACCCCAGGAGGGACAGTGCACTGAATAACTTTGTTCCATCGAGGATTTTTGGCTCCATTATGAGCAGTAGGAGTTTCATAAACAGCATAGCCAAGTCGTATTCTGCAATATGGATCCATGCGTGTCATGCCATAGTTTTTTGCCAATTTTGCCTGCAAGAAAAAACCACACACACCCACAATGGGAAAGAATTATTACGGTATTCTTTTTATTATACACATTCCCAGGCTGAAACATCTACATAATTCAGTTGAAATCAGCTTATTAATTATTGTCTCAAACACAGAAGCTTAATTTTATAAATACTGTAATGCTGATCAGAACAACAAAAAAAAGCTTTTTCCCACACAGTTTAAATAAAATTAAGCTCCATAGCATACCACTGTCTATACATACAATGTCATACAATGTCTTCAAAAGGGAATACATTTACCAATCGAAGAGAATATTTGTAGCTCAGGGTTGAACTGTGGAGTCCTTGGTGCTCTGAGCCTTGTTGTTTTCTTGCAGACGTTTCATTGCCAGACTAGGCAACATCTTCAGTGTGAAAAGGGAGTGGGACTTGCTGTCTGTTTATATACCATGGCTTCTCCTGCTTGTTTTGGTGTGGTGTTGTTCTCTCCTTGGTAGTTCCTTGATTGGGCTGTTGTTTGGTGCTTGGTTGATTGACTGAGTTAATAGTTCCTTGATTAGGATATATTGTGCTGTTTGAGTGTTCCTCTGGTGCTAATCCTGGTGTTAATATTTGCATACCTGGGTGCTGATTGCTGGTAAGGAGGTGTTCTGGTCTTCTGGCTTTTCTATTGTCTCTTATGAATGGTATGTAAATGTTGTTTACCTCTATGTGTCTGTTGATGGCTGCTTTGTCTGAGTGCCAAGCTTCCAGGAATTCTCTAGCATTTTTCGATTTGACTTAGTTTAAGATGCTCACAGTTTCCCAGTCGAAAGTATGGTTGAGTCTGTCCATGTGTTGTGAGATTAAGGAGTTTTCATCGTGTCTTCTGACTGCTAGTTGGTGTTCGTGGATGCGCTCTGCTAGTCTTCTGCCGGTCTGTCCTACATAATAATAATGTATATAATGTGCCAATGGAATGATTTATAGAAATAATGTGATTTTGATTTAATTTAGAGGGAGGGATTGATCATGGAAAATTGTTGTTTATCCTTGCTGTTAAAAGTCGGAAGTCACCTCTTTTTGTGATTTTGAAAAATTTTCTGTGTTTCTACACTTTTTTAGTTTTTTCTTTTTTTTCTTTGTAGTTTTTTGTTTCTCTGTAGCTTTTATCTTTGCTTGAAACTTAATAAAATTCTTATATATATATAAAAAGATCTTCTGAGTCCATTTTTTTTCCACCAGTAGCATCAGTACAGCCTCTGTTAATGAAACTCCCTACCTTTGCGTAGGGAGGGATTTGTAATGTCCTGGAGCAAGTTGAACATCTCTTCAACTAGATGTAATAAGCCATGTGGAGGAAGGATCAACTATAATGAGCACCCTTTCCAAATCTAACATGATGCTCCTATTTTAAAGGTAATTCATTTGGGGAAAAGTAATTCCTCCTTCCTTTAGTATAAATACAGTACTCTTTATGCCAGCAGTATGTAACTTATTGAGGTTGAAAGCCAGATTTAGCTTCTAAGAAAAGTATCAACGGCCATATTACAAAATGTGATAGGATGAGGACAAAGATGTGGAAAGGGACAAGTCAAAAACAAAACTGGATGTATATTTAAATATAAATTAAAGTACAATTACATTAAATTAATTTTTATTCCCTATATATTTAGTAAAATCCTTTTCTTTCATATTAAAATTACAAATGAGCAGCTATCGCTGAAGGAGTCCTTTGACCCACCTCCTAGGCTAGATATAAACAGAATGTGTTAGCATCCTGCAATATGAACAAGGAAGAAAATATTGAAACAACTTAGTGATTTTGTGGTTAGGGTTCTCGTCTTCCAAGTGGCACTATTAGAACAGGTGCTAACTGATTTAGACCTCTCAAGAGCAGTTTACTCATCCTTTCTCCACACATGTTCTTATGTTTCAATTAACACAGCATTAGCAGAGCTGTGGCTTTACATAAAATCTCTCCAGCAGAGGGGGGAAAAACTGGAAATAGGAGGCAAAATGCACAAAAGCTGTAATCTGTGGGGTCCTTCTGCTGCAGATGATTATCACTGAAAACTCAATAGTGTATCCCAAAAGTGTTTGAAGACTTTTCATTTTCATTTCATTTACAAAGTGTACAAATTCTGTCACTCTATTGTTCCATGACAACCACAGATCTATTGCTATTTACACAGGAAGCTTATCACACTGTTCTAAATAAATAATATGCTTAAGTATAGAACTCCATTTTAAAGTTGTTGTAGACATTTTAAGTACCCGATATTAGTTGATTAAAAACGTGCTAATGAAAAGTGCATATTAACTAAATTCATATGTACTGCCCTCATAGCAGATGCTGATTAATGATTTTAGAGGAAGTTTATACTACTGTGACATTATACAGTTCCTGAAAATAATTTATGCTTAGTACTGCAAATAATTTGTTTTGCCCTGTAAGAACAACACACACTGATTATTAGTCAGGAGCCAATGATGCTCTTTTAATGTTATTGGCTGGCATAGAAATGTATAGTATATTTTAAAATATACTTTTTAGAATACCTGCACTACAGTGATGCTCAGTCTCCCAACAGTACCCATTGCTCCTCCATATTGTAACTGCTGAGCTGCCTGAGCATCCAATTGGATTTGCTGTTGCTGCTGTGTTGGGGTGATACGAAGGAAATCTTGGGGAAGTTCACCAATATATACCTATGGAGGAACACATATACCAATTAAAAATATTCTCTGTTCTCTCTTTCATCTACCCATCTACCCTTTTAAATGTATCTATTTCCTATATTCCGTTCTCTTCTGCTTCTAACCATTCTTTATATTTCACACATACCATATAGTTCAGGTCCTTAACATGAACCCTAACAGGCTCTATGATCCCACCTCATTTTATTTTAGAATAATTTAACTTATAAAAGTAACCATACTGTACAGCAAAGCACTAGCTACCAGCTTAATTATTACAGGTAGTCCTCATTTAGCGACCACCTTGGATCATTCACAATTATGACGGTGATGAAAAAGTAACTTTGTGACCAATGCATGCATTTACCACCTTTGCAGCATCTCTCTCTCTCAATCATATGTTTTCCATTACAGTCAGTACAGTATTGAGTTCTTCTGTGCCTGACCCGTTTTTTTCTCCACCCACCCACCCACCCACAGAGCGGACAGATTGCTTAAGCAAGTCATCTCTTCCTGAGCTGCTTTTCTCTGCAGCACAGCTCATCCCTAAAAACTGCTAACCGCAAGTTAACAAGCTCAGCTCTGTGATCCTAGTTGATTAGAATCCTCAGCTGGCTGGCGCTGCTATGTGAAACTGACAAGACCTTAATCAGTTTCACACTAAAGACTTTATTTTGCCTTCTAAGCAGCTGGCAGCTGCAAGCATGCTAGGCAAACAGCAGGTGCTACTGCATTCCTTTCAATGTGTATTCCCCATTGTGTGCTCTCTTGTAATCCCCTTTCCAATTAATGCAAATGCAAACATTAATTTCCTTCTTGCTAACCATCCCAGTGCCTGGATGAGCATTCCAAAGGGGGGGGGGAGTGGGGAAAAAGGGCTATAAGATTTGCCCTTTTACCCAGCTTCCTCGTGAGTCGAGTTCTGGAAACCTTCCTCACTATTTGGGCTCACCCAGCTGTTTGGGGTCATATCCTTCTGATGCTGTAAGTATATTCAGAGACAATTTCTTAATAAATCTTTTCCAAGATTTATTACCATCCTGGCATCTCCTTTAGCATTCTCATTCTTTGGTATCCATCCTGCACATTCTAAATTAAGCATTGACAGACAGATTAACAGTAACATGCACATAACCTGCTCTTATTTTCACTTGCTTATTTACCCCATACCAAGATGTGCTCCAAGAGAAAGAGAACGAACCCTAGTTCAGCTGAAGGAAGTAGCAAGCAGCAAAGGAAAGCTGAAGTAAAATCATAAGCACAGTTGCGGTCACGTGATTTTCACTTAGCAATCACTTCGCTTAATTACCAAGTTGCCAGAACCAATTGCGGTCACTAAACAAGGACTATCTGTATCTGCATGATTCTTCTGGGTCTAACATATACACCTATGTTGTTGTTGTTGTTGTTTTTGTTATTATTATTAATTTATTTGTTTACATATGAACTACAGATTATATGCCATTCAATCCAACATGACTCAAAGCATCTTATAAAAGGTATAATATTAAAACAAGAATAAATAATAACAAAATGAAACAACAGTGTCACAAGCAATAGATACAACATACAAGTCCATATATTCCCATGGTTCCCTGGAAAAGGCAGGTTTTAATGGCATGTTGGTTTTGGTTTTTATATGGACCCAGAATATAAAAAAATTAAAATCATAGGGGGCTGCAGTTTAGTGCTTTGTTTGCAAGTTGCCTGCCTATCCAGAAAAAAGACAAAAGCATGATATATGAGTTTGTTCCCAAACAGACAGATTCAAGAACTCCTTATGTAAACAATGAACTGAAAATTCCAATTATCCCCGAAGACACCCATATCCTCACAGGTTTGTCAATAGGAAGTCAGAAAAAGAATCAGAAAGTCTCTACCTTGAATGGACCTGGAGATAAGTTGGTTCTAAATTGAAAACAATTCACCTCAAATGCTTGTAATCCTGTATCATTTATTAGAATAAATCTTGCTAAAAAGAACTTGATGAGAACTGTGCTATTCCAAGTGTGCTCATCAGTACAAAGAAAGTGTGTGACCCCACCTTTTGATTTGACTATCTTTGCCAACTATTAATTCATAATTTCTGAACAAACTGGAATCTATTTTCCAGCCCTGCTCAATTTCATTTGTCAAAAAGAATAAATGCATTATGGATAATTTGGATATTTAGATATACACAAAGGGCATTTAACCAAAACCTTTAAAAATAACTATTATCAACACTTGTGCTAGATCTGAAAACTTTTGAAAATGAAGGAAAAAAATAACAGACTTCCTTTATGGGTGCTTTTATTTATCTAGCTAAATGATTACTAACTCCATTAAGAAAAAATACTGTATATAAGAATACATGTTAATTTGCTGTACTGTTATTCATAGAGAATGACCACATTCCATCATTTATTACATTTAAGCACCTGATTTTTCTAAAATAAATTCTGACTGTAGTATGATTTGACTGACATTGGCTACACAGTTATAAGAAAAAGATTCTTACATAATAAAAGGTAAAAACTGTTCCACAATTAAAGTAGCATTAAAATGACAGTAAACATGAAAATAATAATCCAACATTTTATGAAGCTTGTATAAATGAAGTTTCCCCTTCATGGATCACTGCCTTGTCGTGGCGAAGGGGCTTGCGTAACTCAATGAAGTCAGGTCAAGAAGAACAGGTCATGATGGAGAGTTCTGACAAAACGTGGTCCACTGGAGGAGGAAATGTCAAACCACTCCAGTATCCTTGCCAAGAAAACCCATGGACAGTATCAAAAGGCTAAAAGATATGACGCCGGAAGATGAGCCCCTCAGGTCGGAAGGTGTCCAAAATGCTACTGGGGAAGAGCGGAGGGCAATTCCGAGTAGCTCCAGAAAGTGTGAAACGGCTGGGCCAAAGCCGAAAGGACACTCAGTTGTGGATGTGTCTGGAAGTGGAAGGAAAGTCCGATGCTGTAAAGAACAATATTGCATAGGAACCTGGAATGTAAGAACTATGAATCAAGGTAAGCTGGATGTGGTCAAACATGAGATGACAAGATTGAACATCGACATCTTGGGAATCAGCGAACTAAAATGGACAGGAATGGGCGAATTTAATTCAGGAGACCATTATATATACTACTGTGGGCAAGAATCCCTTAGAAGAAATGGAGTAGCTCTCATAGTCAATAAAAGAGTGGGAAAGGCAGTACTGGGGTACAACCTCAAAAACGACAGAATGCTTTCAGTTCGAATCCAAGGCAAACCATTCAACATCACAGTGATCCAAGTCTATGCCCCAACCACTGATGCCAAAGAAGCTGAAGTTGACCGGTTCTATGAAGACCTACAACACCTTCTAGAACTAACACCAAAAAAAGATGTCCTTTTCATCATAGGGGACTGGAATGCTAAGGTAGGAAGTCAAAAAATAACCGGAATATCAGGCAAGTTCGGCCTCGGAGTACAAAATGAAGCAGGGCAAAGGCTAATAGAGTTTTGTCAAGAGAACACGCTGGTCATAGCAAACACTCTTTTCCAACAACACAAGAGACGACTCTACACATGGACATCACCAGATGGTCAATACCGAAATCAGATTGATTATATACTTTGCAGCCAAAGATGGAGAAGCTCTATACAATCAGCAAAAACAAGACCTGGAGCTGACTGTGGCTCAGATCATGAGCTTCTTATTGCAAAATTTAGGCTTAAATTGAAGAATGTAGAGAAAACCACTAGACCAATCAGGTATGACCTAAATCATATCCCTTATGAATATACAGTGGAAGTGAGGAATAGATTTAAAGGATTAGATCTGGTAGACAGAGTGCCTGAAGAACTATGGATGGAGGTTCGTAACATTGTACAGGAGGCAGCAACTAAAACCATCCCAAAGAAAAAGAAATGCAAGAAAGCAAAGTGGCTGACTGATGAGGCTTTACAAATAGCTGAGGAAAGAAGGGAAGCAAAAGGCAAGGGAGAAAGGGAAAGAAATAAACAACTGAATGCAGAATTCCAGAGAATAGCAAGGAGAGATAAGAAGGCCTTCTTAAATGAACAATGCAAAGAAATCGAGGAAAACAATAGAATGGGGAAGACTAGAGATCTCTTCAAGAAAATCGGAGATATCAAGGGAACGTTTTGTGCAAAGATGGGCATGATAAAGGACAAAAAAGGCAGGGACCTAACAGAAGCAGAAGAGATTAAGAAGAGGTGGCAAGAATACACAGAAGAACTATACAAGAAAGATCTTAATATCCCTGATAAATACGATGGTGTGGTCACTGACCTTGAGCCGGACATCCTAGAGAGTGAAGTCAAGTGGGCCTTAGGAAGCATTACTAACAACAAAGCTAGCGGAGAAGACAGTATCCCAGCTGAGCTATTTAAAATCCTAAAAGATGATGCTGTTAAAGTGCTGCACTCAATATGCCAACAAATTTGGAAAACTCAACAGTGGCCACAGGATTGGAAAAGGTCAGTTTACGTTCCAATTCCAAAGAAAGGCAATGCCAAAGAATGTTCAAACTACCGTACAATTGCGCTCATTTCACATGCCAGCAAGGTTATGCTCAAAATCCTACAAGCTAGGCTTCAGCAGCATGTGAACTGAGAACTACCAGAAGTGCAAGCTGGGTTTCGAAGAGGCAGAGGAACTAGAGATCAGATTGCCAACATTCGCTGGATCATGGAAAAAGCAAGAGAGTTCCAGAAAAACATCTACTTCTGCTTCATTGACTACGCTAAAGCCTTTGATTGTGTGGATCACAACAAACTGTGGCAAAGTCTTAAAGAGATGGGAGTACCAGACCACCTTACCTGTCTCCTGAGAAACCTGTATGTGGGTCAAGAAGCAACAGTTAGAACCGGACATGGAACAACCGACTGGTTCAAAATTGGGAAAGGAGTACGACAAGGCTGTATATTATCACCCTGCTTATTTAACTTATATGCAGAGTACATCATGAGAAATGCCGGGCTGGATGAATCACAAGCCGGAGTTAAGATTGCCGGGAAAAATATCAACAACCTCAGATATGCAGACGATACCACCCTAATGGCAGAAAGTGAAGAGGAACTAAAGAGCCTCTTGATGAGGGTGAAAGAGGAGAGTGCAAAAGCTGGCTTGAAACTCAACATTAAAAAAACCCAGATCATGGCATCTGGTCCCATCACTTCCTGGCAAATAGAAGGGGAAGAAATGGAAGCAGTGACAGATTTTATTTTCTTGGGCTCCAAGATCACCGCAGACGGTGACTGCAGCCATGAAATTAAAAGACGCTTGCTCCTTGGAAGGAAAGCTATGGCAAACCTAGACAGCATATTAAAAAGCAGAGACATCACCTTGCCGACAAAGGTCCGTATAGTTAAAGCTATGGTTTTTCCAGTAGCAATGTATGGCTGTGAGAGTTGGACCATAAGGAAGGCTGAGCGCCGAAGAATTGATGCTTTCGAGCTGTGGTGCTGGAGAAGACTCTTGAGAGTCCCTTGGACTGCAAGGAGGTCAAACCAGTCAATCCTAAAGGAAATCAACCCTGATTGCTCATTGGAAGGACAGATGCTGAAGCTGAAGCTCAAATACTTTGGCCACCTAATGAGAAGAGAGGACTCACTGGAAAAGACCCTGATGCTGGGAAAGACTGAGGGCAAAAGGAGAAGAGGACGGCAGAGGATGAGATGGTTAGATAGCATCACCGATGTAATGAACATGAATTTGAGTAAACTCCGAGAGACAGTGGAGGACAGGAAGGCCTGGCGTGCTATGGTCCATGAGGTCACGAAGAGTCGGACACGACTGAACGACTGAACAACAACAAAATAAATGAAGTTTATTAAATAATGGAAGTAGTAATTCAGAATGTTCACCCTTACCTGCCTTGTAAATACATGACTTCTTTTTAAAAAAAATTCAGAAAATACAAAGGTTTCTGATGTTGGAACCCTCAAGAAACCATCACTGGACCCAACTGTACTGGACAATTTTCGTCCGGTCTCCCACCTCCCCTTTTTGGGGAAAGTGGTTGAGAAAGTGGTGGTGTTGCAGCTCCAGAGGGTTCTGGATGAAACGGATTATCTAGACCTCTTTCAGTCAGGTTTCAGGCCAGGATATGGGACAGAGACTGCATTGGTCACACTTATGGATGATCTCTGGCGAGGGCGGGATGGAGGGACTGCATCCATCCTTGCTCTCCTAGATCTCTCAGCGGCTTTCAATACCATCGACCATGGTATCCTTTTGGGACGGCTCAGGGAGTTGGGGGTCGGCGGCGTAGTTTTGCGCTGGTTCACATCCTTCCTCCAGAGCCAGGCCCAATTAGCTGCTTTGGAAGACGATGGTCAGGCATTCGAACAACATGGCCAGTCCAGCGAAGTTGATGTTGGATAATCATTGTTTCAATGCTGGTGGTTTTCGCTTCTTCTAATACGCTAACATTAGTCCACCTATCTTCCCAAGTAATTTGCAGAATTTTTTGGAGGCAGCGTTGATGGAATCTTTCAAGAAGTTGGAGGTGGCGTTTGTAGAGGGTCCATGTTTCACAGGCGTACAGAAGGGTTGGTAGTACAATGGCTTTGTAAACAAGCATTTTAGTCTCCCTGCGAATGTCCCGATCCTCAAACACTCTACGCTTCATTCGGGAGAAAGCTACACTGGCAGAGCTCAGGCGATGCTGAATTTCAGCGTCAATGTCGGCTTTTGTAGATAGATGGCTGCCAAGATAAGAAAAGTGGTCAACATTTTCTAGTAACACACCTTTAAGCTGGATTGATGGTGCTGCAGAGGGATTGGTTCAAACTTGCTGGTAAAGCACTTCGGGTTTTATTTTAAATGTTAATCGAGAGGCCGAGCTTTTCATATGCTTCTGCAAAGATGTTTAGGATAGTTTGAAGATCTTCCTCTGAGTGTGCACAGACTATGTTATCATCAGCATATTGAAGTTCTATAACAGAAGTTGTAATTACTTTATTTTTTGCTTTCAGCCTACTACGATTAAAGAGCTTTCCATCTGTTCGATATATAATTTCTACACCAGTAGGAAGTTTCTCTTCAACAAGGTGTATAATCATAGCGATGAAGATAGCGAATAAAGTTGGAGCAATAACACATCCCTGTTTAACGCCGGATTCCACTTTAAATGGATCGCTTAGAGAGCCATTGTTATTCAGGATTGTTGCCATCATGTCGTCATGGAGTAGCCACAAGATGTTCACAAATTTATTAAGGCATCCGATTTTCAGAAGGATGGTCCAGAGAGCAGTACGATTTACAGTATCAAAAGCTTTAGTCAGGTCAATAAATGCCATGTACAGAGGGCGGTTTTGCTCCTTGCATTTTTCTTGAAGCTGTCGTGCAGTGAAGATCATATCCACTGTTCCCCTGGAAGGGTGGAAGCCATTTTACGTTTCAGGGAGGATGTCTTCTGATATAGATAAAGGAGACAGTTTGCGAGGATCCTTGCGAGGATTTTGGTTCTGTAGCTAGAAGGGAGATGCCTCGATAGTTTCCACAGTCTGTTCTATCGCCCTTTTTAAAGAGAGTGATAATTATGGCATCCCTAAAGTCTGCTGGAATCTCCTCCCTCATCCAGATTTTTTCGATGAGCTTATAAAGTTGTTGTGTAAGTTCAGGCCCGCCTTCTTTAAAGACTTCAGCAGGAATCCCATCAGGTCCACTAGCTTTGTTATTTTTCATTTGTTTAGTGGCTATACTGACTTCCTCCAAACTAGGGGGTACTGCAAGCTCATCTCTTATTTGTTTTTGCGGGATTTGCAAGAAGACTTCATCAGCCACAGTAGAGTGACGATTAAGGAGATTGTAGTAATGCTCTTTCCAGCGCAGTGCAATAGACTCTTTGTCCTTTAGAAGTTTGGCACCATCTATTGAGCATAAGGCAAGGGTCGGAAATGGCGGCTCGCGAGCCAGATGCGGCTCTTTGGCCCCTTGAGTGTGGCTCTTCCGCAGCTGAACTCACCCCCGCCCCTTCCACGCGATTGGCCCCCGCCCGCAAACCCCGCCCCCGGCTCTCGCACTGAGCGAGGCCCGGCGCGGCAGGGAGGCGCTGCTGGCCCGGGACGCGGCGCAGTCGGAGGCGGCGCAGGAGCGGCTGCAGGGGCTGCTGCGGCTGGAGATGGCGCTGCTCCGCGGCATCCAGGTGCTGGGCGAGGGCGCGGGCCCGGGACGCGAGCGGCAGGGCGGCGCAGGGCGAAGAGCCGCCTGCTCTCCCCTTGGCCGCCTCCGGTCCGAGCCTGGCTAAGCTCCCCCGGCCGCCGCAGGGCTCGGGTTAGCGGGGGGAGAGGACGCCGAACGGCGGGGTGGGGGGATTGATGGGGTGGGAGGGTGCACGCGTAGGGCCTCCCGCGGCCCCTTCTCCAAGGCGGGTTGCAGAGCGCGCGCTGCGCCCACAGGAACGCCTGGTCCCTCCGCTCCCTCCAGCTCCGCCACCAGCCCCAGCAGCGCCGCCAGCCCCGTCCTGCCGCCCGGCAAACCTCTGCCGGCTCCGTCCCCCCGCCGCCACTGCCACCACCCCGGCCAGGCCCCCTGCGCCGCCCTGCCGCTCGCGTCCCGGGCCTGCGCCCTCGCCCAGCACCTGGATGCCGCAGAGCAGTGCCATCTCCAGCCGCAGCAGCCCGAAGCCGCTCCTGCGCCGCCGACGGCGCCGCGTCCCGGGCCAGCAGCACCTCCCTGCCGCGCCGGGCCTCACAGAGACGGGCCTGAAGGGGCGCAGAGGCCGGAGAGGGAGCCCCTCCGTCTCCCCTTCTTTCCCTGCCTCGCCCGCCCGCAGGGAAGGAGGCGCGGGTCCCGCCCGGTGAAGAGGCGCAGCCTTCCGCTCTCCCGCGCCCCAGGTTTTGAGCCGGGCAGAGCGGAGAAGTTGCCCGCGGCAGCCGCTCTAGGAGCTGGCCAACCTCCACCGCTGGTTCCCAGTGCTTCCCCTTGGACGGGGAGTTCCCTCCCGCCGCCCCCCTCAGAGAGACGGGCCTGAAGGGGCGCAGAGGCCGCAGAGGGAGCCCCTCCATCTCCCCTTCACTCCCTGCCTCGCCCGCCCGCAGGGAAGGAGGCGCGGGTCCCGCCCGGTGGAGAGGGCGCAGCCTTCTGCTCTGCCCGGGAACGCCGTGGCGCCCAGCAGAGCCCTCTGCACATGCTCCGCGACGCTCCCTCCTTCCCGCCGCCTCTCCTGAGCTGAGCTCCGCTGCCAAGCCTGGGCGTGCGTGCGGGAGGGAAGCCGCCATCAAGGGCTTCCTCGCCGAGTTAGTCCGCCGCCTGCAGGGAGGGAGGCGGGGGGGACAGGGCTGGGCGCTGGGGCGGGGCAGGGGCCGCGGACGGCAGGCCAAAGGGAGATGCCAGGGCGACTGTAGTGACCGGAGGTGGCCAAGGGGAGAACAGGCGGCTCTTCGCCCTCGGCGCGCTGCGGGGCCAGACGAGCCTCCGGCTGCTGCTTCCTGCGCCCGTGGCCTCTTTGCTGCCGCCGCCGCCTGCCTCGCCTCTGCCGCTCTCCGCTTCCACCTCGCTTGCTGGAACGTATTGAAGGGGAGGAAAAGGAAACATCAAGATCAACCAGGAGCTTTGCGGAGAAGCGGAGAGCGGCAGAGGCCATGGGCGCAGGAAGCAGCAGCCGGAGGCCACGGGCGCAGGAAGCAGCAGCCGGAGGCCGCCTCGCCTCTGCCGCTCTCCGCTTCTCCGCAAAGCTCCTGGTTGATCTTGATGTTTCCTTTTCCTCCCCTTCAATACGTTCCAGCAAGCGAGGTGGAAGCGGAGAGCGGCAGAGGCGAGGCGGCCTCCGGCTGCTGCTACCTGCGCCCGTGGCCTCCGGCTGCTGCTTCCTGCGCCCGTGGCCTCTGCTGCCGCCGCTGCCCGCGGCGTAGCCGTAACCAGGCGGCGAGGAAGAGGACGCCGCCGCCTCCTCCTCCGACGGTGGGAGGGAAGGAGGAGCGGCTGCCCGCCTCCCTCCGCCCACCCTGAGGGGACCCACCCGGCGGCGGCGGCTCCCCTGAAGCGCGCCGCTTGTCATCGCCGCCGCCCGCCTCGTTTCCCGCCCCCATCATTTCCTTGGCCCGACGCGGGCGGGCGGAAGCGTTCTGGGGGGGAGACAACATGGAGGCGGAAGCGGCAGCCCCGCCCGCACCGAGTGGCGGTAGCGCGGCCCCACCGCCGCCCTTTCTCTCCGGCTCGGATCCCGGGAAGGCAGCGGGGGGCCTCGCGGAGGGAGGCAAGCAGGCAAGCAAGCAAGCAAGCGAGCGGGCGGGGGGCCCGGACCTCCGCCGCCGGACCCGCCCCCCTCGGCGCACGCTCTCCCACCCGCCCCAATAAGCCACATGATTGGCTCCCGCCCGCAAACCCAGCCCCCTTCCACGTGATTGGCCCCCACCCGCAAACCCCGCCCCCTGGCTCTCAAGCATTTCAAAATGTGCACGAGCATGTCAAAATGGCTCCCGGCATAAAAAGTTTGCCGACCCCTGGCGTAAGGGATTTGTACCATAGTTTATTCGTCCATAGATGGCCTTTATGGCATTAAAAAAGCCCTGTGCATCATGAGCATCTGCAAAATGTTGGATTTCTTGGGCTTTTTTTATCCACCATATGTTCTTAAGTTCTCTAGTTCTTCTTTGGACTTCTGCCTTTGCACTGGCGTAGATTTTTTTCTTAACGGCACAGTTAATACCTTTTTGCCATATCCGGAAGGCTTTCCTTTTCTTGTCAATAATATGTTCAATCTCACTATCGTTCTCGTCAAACCAGTCCTGATGGCAGATATCATACTAAGATGATAGCAAACTTAGGAAGTCGTTTTTGCTGAATTTTCATTTGCACATTGTATCCCTTCATAATCCATTTCCAAAATATACTTCCCTTGCAGTAAAACTAATATAGCCACAGCAAACCCTGCAGTCCTGTTGTGAATGCATGGGTCTCCCCAGAGTTTCATGTCCAGGATACCAGGATACTGTGTGAATCAAGTCTCATTGTAATTTTCTTATGGGCTTAATTTTTAAACAGTTTGGTGGACGGTGGGGAGGGTGCTGCTTAGATTCCTTCCTTTTCTTCCTCACTGCTAGCTACTGCTACTGGGGGAGGAAAAAAATAAACCTTCAACAAAACACCACCCTCATTAGGGGAAGGAAGATGTTCTTGGCCAGGAATTTGGCCAATCAGCCTTCCTAGACGTATACTAGAGGGAGACAAGGTTAATCTACAGGTCCACTGTGGGTGTGCTCTAACCTAATGTGAATCTCTATAAGCTTGCATTGTAAGAAACGCCCATCACAGAAAAAGAATATGGACACACACACACACAGAGTCTTAAATATCTCTTAAAGTATGATTAAGTATAAGCATTATGCAGTGTAGCAAGACATTCATTTATCATGATGGTTCTGGGATCTGGGAAAATGTCTATTTCATTAATATGTACAGAAAAACAAACTGAATTGTAGACATAATAGTGCAAATGCCATTAGTGGGAAGAAGTTATTTTCACTAATTCTAACACATACAGATAAATATAAATATAAAATATATTGATGAAGATGAAGATGAAGAAAACAAATAAATATGGAAAAGTTCCTATTGTTATGCCCTGTTGGCACATTTCAAATATCATGGCCACATTACAGGAACTTTTATGAAGTGGTTGCCACGGAAGGAATCCCTTTCATGCAAGGGCTGCCATGACGGGTATGTCTAGTCACAAAACATTCCTATACCAAAAGACAAACAAGTGAGAAAGTTTCCTTCCAGGATGTTCCCTATCATCCCCTTCTAGCTTATCTTTTTCCACCTGTGCAGGTAGGCACATATTTTCAAAGAAAACGCCAGGCTGAATCTTCCCACAATTTTCATTTTCTAAGAATACATGAGCTGAGATTAAACAAACATTATTGGAGCCAAAGATAAAGGTGGAGACAAGTGCTCTGTAGCATGCTGGTTTCTATTTATTTTTAAATTGTAAAAGAGTGGTGTTGTTTTGCAACAAGGGCTAGAAAACCTGGCAGGTACAACTCTGTATCTAAGAAATGGCAACCATCATTGTAACTGCGGGAGCTAACTCTAAAATATTATATTGTATAACAGTTTTTGACTTGCAATTTGTAAACTTCAGTTTGTGCCCTCTGGGTGGAACAAGAAGGAAATACACATGGAGCAAATACTACCAGAGTGCCAGAAGTCTGCAGTGTCTTTTCTGTGTAACTGGAAGGCACTCATTTAGAATACAAAACCTTGAAAGGGTAGTCATAGGATACCTGAAAGGGAACTTTCTCTCCTATGTTTAGTAATGATGTCTACCCTCTGAATATAACCTATGTATCAACTACATCAGGCTGGCTAGGGGATAAGCAGAATAATTCAACTAGGTTTATGGAAATTTTATCTCCTAAATCAGGGGTACCCAACCTTTTTGGCACCAGGGACCGGTCATGGAAGACAATTTTTCCACGGACCGGGGTGGCGGGGTTTGCAGGCGGGAGCCAATCGCGCGGACCAGGGGATGGGGTTTGCAGGTGGGAGCCAATCGTGCGGACCAGGGGGCGGGGTTTGCAGGCGGGAGCCAATTGTGCAGACGGGGGCGGGGTTTGCAAACGGGAGCCAATCGTGGGGGCGGGGTTTGCAGGTGGGAGCCAATTGCGGGGGCAGGGGCGGGGTTTTCAGGTGGGAGCCAAGCGCGTGGATGGGGGGGCAGGGTTTGCAGGCAGGAGCCAAGCACACAGATCACCACCGCTCACCTGCTGTGCGGCCCACTTCCTAACAGGCCGCGGCCCACTAGTGGGCCGTGGCCCACAGGTTGGGGACCCCTGTCCTAAATAACAAGAACTGACTGATTTTCAGGGCAATGTTCAATTGGCAGACAGTTGAGAATTATCAGACAGCTAAATATATATTTCAGTATCAGCTACTATTCTGAGCCCAAATATGTTCCAACTATTACCTTTTTCATTTTAATATTCAGATCCATTCTTTTTAAATACAGTATGCCACAAGAGATGACAGCACATGGGTGACTGTCTGAGCTGCTTTTACTTTTTTCCCCTCACCATTGAGATATTAGAAGCAATATCTCATATATTAACAATGAAGCATTGGAACACAAAACCATTATGAAATTAGCCACAGCCTTTGGTTTCAGTTATTATTATAAGCTTTAACTCAACAGTGCCATCCTATGCATATACTGTATACTCAGAGCTTCATCAGAGTCAAGAGATTTACTACCCAGAAAGGGTATTTTTACAATATAAGTATGAAATATCAAAGGTGTGGTAATACAGTGCAAAGTTCCACTTAAAAGAACAATGAAACTTACCCTATGGAAAGGCTTTAGAAGAAAAACTGCCAGTCTGCTTCTTGAAGGGACTGTCCAGGAAGCACACTTAATCATCAGTGTTCCACAAATCAATAGACCTCACACTATTAGAAGACTGTATCTGCAGAACTTATTTTCTTAAATTATTCCAGCTGTTACAAATTATTAACATGGGAAAATCAGTTCATCTTGGCCTTCTAAATTAAAGCAAATATAGATCTCCTCGGGACAAAAATTAAACTAAAAGCAAGCTGTGCTTCTTCAGCATCCTTCAGTGCCTATTTGTTTGTATTGCCATTCTGAAGACTTGCCTTCCAGAGTATATCTTGTCAGTGGCTCCCTTCTAAATGAAAACGAACAAAGGCATTTGAACACTCAAATATATATTGTTTAAAACATTAACAAAATTGCTTCTTAGAATAAGAAAAAAAAAGCTTTCATGCACATAAGGGCATGTTGCTATTAGAAAAGTAAGCTTTCACTACCCACTGTTGCTGTCAAAAAGTAGGCGTTAAAGCTTTATTCCAATTAAGAACACATACATGCTCTGAATTTTATAAATCTGAAATATAGTCCTAAATACGATGGTTATGTTCAGACATAATACTAAGCTATAATGTATTTTTGGGGTTTTATTTTACTTTGATGCCGCCTGACTCCAGGCAGCTTTCAATATAAAAACAACACACACACACAATAAATGGAAATACAGTAAGGGAAATAAATAAAATGGTAAATCCAGATAACTAACATTAAAACATATGAAACTCATGACAAACATATCCATCAAGGGGTTCCATCCACCCTATCTGAAGGCCTGGGAAAACAGCCAAGTAGTTAAGGCCTTCTGGAATGCCATCAGGGTGGGAGCTGTCTAGATGTCAAGGCGGACATCATTCTAGACAGCAGGTGCTGCAACAAAGAAAGTGTGCTTCTTGGGTCCCAAAAGATGACACTGATTTGGGGACCCAGAGCACTCCCACTCTGTCGGCTCTTACAAAACAGGCAGAAACCACAGGAGACAGGCGATCCCTCAGATAACCAGGCCCCATGCCACGTAGGACTTTATAGGTGATAACCAGCACCTTGAACAGAACCCAAAAGCATACTGGCAACCAGTGCAGCTCGCAAAGAAGGGGTGTCACATCAGCATGCTGAGGCCAGTTGCAGTTTTTGAGTGGTTTTCAAAGGCAGACCCGGGCATAGTGCATTGCAACAGTCAAGCCATGACGTGTTAAGGCCGTGACTGTCTGTCTGGGGGGCCACCCAATCCAGGAAGTACAGGTAGTCCTCACTTAACGACAATTGGGACCAGAATTTCAGTCACTAAGCAATGTGGTTGCTCTTTTGTTGATTTAGAGAAAACAATTAAGTAAATTCTGAATTATAGAATGGTTTATCCAAAGATAGGATTGAAGGTTGGTTGTGGAATGTAATAAGAGCATTATATGATGGAAGTAAAGCATACAGCATGTGAGAATGGAATCCTTAACCCAGAGCTTTCCAAACTGTGGGTCGGGACACGTTAGTGTGTCGGCTGCAGTGTCTGGGTATGTTGCAGATGCTGCTGCCTCCAAGCCCTGGCAAGATTCCACACAGTCCTAGTGCCTGCCTTGTGCTTTGCTGCCTCCAAACCTGCCCTGCCAGGATTCCACACAGGTCCTAGTGCCTGCCTTGTGCCTTGCTGCCTCCAAACCTGCCCTGCCAGGATTCCACACAGGTCCTAGTGCCTGCCTTGTGCCTTGCTGCCTCCAAACCTGTGATTCCGCGCAGGTCCTAGTGCCTGCCTTGTGCCCTGCTGTAAGAGTGTGTCGCGAAATGATGCATGTCTAAAAAGTGTGTCACCAACATGAAAAGTTTGGAAAGCTCTGCCTTAACCAGTGGTTCAATATTAAGCCTGGAGTAAGACAAGGATAAATGATGCCCCTTAGTTGGTTAATACATTCATGGGTAAACATTCATGTAAGGAATGCTCCTGTGGTGGTGAAGGATGTGGATGTACAGTATGTGTACTATTGCATGACAATGATGTCATGTTGTTAGCTAAATGTCAGGTTCTTTGGCAGTTGCCAAAACTGAAAGTAGTTCTTTTCTGAGCACAATTCTTACCGAGTTCTCTTTAACAAAATATACCAAGATGAAAGGGGTATGGGCATAAGAATTCCAGCAACTGAACTATTTTCAGTTTAGAACCAATATATCCCCATGTACATTAGGTAAAGACTTTCTGATTCTCTTTCCCACAGCATTTCTATAAATCAGTGAGGAAACAAGTGTCTTAACTGATAACAGGAAAGTTTGCAGTTGGTCGTTTACATAAGTCTATTTGAATCTTTATTAGTCTGGGAACCAACTCATATACTGAGAACGATGTGCAGTGATTGTAAGAGTTTATTATACAACAAGAAGACTGGTTTTTATAAATACATTTTCACAGCTGAATTAGTTCTGTTTGATAGAGAAAATGGAGTGAATGACCGCAAGTTAAACATAAATTCTCTTCAATTAAACATTCTCTTCGATTAAACATAAATGGCAAAAAAGTGAAGCAGAGAAATGTATTTATGTGACTTGGCAGAACATTCACGATAAAAGGGAAAATGGACTGAAAAAAAATTAAGCTGTGCAGATGCTAGGAAAAAGATAATGAATAGTATGTGGTCTGTGTTGAAGAATGAATATCAAAATAAGAAAAACTTTGTGCATAATAGTATGCTTATGCCTGCTTAGTTCTCCTGAAGTGAGAGTTGGATGTGTCACACAAAACATAAAAGCTGAATGTAGGAGTGTGTATGGTAAAATAAGAGAGGGAATGAATGGGTAGTGAATTGCTGCCCAGAGTTTCTTGGGTAGATGGGCGGTCATATACATTGGATTAACTAATAAATATATGAAGAAAAAGTGAATATGTTAAAAGAAAGGGATGGATGGCAGTGATGAAGCCAACATATGAAATGTGTGGATGTGTAGAAGCAAGGAGAGAATGATATGGAGAAGTTCAGTTAATGGTTTTGGTATAAACTAGATTTAAGTGCATTGCTTTTTCTAATCTCATGCCTTTAATTTCTTTGGTCGACTATTTTTTACCCCCTCTTTGTGTTGATCTTTAAAGGAAATAGTGTGACAGGTTGTACATGTACTTGTTTACATATGCAGTAATATGTATATATGCAGTCAGCACATAATTCAGCCTAACATAAAAATACATGGTTCTCAAACAGTTCACTGCTGACCACAAGGCACTGGGGAAAAATTAGGAACAAGATTACAACACAACAAAAGTTTACAGATTCCAAAGCTAACCATCAAGCTGAAGTTTCTGTACTATATTTATACACTAAGGAGGCAAGAACAAGCACCGGATTATTTATCACTGCAATAAGCCTACAGTGGTTTTGTTTAGTATTGGTTTGCATGTTTTACAAACTGAGTCAGTTTGGCTTGTAAACCATAGTCTATGTTTAGTATATTATGTGAACCCAATAAATTATGAGTTAAATAACCCACCATTCAACAAACCATGTTTTAATGCAATTTGTGAACTGGTTACCAGAAAAGCACTCTGATTTTGAAATGTTTCTCTAATAGCTGTTTGCTGGCATCTGTTCTTTATGTGCACATCAGCACTTTTTGACGTTGCCAAGGTTTACTTTCCTCAATGTAATAGAGCATCTCTAGTACACTAGCTTCTGCACTAAAAGGACACTATGTTGCTGAGCTTTGCAGCTAATCACTGGCAGTGGCTGCAACAACTGCAAATGAAATAAAAAAGGGCAGAACTGTAGGAGTTGTTGGGTTAAACCAATTATAACCTCCCTCCCCACAGAATGTTGAGTTTAAAGGGGTGTATACACATAAAGAGGGGCGTGGTGGCTCAGCGGGTAAGACGCCAGGCTTGTCGATCAGAAGATCGCGAGTTCAGAGGTTCGAATCCCTAGTCCCACGTGACGGAGTGAGCTCCCGCACTAGCCCCAGCTCTTGCCAACCTAGCAATTCGAAAGCATGCAAATGCAAGTAGATGAATAGGTACCACTTCGGTGGGTAGGTAACAGCATTCCGCGTACGTCATGCCGGCCTCATGACCGCGGAAGCGTCTTCGGACAACGCTGGCTCTTCGGCTAACAAACGGAGATGAGCACCAGCCCCTAGAGTCGGACACGACTGCACAAATGTGCAGGGGGAAGCTTTACCTTTTTATACACATAAAATGTGCTTCCATTTGTAAATAAAAATGCTTACATGTATAGCAGTATGGACATGTGCATATTGACACAGGCTGCCTCCAATCTACCAAAAGATTATAGGTCAAAAGCAAGTCTGAATCACAACCTCAAGAATGAAACATACAGATGCAGAAGATTTCTATCTACACTGTTACAACTTCTTAAACGCCTTGAAACAAAGAAAACATAACTTTTATATATTTAAATATTTATATATGTTTCCCCAACCCAATGTAGATATTTTTATTTGCCCACATACTATTTGTGTGTGTGTGCCTTCAAGTCATTGCTGACTCCTGGCAACTGCCTGGACTAGTCCCTGTAGTTTTCTTGGCAAGAATTTCAGAAGTGGTTCGTCACTGCCTTCTTCCTAGGGCTGAGAGAGTGTGACTAGCCCAATTGCAAAACCAAAAACCCAGAAGCAGAAGTACAGATACAGGAAATAAAAATGTGTCTCAATATGTCATTCTACACTGCTCATTTCTTGCATACCTCTACATCTACTTATTTGAAAAGCCTAAGATAGTACCATAAGGAATGCAGGGTAACACAATAAATACTAGAAATACTGTCAGACATGAGGATCCATCAAAGGCCAGAGGGCATAAAGATGGAATGAGGCTCAACTTTGTACCAAGGCAATTTTTTATTTAAATACAGGGGACCAAGTTCATTTCTCCCTCTTTCTCCCAAAGAAGAAGAAACATATTTTATCTTATATTTATTCCATGTTTTTATTAGGGCTCTTCTTATACAATGATTGTTAAATATTCTGTTTACTTTAATTTTATCGTACCAGAGATAGGCATGCCAGCCAAATTTTAAATCGTGACCTTCCAAAAGTAGCAATTTATAATTTTCTAATGTAGCCCATTCTTTTATCCACATAAGACTACATGCTTCATGATATAATTTTAAATCCGGGAGTCCTAAGACTATTACAAAATATACCTTTTTGGCTATCCTCTCAAGAAGCATTCACTAGAAAAGAAAGTTCCAATAGATACAAATGGTTTAGATACAAAGATTTAATACATTATGAAGGAGACAAATTAGAAATAAAAACAAGAGAAGAATTGGAAAAAAAAACCGACTACCAATGTAACTGGTTTATATACCTACAGTTAAAAGAACAATTCAAATTAGATTAAAAAATATATAAATTCATAAAAGAACCAACGTGGCTAGAAAATCAATTATTTTCCAGTAATGATCATACTATAATGAAATTTTACAAAATGTTACTACAAATAAAATTAGATGAACAAACTAAAGAATGTCTATGAAGGTTCTCAGTCATCCAGGTGGAATTGTCTGTAGCTTGAATCATGTCAACTGGATTTCTATTTTCTCAGTGGAAACGTTTCGCTCCTTATCCAAGGAGCTTCTTCAGTCTGAGCAAAGTTAGTAAGGGAATCCTTAAATATGTTTCTAGGTGGCTGTGTGACCTTGCACCTGGGGCTAGGTCATGGTTATTTAATGACCTAGCCCCAGGTGCAAGGTCACACAGCCACCTAGAAACATATTTAAGGATTCCCTTACTAACTTTGCTCAGACTGAAGAAGCTCCTTGGATAAGGAGCGAAACGTTTCCACTGAGAAAATAGAAATCCAGTTGACATGATTCAAGCTACAGACAAACTAAAGAATGTATGATAAATTGGGCTAGAAATTTTGGATACAATATTATGTATGATCAATGGGAAAAATGTGGACAAAAGGACTAAAATTTACATTAAATTATAATTTGAAAGAAATTTTTTACAAAATGATGTACCGTTGGTATATAACTCCAGATAAATTATCAAAAATGCACAAAAATGTATCAAATAAATGTTGGAAATGTAAAAAAGAAAAAGGAACATTTTATCATCTATGGTGGACGTGCATGAAAGCAAAAATATTGGGAACTAATACATGAAACTATTAAAAAAATTATATTAATGGACATACAAATTAAACCTGAATTATAACTACTGGGCCTTATGGATGACGAACTGGGAAAAAAATACGGAAAACTTTTATTATATATGATTACGGCAGCCAGACTTACATATGCTCAAAGATGGAAAGAAGAATGCATCCCAACAATAGAAGATTGGATTACAAAAACAATGGACCTTGCACAGATGGCAAAATTAACAGAAATGTTAAATGATAAAAATATGGACCAATTTAAAAATGATTGGCAACCCTTTCTTGTCTACATGATAAATATACAAAAAAACAACTTAATAAATATAGGATTTAACAATTAACTATATTAGAAATAGAAATGTAACAAAAAGTAACTAAGACAAGTAATTAAGAAATTGTATAGATATACTAGTCACAGTAAAGATAGTCTGGAATCGGACCCCTATTTTTTTTTTGTATATGTATGTATATATGTTTTATGTGTATGTATATATGTTGTATGCGTATGTGTATATGTTGTATGTTGAAACAATTTTATACAATAAAGCTTTTTTTTCCAAAAAAAATTAAAAAAAAAGAAACATATTTTATCTGACTACAGCACTGATATCTGGAGTCCTGTTCTCTACTTCTGAATCTTGTGGGTGGTATAGGACTATGCTGTTTGGTGTTTGTGAGCCTGCCTGTGTACTATGAATTTCCAAATTTAGTCCAGTTTGGTTCTCGTGCAGCCAAATTGAAGTCAAGGATTGAATAGAGCTACCAGAAAATTGGCTACTTTTATTGTTAGCTCAAATGGGGAACAGGGCAGGAGATTGGACAATCCTAGCTTTTTAAAATTTAAAAACACTTCAACCATTTTTTAAAAAATAATTCTAAGGTTATCTAAGTGATTGTAGAGTTTCTGAGATGCCAAACTCTATTTTTATGTAATAAACTTTATACATTAATATATAATTGGAAATATGGCTGTTCAGTTTCTGCTTGGACACAGATGAAGGGGAGCCCACCATGGTTCTGGTTAATTGGTGCTACTGTCAACTGCTCTATTATAATTTTTTTCCTAACATTTAATTGAAACATGCCTTCTTGTAACTTAAGATCATTATTCTGTCTCCAGCAGTGTAAGTCAATAAAGTTTTGATCTTTTTCAATGTAACACATCCCTTCAGATAGCTGGAGTACTATAATACGCTCTTCCAGTTATCTTTTCTCAAGGCTAAACATACTGAGTTCACTCTCTCTCTTCTCATAAGACTTAGTTTCTAGTCCTCTGATTATCATTGTTGTTCTCTGAATTGTTCCAGTTTGTGTGAATCCTTTCTAAAATGTAGTACATAGAACTAGACACAAGACCTGAGGTAGGGTCTGGCCAATAAATAATACTTCTTATGATTGTAATATTTCTTGTGATTCAGAAACTGTACTTTTGTTGATGCAGCCAAAATTTGCATTTGCTTTTTTTCCAATGCACTACTGCCAAGCCAGGTATCCCCTTTTGTATAGGAAAGGAGATCAATAGCTTGGTAATAGTACATTGGAAAAAAGGCAAATACCAGCACAAGAAATACTATGCTACTTGCATCTGTCTCCATTCTGCCATTTCAACCCATTCTCTATCATCAAGATCTCGAATTTTATTTCTATCCTCTACAGCAGTGTTTCTCAACTTTAGCAACTTTAATAAGTGTAGACTTCAACACCCAGCATGCTGGCTGGGGAATTCTGGGTGTTGAGTCCTCACATCCTAAAGTTACCAAGGTTGAGAAGCATTTCTCTAGAGTATTAGCTAACCCACCCAGTTATGGATCACCTACAACTCTAATAAGTATTGTCGTCATCTTTTCAACCCAAGACACCAGGCTTGTGGATCGGAAGATCACAAGTTTGGAGGTTCAAAACTCTAGCCCTGCGTGCGGAGTGAGCTCCCGCACTAGCTCCAGCTCTTGCCAACCTAGCAATTCGAAAGCATGCAAATGCAAGTAGATGAATAGGTACCACTTCGGTGGGTAGGTAACAGCGTTCCGCGCATGTCATGCGGCCACATGACCGTGGAAGCGTCTTCGGACAACGCTGGCTCTTTGGCTAACAAACGGAGATGAGCACCGGCCCCTAGAGTCGGACACGACTGCACAAGTGTGCGGGGGGTACCTTTACCTTTTTAACAATCCTAAAACTTTACTTCGTATCTCACTGGAGTCTGATGAAAAGCTATTTGAATATCATTTCCAAGCCTACTATTAATGCACCTAATAGACATACCACTACAAATTCATACTTGCTAAACAGCATCTCATAGGCAATTTTGTCAAACATTTTGTTCAAATCAAAATAAATAACATTTCCCCAATCTAAAAGTTACTCATTTTTTAAAAAAAATTAACTAAGATTATTTTGATAAATTTATGTTTGTTCTTAACAAATCCAAGCTAACTTCTAACAATCACTGTAGTGTGGAGTCCTTGGTGCTCTCTGAGCCTTGTTGTTTTCTTGCAGACGTTTCATTGCCAGGCTAGGCAACATCTTCAGTGCTAAAAGGGAGTGGAACTTGCTCTCTGTTTATATACCCTGGCTTGTCCTGCCTGTGTTGGTGGGGGTGTTGTACTCTCCTTAGTAGTACCTTGATTGGGCTGTTGTTTGGTGCTTGGTTGATTGACTGAGTTAATAGTTCCTTGATTAGGGTCTATTGTGTTGTTTGATTGCTCCTCTGCTGCTAATCTTGCTGTTAAACTTTGCATATCTTGTTGTTGATTGCTGGCCAAGAGGTGTTCAAGCAGCACACAACAACCCAATCAAGGTACTACTAGGGAGAGTACAACACCCCCACCAACACAGGCAGGACAAGCCAGGGTATATAAACAGAGAGCAAGTTCCACTCCCTTTTAGCACTGAAGATGTTGCCTAGCCTGGCAATGAAACGTCTGCAAGAAAACAACAAGGCTCAGAGAGCACCAAGGACTCTACAGTTCAACCCTGAGCTACAAATATTCTCTTCGATTGGAATCACTGTAGTTTCAGTTAGACAGATCACTTTATTATCTGCTTTACAATCTTCCCACATGTTCTTTTAAAGAGACATAGGATGAGCAATTCAGTCTCAAAATAAAAACTACAGACAAATTAATCATTAGTAAATAGTGCAGATATAAAATTATATCTACATTCTTGGACAAAAAAAAAACTTCCCACCCCAAATGTTTGAAAAGGTAGAGACTACCTTATTATTTATCTCTAACAGAGATCTAACAGTCTTAGGTGAAACAGACATGTTCCTGACTAAGCAGAAATAAGAGAAACAAGGTGGTCTATTAGCAAAGCCAAAAATAATTTAATGCACTAGCCAAAAAAGGCCATTATAGACAAACTCTCTAAGGATGCTTAGTAAGTGAAAGAAATAGAAACCCAACAATACCATCCTCCTTTAAGTCAAGGATGGAGCTGAGCCACCACGCCCCTCAAGGATGGAGCACTCTTGGTAAATTCTAGATTCAGTCTTTGACAGGACCATCTACTACTGGGAAAAATCTCAGCCTGAAACGCCAGAGTGTTTCTAAGTTCGTTGCTAGACGGACCAACAGGCTGATCTAATCTGAAGAGCTTCTAATGTTCTCAAGGCCCCACTCAACTCGGTGCTTTTTCTCGCCTTCCAGACCAGCTGAGTTTGCCTCTGGAAGTGACTCTGCCCAGTGTGACCTCTGATTCCACCTACCATTCACAAGCCCATCGTGGCCCTGGCGCTGCCCGCCCCCGCCCCCGCCCCACCCGCTTTTATGGCCACCAGGCTGTAAGCTCGCGCCTATGCGCTACGCCATGTGCCAGGGCGCGGAGAGAACGGAAGAGGGGGCAGAAGCCACTGCGCAACCCGTCACATCCCCATGAAAGTCCGGCGAGGTCTCCTCCCGTCCCTTTCTGAAGACCAAAAGTGACCGAGGAGGGGGGGAAGGTCCTCGGCGTCATCACAGCAATCACGACTCACCGGGCCCCGCTGTGTACTAACAGTGGTCGCCATAACACCTCCCTCAGCCTCCCTTCTTGTCTCGCTGGTAGTCCGTTGCTCCAACAGGGAAAGTCTGCTGATTCCCGTTCGTTTCTGTCTCGCCACGCCCCCAAATCCACCGCTATTTAGCACTGCGCTTGCGCTCAAGGCTCCTTTGGCAGCCGGCGCCGCCGGGCGAACCGCTATGTGGTCAGGCGCATGCGCCAAACAGAGGAAATTCCGGTCCTACAGCGTCGTTGTTCCTCGGTCATCTCCCACCGGCCTTTCGCTGGTGACGTTGGGTTCCCGTGATCGTTTTCTGAGGGAGCGCGGCGTTAGGCGAGGATTCACTCTGAGGGTGGTGATACGGAGGGCGGTACTGCGGATCTGCTGAACGTTAGTACGCAATACTGCCGTAGGAATTGAAAATTTTTGAACGTTTCAGCTGTTCGGCCTTCGAACAGCTTATTGACGTCACTAGCCTAAGCAACCACACCGCCATTTCCTCAGACGGTATTAAGCTACTAACTCAGGCCGCGCGAGTGAAAGACTAGGGTCCCGATGCATCGACGCCAGCAGTCATCCGATTGGCTGGCAGAACCGGGTGGGCGGGGCAAGATCGTTTTTTAACGCTGACGGAAAATTCGACGGTGTGAACGCGATATTTTTTTCCATTGGTACCGCCCCCCCTCTTTTTGGATGGGCCGGTCTGTGCGACTGCCTTGAAATCGCTCGTCGTCTTCCAGTCACTGCAAGCGGCAAGAAGGGGAAGGTGTGCGCCGAAATAAGCAGTAGAAGCCCCAGTTGTCGCGTTTGAATATGTTCGCGAGTTTGAGGAGCACGTTTGCTTTCTCCCATGCAACACAAAATAAAAATAAGGTGGTGGAGAGAATCCCTCAGGCTGCAGAAGGAATCTATTGGGGGGATGCTAAGAAGGGCTTCTTTCGAAGTAAGCACCAAGGGAAACGGTTTTAGTTGCAGAGAAATTTTTATTTTATAATAATAACGTGGATTAAAATATCCTTTTCTAGCCTGCTGCAGTTTGAAATAGAATTCTATCACTTCATTTTCCTACGCGCCTAACCTTGGGCTTAGGAAGGCTGTTTGGCATAGTAAATGCTAATGCACAGTGCAGTTCTTGTGGCTGGATCAGTAGACAGGGTTGCAGCCTAAAATGATGGGAAGGGTGTGGATTACATCCTTTTCAACTACTGTATCATATCTGTTTTGGCTTCCTACCAAAAGACAGCCATGAATAAGAGTCATCAAGTCGGCCTGTCGGTTTGCTGGCTGCTTAGTACGCAACATGTTCCCTTCCTTTTAGATTATTATTTTGTGAAATATATGATGAACACTTATTGCAGAAGAGAAGAAATAGAGTAGATGTAAATGGAACCAGAGGTGGGGAAGGAAGCTGGGAAGGACAGTTGTAAGGCATCGGTGTTTCTGTGCCCTGCTTTGCATTAAGCCTACATACCAGAACACAAACTCTAGTGTAGAACTAACTCAGAAAATAAGGGAGAAATTAATGTTCTCTATCAGAGGCAGCACATTGATCCATAAAGAAAACTCCCTTTTGCTATTCTACCAAGTGTGTGTGAATCAAATGACTGCTATCTCAAAATCACTTTTTTGTTTATTTAGCTTCTGAACTCTTCAACTCTTGTGTAGACTCCAGTCTTCAGCAGAACAAAGGTATTATAATATTATTCTGAGTGCTGTATTGGGAAACCTAATCTGATAATTTCAAAGCTTATTTAAATAATATAGCTGTTTCCTGTTACCAAGATCAGCATTCGTTTAATTAAAATTCATATTTCAGATTGCACCAGCCAGAAAGAGAATAGTGCAATTAGGGGCTTTGACATTTATAATGGATATTTATTATGACATACAATATATATACAAGAGGCAGGTACATCAGTGTTATTGTGCTGTCTTGAGTAAATTGATTATGATGTAGTATAATTAAGAGAGTATGGAAGATCACATTTATCTAATTTTAGCTAAGCAACTGAAGAAAGAGCACCCACAAAATGTCCACAGGAAGCCTGAATTCAGTTCAGGTAACTAGATGTGAATAAAGGACTTGTTTAACAAATAATTATCTCCTGGAATTACCTTGGTACTCTTGAGTTCCACGTTAAGTCCAAAAAGTATTGTGCCAGAATATTTTGCTTCTGAGCAAACTATATTAGTGGTTAAATGTGTATTTGAAAAAAGTTACTTAAAACTTCCTCTTCTGTTTTGAAGAAAGGCCACTGATTGGGTGAGAAGCTACAGTCAACTGCTTTCTTGGAATAGTGGTCACCCAGGTTCTCCCTACATACTTTCCTTGGGGTTCTCCAGGCTCAGGAAGATCTGCACCAAAATGTAGATCACAAATGCTGCAGATGTTTCACTCTGTATGTCCATTGATTGGTGGCTGGACGTGGTGTTAGTTTTGTTGTGTTTGGTATGCTTCCCACTTCCTGTCACCCCGTTGACAAAATGTATAAGCAGAAATGTTGCAGGGCCTGAGAAAGGGAGCTCTGGGTGGATTTTTAATCTCTATTGAAGGATTTGAGAAAGGAGGAGACTGGCCCGAGGTCACCCAGCCGGCTTTCATGCCTAAGGCGGGACTAGAACTCTCAGTCTCCTGGTTTCTAGCCCGTTGCCTTAACCACTAGACCAAAATGTAGGCTTCTCAACAAAGCCATAATGATTCCTTAGCAAAGAATTTTCTGTAAGGAACTGGGACTTTAACATTTCAAAATTACACATAAACCTGATATCTCAATTTTGCAATAATGCTATTATCACCACAAGAGGAAAGGCAACATGAAAGAGACTCATACCCCCTTCTTAAATGCGTAAAATTATTTTAGAAATCCCAGCTCAGCCTTTGGGAGCTATATGAAGATTCTTAAATATGCCTACTGCTTCAGGTATGAGTGCTATTACACTTTTATATAATCATATTTATCTTCAGTTAACTGGAACACCTGAATACTCTCACAACCAATGCAGTCACAAAACCAAAAAGAGCACCTCTAAAAGATCAAAACAGTGTAGCTAAAAAACAAACAAATTCAAATTCCAGCCTCACCAACCTATATGTTATCTGCCACTGCCCTACCTATTGCAGTCATTGTTACCTGAAAAATACCACAAAACATAGCCCACGGCCATAGAAAGGCTACCTCCTCTAAAATAAATTCACAGTATCCCTTGTCAGTTTTCTGGAATCTTTTAAAACACTGAGTTCTTTTGGAGGGCCTTTTCTTGAGCTTATACCTGATGCCAACTTGCTTTCTGTTTCCTGTTTTATTCTTTGTTTCTTATCTTTTTGTGCCATTACATTTTTTGGGGGGGGCTGAGGTTATTGTTACCTTTGTTACGATTGTTCTGACTGGCTTTAACCTCACCGAGGATGTTTTAACTTTCGTTTATATAGCCTGTAAGTCACAGATGAGAGTCATCTGATTAAAACAGGATAGAAGTATAATCAATCAATCATCCCATGAAGTTTCAGAATGTACCCTATCTGAAATAATGGACCCAAAATTGAACCAATTAAATGAAAAAATGTTAATAAATTAACATGGAAGCTTTCAATCAACCTCAGACTTTAAAAGATACATAAATGTGTATATTTTTAAAGAAGCGTTTTAGAGCAGTTCAATTTGTGAAAAATCCAAGATATGAAAACGAAAGGCATGACAAAGAGAATGGGAAGGAAGACTGACCGTGGAGTGAAGAGGCAAACCAACTGGAAACAGCTGCCCTACCATGGGAGCAACAGACAACATCTCCTACAGACAACCAATTCTCCTGAGCCAGGGAATCTTCCACATGAGCTATAGCCTGCTTCTTTATAAGGGCCTATTCATGTACAAGGCTAGGGCAGGCTCCTTTTACTTCATCCAATAGTGAATGTTTTGTTCTTTCAATCCAAGGTATTCTCAGCATTTTTCTCTAGGACTGCAGGTCAAAGGCATCAGTTTTTTCTTTGTTCACCCTTTCTGATGATCCAGCTTTCATAGATAGATAGATATATTACAACTGGGAAAACTATGACACTAACAATACTTTGTCGTCAGTGTGATATCTCTGTATTTTAACATTTTGCCTAACACTCATAGTCGTCCTCCCAAAGAGCAGACCTCTGTTTCACGACTGCAGTCACTAACCCTGTAATGCAAGTAGCTCAAGCCAGGGCAAAACACAAAACAATAGTGTTGCTGTAAAAGCGTCTTGAGTCCTGGTTGCCATGGTATACCAATTATTACCCCTAAAAGGAATGGGCTCTGTACCTGTCCAGCAGACACATTATGAGGGGTGTATCATTATTTCTCTCTCACACACACACACAGATTGAGGAAACTATTGAACATTTTTTGAAGTTAATAGGAAGGGAGGAAACCATCATTGCCACCTTCTGAGCAGTTCAGGGAACTGTTAGTATTATGAATGGTTGTGACAGGTGTTACTGTATTTTCCCAAGTGGAATTTCAGGGGAAGCAGAAACTACTGGTGCAGAGAAGCATCTGACAAATTCATAATAAATTTGGTGATTAAACTGAAGCCATGGGAAAGGTGAGAAAATAGAAGTCTTAATGCCATTGGCAACATAGTGGTGTAATTTTAAAGGACAGATTGGAGAAATAGTTCAAGTGACTGAAAAGGCTATACATTTATATTTATTTCATACTAAAAATGTAAGATGTAGTGACTTTCCCATCCTCTTCCTTCTTACCATTTTAATGCATAATTTTACCTGTTTTAGCAATTTAATTTGCATTCCCAACAATGGATAGCTGTGCATGCAGTAATGAAAAAGCATCCTTACCTTAATGCAAGACAATGCAAGAGTGCATAATTTTCTGATCACAAATGTTGTATAAGGATATTAATACGATCTCAGTCCTCCAGGGCACTAATATTTTTGGGGAGCATCAAGTCAAAATGAACCTGCTAATAAAACCTTTTATAAAAAAGAATCTACACAAATAATTTATACAGTTCTCTCTCTCTCTCTCTCCCTCTCCAAAAGCACGCTGGACTATAAATAAATACCATTGTTTACAGATTGATTTTTTTGCATGAAAATGTAGGGGTAATGTAACCCTTCCTTATACCAATTTCTTTGTATCTAGTGATACAAATTGTACTTTATATATTTTTATAAAGCACAATTTATGCGCCACACTTAAATATCAGTACATCTCTAATTTCCTCAACAGGTTCTCCCTCTGTAATGGTAGTAGCAACAGCAGTAAAGAATACAATGAAAGCACTATTTGCTTTCCTTTTCAATATTTTTTACCATATGTACATACTGTAGTATAGCTTGATGCAATATGTGATATATTGCTGTCTACAGATGGGCAGGTTTTAACTGACAGCTCCTATAGTTTCTCTGAAATCCCTGCCTAGTAACAATCTCCACCTGCTGTAAATAGTTGCCATCAGCCTTATATGGCCACAGAAAGTAAAATGCAGCTTGTACTTGCCACCATGAAGGAGCCTCAGGGAGTCTCTCTGACTTTCTGCAGCCTCTTAAAGTTGACCCACTGTTTCAGGGCAAATTAGGCCATGTAAGTGAAGCACCATACATTGGCAACCAAGAGATAGGTATAAAATACCTAGCCATCCAAATGGATCTCATACTGAGATTTATACTGCTCATGTAGTGCACAGAAAAGCAAACCATGGGAGTGCATTATTTCACCATGTTCTTGAAATCTTTGCATGGTCTTCTCCTTCTTGCACAGCCATAAAATATTATGCTGGCTTCGTACCAAATCTTAACAAGGATGAGAAGCACTATCTAGTTAGATCCCTACATAAAATAGTGACTCTTCATAAACAGTGGTACTGTAGAGAAGGATTCATGATGTTTTTTATTTTTTTATTTTTTGGCTGTAGATTATCCAAGCAAACTCCTAGGGAACATATAGAAGACAAACAGAAGTCCTCCTGCGCTGCAGGATGCTGCACTTTGTAATGGATGGAAAAAGAAATACACACCCAGATTAACAATTCTGACAAGCAAATTTCTCATTCCTTCAACTTTCTCTAGTATAATTATGGAAGGGAAAGGTTAAACAAAAATCTCCACTAAATTATTCTTTACTCCGTAGGCAAGGTTTCACTTCACAGTGCAAATGTTCATTTTGATTATTGGACTGTGAAAAAAACAGTCTGGATTCATTCATTCATTCTTTCTTTCCTTCTTTCGATTTCTATCACCGCCCCATCTCCCCCAAAGGGGACTGAATTATTTGGTTTTATGCATCAGGTGAACATTTTGAGACACTAAGAAAATTTAAGCAAAGTAGTATTGCCTACATACCTAGTATAAGAAATTATATGCTCTTTGCTAACTATACTTACATTGTAGTAATGCATTATGATTTGCAGCCTAATCCCATATGGATAGGACTACCAGATCCAGGCTGCAAAAATCCTGACAACCACTAGATGGAAGTAAAGAGATCCCCCTGCCCCAATCATCTAATGGTCTGGAACTCATAGACATGAAGGAATGTGGATGCACACATGGAAACATAGAAACATAAGAAGAGCTCTCCTGGTTGAACCCATTTTGTCCAGCATTCAGGAAAGCCCTCCATGTATTTTTCCTCCAGTCTAAATTATACAATTACAGAGGAGCATGGGCCTGAAAGCAGTCCTTCTCTGTGATGTCACTGGGAGTTGAGTGGCATATAAATTTAATAAATTATTATTATTATGTGGGGTGTTGCTGGCTATTGGGGTTCCAGGCGCTGAGTAATCCAAGCAACATGTTTTAAGGCTAACAATATATTTATTGATAGCATAAGGCAATAATGGATGTATGGTGCATTATTGCAAAAAGGAAAAACAAAGCATACGCAGAGTTCCATCACCAGAAGTGAGGAAAGAAAACATCATGGTCTGTGCAAAGACCAGGCGTAGTTACAGTTCAGATACAAAGTACATATAGATAGCAGTCAAAAGAAGCATAGAAAATGCATGAGTGAGATGAGTACCCATAGTTCATAGTTGAATTATACCCATGGTTCAACATTCTGATTGGCTAGGCCATTTTTCAGCTTCACATTTTAGTAACAGTTGTACTTACTATAAACCGCCATGGGATGGCGGTGTTGCATATTGGCTTTTCCTCGGGACGCTGTTCTCATGGGAAAAGGATTGGTATCACCTTTGTTTTGACTAGAGAGAACAGCACATCTGTTGTTTACTGCTTTTGTTATGGGAAATGCTTACAGCAGAGGGACTTGGAAAATTCCACTTTCCAGGCTAGAGATTCATAGTGAAGAAAATCCATTCGTTTGAATCTTACATAGAATGACTTTAACAAATAACTTTAACACCCCTTCCGGATGGATTTCAAAATGCTGTGGGGAAAAACTGTCATTTTTACAAGCACACAGAGACACAAGTGATTTTATTTCAAACACATTTGCTCTAGTCCCAACTTGGTAACCATGGCAGCATGTTTATCAAGAGGTAGAGCTTTCATGAAGATATCAGCCACATTCAGTTCAGAAGGACAATATTCTAACTGGATAAACCCTTCCTGAATTGCATGTCTTACATTTTTGAATTTCACATCAACATATTTTGTCCAGCCTTTCACATTCTCAGAGATAGCAAGCGAAATGCATGACTGTGAGTCTTCAAACACTGTGAATGGTGAGGTTATATCTACGGAAAGATCTCCAAATAGTTGTTTACACCAGTGTAACTCATTTATTGCCTCACTGAGGGCGCTATATTCTGCCTCGCAGGTTGAAACGGCAATTGAACTTTGCTTTCTCGCCCGCCAGGCGATGGCTGTATTGGCAAATAAACAAAACCACTCACTGACTTCCTGTCTCCCTCTTCTGCAAAAGAGCTGTCAACATAAATCACAGGCATTTTGGCTTTAGTAGCTGATACTTTAAGACAAAAATCAGCGGTGCCTTTAAGGTAACGTAGGACCCTTTTTAACCCTTGCCAATCTCGCATGGATGGTTTGGCAACCTTACGACTGAGTACTCCAACTGAGTAAGCTAAGTCAGGACGTGTCCATTGTGTTAAGTGTAGCAAGCTTCCTACAGCAGAGTGATACAATTCAGGTTGAGGACAACGTTCCTCACATGTGTCACCCTTTAGGAAATCAAGAGTCATTGGTGTTTTGGTAGGTTTTGCATTTGACATCTCAAGTTGACTCAACAATTGATCAATTTTTCTCTTCTGACTCAGATAGAATTCACCACTCTGAGCTCTAGTGACTTCAACACCTAGATAGTATTTCAGCTCACCTAAGTCTTTCAACTGAAAGTACTGTCTTAATTGTGTTGCAAACTCTTGTACAAGGTGCAAAGAACCAGTTGCTAGGCAAAAATCATCAACATACGTTAGCAACACCGTGTAGCTACTTCCAGACCCTCTTACGTACACACAAGGATCAGCAATTGACTTTTTAAATTTTAGCTCCATCAAAGCCTTATCTAAACTTTGATGCCAACAGCGACCAGCCTGTTTCAATCCATAAAGCGCCTTGCGCAGCCTGTACACTTTCTGGGAATTGCCACAAGCATATCCAGGAGCCTGCTTCATGTACACTGTTTCAGGGAGCTCTGCATTCAGACATGCTGTGTCAACATCAAAATGATGGACAACAAGTTCACGCTGTGCAGCCAGAGAAAGTACCATATGTAAAGACTCTGGTCTAGCTGTGGGTGCATATGTGAGATCATAGTTCAAAAACCTTTCTTGTGAAAACCCCTGAGCAACAAGCCTGGCTTTGTACTGCACTGTATTATCAGGAAGAAGCTTCTTTCTGAAAACCCATCTGGAACCAACAGCTTTTTGGGATGGGGGCAAGTCAGTGACTTCAAACACCTTTTGATTCACTAATGCCTCAAACTCCTTATCCATTGCTGTGTTCCACTTCTCCTGCTCTTCAACAGGCAGAAGCAACACCTCCTGGAAAGACTGAGGTTCACAGGTAATCTGACACACACTCACCTGCTGAATCACAAACCTGTCAGGCTTCACACCCTTTGTGGAACGTGCAGACCTACGAGGAATTACCACTGCCTCTTCCTCATCACTGTCCTCTGTCTTTTCACTACCTGATTCCCCCTTCAGGTCCTGAACCTGCTCAGGTGAAATTTCCTCTTCCTTCACCTGAGGGGACCCTCTCACCACACTAGGAGACTGGGAAACAGAAGGCAGCTGAACTGGTTGTCCAGCCACAGGAGCATGGACAGTTGGCTGTGCACTAGATTGCAACAATACCTCTGAACTAGCATTCAACCTATCCCAACCAGTAGGGTGCTCAAAATTAGCACTTCTAGAGACTACCACACGACCATAGCCTGCAGAAAAACGGTAACCCTTAGATCTAGAGGAGTAACCAACAAACCTTAAGCATTGTGCTTTTGGCTGGTTCTTCCTTCGCTGAGACTTAGGGATGTGAACATACGCAAATGTTCCAAAAACACGCAGATGCTTCAGCGAAGGGCGCTTGCCAAACAAAAGGAAGTAAGGAACTTCATTTACAGCTGAATTCCACACCCTGTTGGTTAGATACACTGCAGTCATGGTAGCCTCACCCCAGAAACGGGCTGGCACCTGGGCATCTAACATCAGGCTATTTCTAATGGTATTAACAACACCAATATTCCTTTCAGCTATTCCATTCTCAGCAGGAACACCAACATTGGCAAGTCTATGAGAGATTCCTTTCCTACGAAGCCAATTCTGGAACTCATGACTTAGGAACTCTCCTCCATAATCCGATTGAAACTGACCTACTTGAAAGCCATAGTTTCTCTCCACCATTGCAACAAATTCCTTAAAGCGAGCAAAGGCTTCCGCTTTAGATTTGAGCAAATAACAAAACGTAAAGCGAGTATGGTCATCCACCAAAAGAAACATGAAACGTGCCCCCCCTTCACTAGGAGCTTTGGGGCCGGCTAAGTCTCCATGAACCAACTGAAAAGGCCTAGTTGACACCCTGCCACTTTTCCTAGCAACAGGCGCAGCCTTAATTTTAGATTGTTTGCACACAGTACAATCAAGAAAGTCATCACACTTTTTAGATCCTAGTTCAGGATACACCTTGGCCATTTGGGACAAACTTCCCCACCCGGGTTGTCCCAGAACTCTGTGATAATAGTGAATGCATTTGTTATGTGGGGGAACATTGGAAATACAATTTCCTGACACAATCCCCTGTTTAGGAAGCATTTCATACAATTGATTCACTAACTTCCCCCTAGCACATTCAATTCCATCTTTTTCAATAGAACATCCAGTACCCTTGAACACAACAGTATATCCAGATTTCACCAGGGCTGGAACGCTAAGGAGGGAAAAGTTAAGTGTAGGAACACACAACACATTTTGTACACTTATCCCCAAACAAGGAATGTATACTTCACCCTGAAAAGACACATCAGCCATGGATCCATCAGCTAGAGCAACTTGTTGGATTTTAGGCCTGTTCTTTGTTAATAGCAACTGTTCATTGTTTACAATGATTTGGCTACAAGCGGAGTCCAAAAGCCAAGTCTGGGGAACGTTTACTCACAGCCGTGAGCAAAGCAGACACTTGGGTACGTTGTCTAGGCGGTTTCCCCTTCTTTCGCACGAACCTCTTTCCACTGGCATTACCGGCTGGGCGAGATGGCTGGGGACAGTCTTTCAAGAAGTGTTGGGTCAAATTGCACCGAAAGCATCTTCTTACATCACACGCAGCCTCTGTTCCAGCTGGAAAACGCTGTGCAGAAGTCTCAGGAACAGCAACAGATGGCTTACCCTGCATCTTCTCCAGGTCACGAGCTTGCTGGATTTCTTGCAGCCGATTTGTAAGATAATCCACAGTTAGGTCTTGGGGCCTCAACATCTGAGTTGCCTCGATGAGCATGTCAAAGCTCTTGTCCAGGCTTGACAGGATGACACAAGCTCTCTGGGTATCAGGGATCACAACATCCCGCTCCTCAAGTTCAAGAAACAAAGTCTTGAGTTTATGGAGGTGGGTCATCACGTTTCCACCAGGCTGCAGCTTCAGGTTGTAAAGCTGACGTGATAGACCAACGATGGCAGCAGAGGTTTGCTTGGAATAAAGGGCTTTGAGAGCCTCCCAACATGCATGTGCAGTGTCTAGATTGCTGATATGCAGTAGCTGCGATGATTCCAGTCCCAGAATCAAATTGCCATAAGCACGATCCAAACACAACTGCACTTCATCAGTAACGGAACCAGCTGCAGGTGCGTCTCTCACATACTTCCACAAACCTTCTTTTAGGAAGAAAGACTTGATCTTCACACACTAGGTCCGATAGTTTGTGCCATTCAAACGCTCAAAAGGCAGACTAGTTAGCCCTGCAGCAGCCATGCTGACCACTCAAGAAAAACACGTTTACTCCAAAATGCAGCCTCAAAAACAAACCCCTTTGTTACAGCCAGATCCAGCGCAGCAGACCATCCAGACTGGGCCCATAACCTGTGGGGTGTTGCTGGCTATTGGGGTTCCAGGCGCTGAGTAATCCAAACAACGTGTTTTAAGGCTAACAATATCTTTATTGATAGCATAAGGCAATAATGGATGTATGGTGCATTATTGCAAAAAGGAAAAACAAAGCATACGCAGAGTTCCATCACCAGAAGTGAGGAAAGAAAACATCATGGTCTGTGCAAAGACCAGGCGTAGTTACAGTTCAGATACAAAGTACATATAGATAGCAGTCAAAAGAAGCATAGAAAATGCATGAGTGAGATGAGTACCCATAGTTCATAGTTGAATTATACCCATGGTTCAACATTCTGATTGGCTAGGCCATTTTTCAGCTTCACATTTTAGTAATAGTTGTACTTACTATAAACCGCCATGGGATGGCGGTGTTGCATATTGGCTTTTCCTCGGGACGCTGTTCTCATGGGAAAAGGATTGGTATCACCTTTGGCTGTTGTGGGTCTTCCGGGCTGTGTGGCCGTGTTCTGGAAGTTGTGGTTCCTAACGTTTCGCCAGCATCTGTGGCCAGCATCTTCAGAGGGCAGGAGCACAGATAGAAGCAAAATCTCTGTGCCCAGGTAGAGTGGCAATGTTCTATTTATAGAGCTAAATTATAGGAGATTAGGTGGGGTTTTTTGTTGTGTTGAAATGTTAACACAAAGTATACAGAAAACCCACCCATACAGACCGGTATCTACACAAAAGTTCCAATCACCACCCACAACAAAAGAGAGGCATGATCAAAACCTTGGTGGATCGTGCTAATCGAAACTGTGAAACCCAATTTCTCAACAATGAACTTAACCATCTGAATTGGGTCCTACAGGTGAATGACTATTCCAAGAATGAAATAAAAAGAGCCATCAAACCAAGAAAACAACATCCAACTGAAGAAAAACAGCCCCACACAAACAAAGTATTCCTGCCCTACATCAAAGGAGTCACTGACCGCATGGGAAAACTGATGGAAAAACACAACTTTCAAACAGTCTTCAGACCCACCAGAAAAATACAACAAATGCTAAAATCAGCTAAAGACAAAAGGGACCCCCGCACCGCTGCAGGAGAATACCGCATACCATGCAGCTGTGGACAAGTATACATCGGAACCACAAAACGAAGCATTCACACCAGGATAAAAGAACATGAAAGACACTGCAGACTACAGCAACCGGAAAAATCTTCAGTAGCTGAACATGCTCTCAAGCAAACAGGACACAAAATCCTATTTGAAGACACAGAAATACTGGACAACACCAAAAGCCACTACACCAGATTATACAGAGAAGCCATTGAAATTCACAAACACCAGCACAGTTACAATAAAAAAGAAGAAAGTTTAAAAATTAGCAAAACCTGGCTACCAGTCCTGAAAAACACAGCCTGCAAAAGGTCAACGAACTCAGTCCAACCACCAGGTCATGGGAATACTTCTCACAATGAACATGCTAATCATGCTCATCAGCCACTCGTTAACATTTCAACACAACAAAAAACCCCACCTAATCTCCTATAATTTAGCTCTATAAATAGAACATTGCCACTCTACCTGGGCACAGAGATTTTGCTTCTATCTGTGCTCCTGCCCTCTGAAGATGCTGGCCACAGATGCTGGCGAAACGTTAGGAACCACAACTTCCAGAACACGGCCACACAGCCCGGAAGACCCACAACAGCCATCGAACTCCGGCCGTGAAAGCCTTCGACGGTATCACCTTTGTTTTGACTAGAGAGAACAGCACATCTGTTGTTTACTGCTTTTGTTATGGGAAACGCTTACAGCAGAGGGACTTGGAAAATTCCACTTTCCAGGCTAGAGATTCATAGTGAAGAAAATCCATTCGTTTGAATCTTACATAGAATGACTTTAACAAATAACTAACATATTATTATTTCCTTCCCTACCTTGGAACAGCTTGTCCGTGGAGGTATGTCTGGCATACTTCCTATTAGACTTCCACAAGACAGTTAAGACAATATTTCAATGAGCATTGAGAGGTTGATGTTGTGGGGTGGTTTGTTGATTGGCAGAGTTTTATACATATAATGTGTCATTATTTTTATGTTTGATTTGATCTGATTTTTAACTTTTCTAAACTACCAGTTTTTAACTGGGTGATATAAAAATAGGTGTGACTGACTAATAAAGAAATAACCTCCTCCTGTCATTCTGCTTTTTCAAGGAGGGGAAAAGAGTAAAATAAAATAAAATAATAAAATAAAATAAAATAATAAAATAAAATAAAATAAATAAAAAAATAAAATAAAATAAAAAAATAAAATAAATAAAATAAAATAAAATAAAATCGGACTTTTTTTACAAGGTCATGTTGCCAAATAGAAATATGAAATATTTTTCTTCTTAAATCTGTAATCACTTTCTAACTGCGAGCTCTTGGGATAGAGGCAGATAATCAGTTAATAAATAAATCCTTCAAAAGTCAATCTAGCCTTTTGGTGATTTAATGGCATTTAAATAAGGGATGATTTTGAAACCTTGTTCTCAACACCTGTTCATGATAAATAGTCTTTGCTTTTCTGCAGTAAAACTATGTTTGTCCTCTATAATTTAGCTAAACCTTTCCTCTCCCTGTAATAACAGAATTAGAGGCAACCAGCATATGTGATGGCAGTGAATTGCATAGCGTAACAATGCATGGTGTAAAAAAGTACTTTCTTTTTATTGTTTCTGAATCTTTAAATTTAAATTCAGTGTATAGTTCCTAGGACTATGACTTAGAGATGGAAGGAAAAAAACTGTTCACCCTTTCCACACCATGCAAAGTTTTACATAACTCTCACATGTCTTCCCTTATCTCCCTTTAATTAAAATGCTTGGAATGTAGAAGTGTTTGTTTGTTTTTTGCAGAGGAGCTAATTATTCTGACGGACCTTTTCTGTACCTTTCTCAGCTTTGCACTGTCCCTTTCAAGATTCATTGACCAGAAAGCTTTGTGTGAATAGGACTTTCCTTGCTAGATAATAGTTCTTTGTATGCAGAAGGTTCTCCTTTGCTGTACTGTAATTATTTTTCACTTCCAAGAACTCTGCACTCATTTCCCTTTACCCTTAGACAGCAATGTAAAACACAGTAGACTACACAGTGCTAGTCCCTCCCACTCCTGCCACATAATTTTTATCCATGTCATCATACTTACTGATCAAACTAGATTAATATTGGCAAAACTGGTGTTCTGACAATTTCTGCGGAGTGCAGTAGAAGAATGAAGAGCCCTGCTGAGCAGCTAATAAGTGGCCATTCTTCAGTCATGCAGCACTTCAAATAACTTCTATCAAAGGGAGAAGAGAAAATTCTATTGGTTTCAACACCTGGTTGAGCAGCTCAATAGGGACAAAATTGAACGTTCGAGCAAAATCATTATTTATTTGGTAGCTACATCTTCATTGCATGGTCAGCCTGAAAATGAAAGTTATTTCAATGTGAATCAAATTTGCACCAGTATTTTAGAAAGCTTCTGCAGGAAAGAGAGAGAGAGAGAGTTCTTTTAGGTGTTTCCTTTTGATCAGATTAGGAGTCTTTATCTTAATTTTAATCTGTTTACCACATGTGGGAACAGGACCAAGGCAGCATTTTTTTCTCTAATTGTTAAGATATACCATTTTCCAGGCTTAGCAAAACCACAAACTTGCTCTGACTATATTGTTTACCATTAGTGTGGTTTGCAAACCAAAGCTCAGTTGTCTACAAAATATCGGCACAATGTAGTTATATGCTGGCAGCATCAAATGTTAAAACACTTCTCTCTTCCTTTTTTAGGATCCAACTATGGTAGATGTTATCTGTTTACTATAATATATTTTTGTATTCTTTCCAACCAATGGAATGTTGGAAAGAAAATATGTAAAGGGCTTGGAACATTGTTGTTGTGGGGAAAATAGGAGGAAGGAGTATTAGGTATGTTCCCTGCCTTGAGTTATTTAAAAAATAATAAAGGCGGGATAAAAAATCTAAAAAACAAATGAGTTCAAGATGGGCTGTATGCAGCTGGGGGGTACAGAGGGAAAAAAACAGTGATTCCTTATGGGAGACGCAGTTGGATAACAGTTGAGAAGAAAATATGATGCCTCCTATGCTACTTGTTAGGGTGGAAAGAATTCCAGAAGCTATGATCTGCATGCTTCCAGTACTTTGCTATCAAAAACTGGTATAAGTACAAATCTCAAATGGATGAAAGCAAGTCTGTGAATGAGAAACTCCTTTTAAGTCCTCATTCCCATTCTGTCTGTACAAGGGTCTTCAGTTTGATGTCCTCTACAGGTGTAGATATATTCAACATTTTGGAGAGCATAACTTTTGGAAAAGCTGTTTCAACTTGCTTATATTCTGGATTGGGAAAGGTTCCATGCCAATTAGACAGGCAAGTTAACAGGGAAGGTTTGTGATCATTCTGCATGGACAGTAATTGTAGAATGATACTGCCTGAAGACTGATGTGATTGGTAACTAAAATAAAATTAAACAGTATACTAAAAGAAACATGAACATGGAAGGTAAAATATATAGACAGTCTTCACTACCTTGCTGCACTAACTTTTATCTTAAGTGCATGTGATGAACAAGAAACACCCACAAATATTTTAACAGCCACCAGGGTAGAACTGTATACTAGAGTCGTATGAATCTGGAGGGGCACGTTGATTTCTGCACTTTGTTCTAATTTCAATTAATAAACGTGTCCTTAAACCTGATTGGATCTTTGTGAAGCTGGGCTGCCTCTCCCAGATTTAGCCCGTTTAAAACTACAAGCTCCCTTGACTAAGACAGCTGTTATATAAAATATAATTATTATATATTTGTATTTATGGAGTCCTTGGTGCTCTCTGAGCCTTGTTGTTTTCTTGCAGACGTTTCATTGCCAGACTAGGCAACATCTTCAGTGCAAAAAGGGAGTGGGACTTGCTCTCTGTTTATATCCCATGGCTTCTTCTGCTTGTGTTGGTGGAGGTGTTGTTCTCCCCTTAGGAGTTCCTTGATTGGGCTGGTGTTTGCTGCTTGGTTGATTGACTGAGTTAATAGTTCCTTGATTAGGGTATATTGTGCTGTTTGATTGCTCCTCTGGTGCTAATCCTGGTGTTAATATTTGCATATCTGGGTGTTGATTGCTGGCAAGGAGGTGTTCTGGTCTTCTGGCTTTTCTATTGTCTCTTATGAATGGTATGTAAATGTTGTTTACCTCTATGTGTCTGTTGATGGCTGCTTTGTCTGAGTGCCAAGCTTCAAGGAATTCTCTAGAATTTTTTGATTTGGCTTGGTGTAAGATGCTCACAGTTTCCCAGTCGAAAGTATGGTTGAGTCTGTCCATGTGTTGTGAGATTAAGGAGTTTTCATCGTGTCTTCTGACTGCTAGTTGGTGTTCGTGGATGCGCTCTGCTAGTCTTCTGCCCGTCTGTCCTACATAGTGGCTGCTACAGTCCTTACACTGTATGTTGTAGATAACTCCTGTTTTTTTCTTCTTGGGCTACTGGGTCTTTTGGGTTACTTACGATGTTCTGAAGGGTTTTTGTTGGTTTATGTGCTACGGTGATGCCATGTGGTTGTAACAGTCTATTGGTAGTTTCTGAGATGTTTCTGATGTACGGCAGTGTTATCCTTTTCATAGTTTTTGTTGGTTTTGTTGTGGTGGGTTGAGTGGTCAGGCATTTTTTGATAGTTACGTGGGTATCCATTTTGCTGGAAGATGCTGTATAGATGATCTGTTTCCTTTTTCTGGTGTTCTAGGTTGCTGCAGTGCATTAGTGCTTGTCTGAATAATGTTCTTACACAGCTTCTCTTGTGGGAGGTTGGGTTATTGGTAATGGAGCACTTGGTTAGTGTGGGTAGATTTCCGGTAGATTTCTGTTTCTAGAATGTCCTCATTTCCTCTACTGATGAGGATGTCCAAGAAAGGTAGTGTGTTGTTTTCTTCTTCCCTTGTAAATTTTATTCCATTGAAGATGTTGTTGATGATTTCATGTGTTTCCTCCAGTTGTTCCTTTTTTATTATGACGAAGGTCTCATCTACATACCAGATCCATACTTTGGGTTGTATACGTGGAAGTGCTATCATTTCTAGACGCTGCATTACATTATTCTGCAAGAAAACAACAAGGCTCAGAGAGCACCAAGGACTCCACAGTTCAACCCTGAGCTACAAATATTCTCTTTGATTGATATTGATATTGATATTATATATTTATAATGATATATAATTATTATATAGCACTACACCTTAATGCTATACACTTCACTAATTATCTTCTAACCTGGCCAAATACAAATTTGGACTAAGGTTTTTATTCCTACGTCTTTATTACAAAAACCACTGGTCTCCTTATTTGACTAAAGATGCTCTGTGAACTATACCTTTCTCCAGATGGATTTACTGTTTGTCCAGGAACATCTTGACTCCAATATGGTCCTGATGTTGGTTCTGAATGGGGTCATCCACCCCCCCAAAGGAGCAAGTCTACAATTCTGGAGTTCTCTTTAAACCTCTTGGCTTCTGCTGGAACAGCAGGTGGAAGTTGTGGCTGGAAGAAGGGCTTTGTCCTGCTTTGACTGGTTTGCCAGTTCCTGCCCTACCTGAACCAGGAAGACTTGACAACAGTAACTCAGTCCCTAGTCACCATGTATTACTGTAATCACTGTATTACTATAATGCACAGGGAAGTCTTTGAAAACAACTCAGAAGCTACAGCTGGTACAAAACAGCAGTCAGAATACTAATGGATGAGAGCTATTATACAACTGTAACACCTATTCTCTGGTCACTGCACTGGCTGCCAGTAGTCTTGTAAGTTCAACTGAAAGTGCTAAGTGCTAGGTTTGACGTATAAAGCCTTCGATGACTTTGGTCCAGGTACCTTACACTGTCTTCTCTAGGTGTGATCTGCAAGGAGGAGATGCTTAGGATCCCATCCATACAAGAATTCAGAGGAACATGAGCCTGAAAGCAGTCCTTCTCTGTGATGTCACTGGGAGTTGAGCGGCATATACATTTAATAAATTATTGTTATTGTTATTGTTATTGTTATTGTTATTGTTATTGTTATTGTTATTGTTGTTGTTGTTGCTGTTGTTGTTATTATTATTATTATTATTATTATTATTATTTCCTTCCCTACCTTGGAACAGCTTGTCCGTGGAGGTATGTCTGGCATACTTCCTATTAGACTTCTACAAGACAATTAAGACCATATTTCAATGAGCATTGAGAGGTTGATGTTGTGGGGTGGTTTGTTGATTGGCAGAGTTTTATACATATAATGTGTCATTATTTTTATGTTTGATTTGATCTGATTTTTAACTTTTCTAAACTACCAGTTTTTAACTGGGTGATATAAAAATAGGTATGACTGACTAATAAAGAAATAACCTCCTCCTGTCATTCTGCTTTTTCAAGGAGGGGAAAAGAGTAAAATAAAATAAAATAGGACTTTTTTTACAAGGTCATGTTGCCAAACAGAAATATAAAATATTTTTCTTCTTAAATCTGTAATCACTTTCTAACTGCGAGCTCTTGGGATAGAGGCAGATAATCAGTTAATAAATAAATCCTTCAAAAGTCAATCTAGCCTTTTGGTGATTTAATGGCATTTAAATAAGGGATGATTTTGAAACCTTGTTCTCACCTCCTGTTCATGATATATAGTCTTTGCTGTTCTGCAGTAAAAATATGTTTGTCCTTTATAATTTAGCTAAATCTTTCCTCTCCCTGCAATAACAGAATATCACACCTATCAGGTGCTATCACTTTCATATGTAAAGAGGAATGTCAGGTGCAGGGGGAGGGGGAAAAGCTCTACTGCTTGAATGTCATATATTCCCCTATTGGGTACTCCAATTTTATAGCTATTAAGTTTTTTTTTTAATTAAAATTGAATATTAGATAGATTGCAAGATTATAGGGTCTCCCAAAAGGGATATTCATCTTCTTCTTCCCTTTAAAAACTCTCTTTCTCCTTCCACTTCATTGTTTCTGGTGGTTGAGTAACTTCAAGCAAATCATTGTTTTTTTGTTAGATAGTTAGTCACAAAACTTGCAAGGACATTTTGTATTTGATTAAAGAAGACTCAGATAGAAGATCAAGAACTGGACCAAGCAGCTGATTTTTCTTCATAAATTAACCTAGTAACAGACACCATGGGTCATATGAAAATATTTTGAACTAATGTCAATGGATTTAACAGTCCATTCAAGAGGAAAAAGTCTTTCTTAAGGTTAAAAACAGAAAATGCACATTATATGCCTTCAAGGGACTCATATTAAAAATGACATTACTCTGCTAGAATGTAAATGACACTGCCAATTTTTTGTGACCTTGGAAAGGTGAAAAAATAGTGGAGTAGTCATATATGTCAGAAATGTATCTTGAAGGGAGATTTATAATACTATGATTTCATGTTGAATTGGAAAAAATTGTTTTAATTTATGCTCCAAATGATAATGAGGCAAAATTTTACAAAAATAATCTTATCACTTCTTGAAATAATACCAGGAGATATTTTGATTTTTGGAGATACAAATGAGGTTTTCTTTCTGAAGTAAGACAAATCTGAATCTTCCAGAAGGATTTCTGGCAAATTTTTTAAAAATATATTCAGGATTACCTGTCATTACTCTCCCTCTCAGAAAAGGAATATGCTTTTTATTCTTCTGTTAATAAAACTTACCAAGGATAAGACGTGTGCTGGATTTCTGGCTCACTTTTAACTAAACTGTGGAAATCATGCCTCTCACTTGTGCATAAGTCATAATCATAATCATAATAACTGTAAGATTAAACAGGAATCTCAAGACTGAAAAAGTGGATACTTAACAGCTTATTATTGCTAGAAGAGGTTATTACACTGAAGTGTCAACACAAACTAAAGGACTTTTTCCAAACCAATTTAACTCCTGGTATCTCCTTATTTACTGTATGTGAAAGAGTATAGATGGCAAAAAGCAGGCAACTCCATTTTATTACATTATTATTCTTTGTACCCCCAGTGGTGCAGAAGTATTTCTGTTCTTTCAGACTCTGATGCAGTGTTTCTCAACCTCGGCAGCTTTAAGATGGGTGGACTTCAACTCCCAGAAGTTGTCTGGGGAATTCTGGGAGTTGAAGTCCGCCCATCTTAAAGTTGCCAAGGTTGAGAAACACTGCTCGGATGCAACAGCTAATTTCTACAGTGTGTCAGTTTGGATTGCCCACACTGTTATTAGAGAAACCTATGCTAGTTGAGACAATTGACAGGCAATCTCTTCAAGCTGGTCCTATTTTGCAACATACAACTCCTTTGCAGTTGAAAATAAATGATCATACAGAATTCTTGCCATTCTATATCACAGTTTCCTTACTTGTCCCCATCGTATTGGGCATAGATTGGCTACAAACTCATAATCAAGATATCCACTGGGAGCAACGGTCAATTTCCCTCAAAGATGTCAACATTTGCAGGAGTATGACTCTTTTCCTTCTCTCCCTCCCATACCACTGCCTGAACCTCCTCCTGCACTGGACAAATATGCAGATTTTGTTGATGTTTGGAGGGAAGAGGAGCAGCTATCTTGCCTTCTCAGCAGGTGTTTAACCATACTGTCAACCTGAAATCTGGAGCCCAAATTCCAATAAAAGGCAATATCCCATCTCTACGCAAGAGCTAGCCAATTTAAAAGAGTTTCTGGATGACAATCTGAAGAAAGGATTCATTTGCCCTTCCTCCTCCCCAATGTATGCATTCTTATTTTTTATAGGAAAGAAATATAATTCTTCTTTGAAATCTGTTCATGATTATAGGCTTCTAAACTTTGCGACTGTTAAGAACCAGTACCCACTGCCTTTTATTTTATCTGCTGGATCGCCTTCAGAAGGCACACATTTTCACTGGATTGGACTTGGGAGGAACTTACAGTTTGATCCAAATGAAAGAGGAATATTAAATATTTAACAGCTTTTGACACCCCACTTCACAAATTTGAATACTCAGTAATGCCTAAAGGCATAGCTTTCCAAACTGTGTTGTGACACATTAGTGTGTCGCGACAAAACCCGGAAGTGCTGATGGTGTGTTGCTGGTGCCAGCAGTGGCAACGGTGCAACATCAGCGCTTCCGGGTTTTAGCGCGACACACGAGGCCGCCGCCGCCGCCATACACACCACCGCACCACCACCACCACCGCTGTTGGTGTGTCGCCAATGGTGGGACTTTGGAAACCACTGCCTTAAGGATTGATTAATTGCCCCTCAGTTTTCTCCAAATTCATGAATGAAATATTTTTCCAAAGTTTTAGACAAATGCATAGTGATGTATCTGGATGATACCCTAATTTTTTCAGAAAGCCCATCTTTACATGTGACTCACATCAGAAATATTCTAGAATAACTTTGCAAGCACCAACTGTTTGGTAAAGTGGAGAAATATGTATTTGATCTTTCCCAATTGGACTATTTGGCTTATTGGATCTCTACAGACAGAGTACCAATGGATCTTGCAAAGGTACAATCCATTCTCACATGGCAAGCACTGAGAAATGTGAAAGATGTCCAACATTTTTTGGGCTTTGCCAATTTTTACAGTGGATTCTAATTTTGCAGAACATATACAGTAAAACCACTTCTGAAAAATGGTCATCAGTTTAAAAGGTCTACTCAAGAGCAATCCACCTTTCAGGGCTTGAAGAGTCTTCATCTCCAGCCACTACTTTGCCATGGTAATAAGACTTTTGGTTATGGGAGAATGTTCAGAGCTTTACGTCTTGTGCTCAGAGGGTTCTAGTGGCCAATGCTGAGAGTGAATGTCAAGTACAGCGTACAGGTATGTCTCATCCTGTCACATCTGTCACAGGAATAAGGCTGTCATTGTAAAGGCAGCCAGTTTGCTACAGCCACTCCCCTCCTCTTCTGGATCATAGGACATAGTTGCCCTGGACTTTATCCCCAATCTTCCAGATAGGCACAGTTACACAACCATTTTAGTGGTAGTGCGCTTGTTTACTAAGATGGCACATTTTATTGCCATCTGTTCAGGAGACAGCATTAACTCTTTCTAGACCATGTTTTTTGGTATAGGGGCAATATAGACAGCCATGTGATTTCAGTCATATCAGTCATGTGATTTCAGATCATTTCTTAATTTCTTAATTTATATTTTAAGTTTTGGAAGCACGAACAATCCCTTCTGTAAAAGAATGGCAAATTAAGTTATGGAAGTAGGTGTCAATGTCAAAACTAGCTTCATATCTGAAAAATAAATCTGATACAGAATTTACTCAACATAGAAACCATTTCTGGATTACAATTTTATAAATGGGTTCATACCACATCCAAAGTTTGGATTTTTCCTAACAGATTATAATATTAAAGTTTTACTCACTAAATGTTCTAGATTAGGTGATATTATTGCAACACTTTTATCTCAGTTTATAATTTATAATTTGAGTCATATTGGTCATAGTTGTTAATTATTGTATAATAACCTAATTTTAATATTAACTTAATACTGACTTAACTGACTTAAATCTTCAAATTGTATAAGACAGTTTAATAGATTTAAATCATGATTATTTTGAAATCTTATAGCGAATGTGATGCTGCTTGTAAATCATTCTATTTTTCACTTTTCCTTTTTTCCCCATTTTTTGTCAGGAGATCGAGCAAAGAAACACACCGAGCCAATATTCCAACTCTAAATCTTTATCGCTCTACCATAAAGCAGAATCCTGCCAGACTAAACCTACCCTAACTACCCTAAGGGTAAATACCCCAGGAATTCTAAGGCGGGGCTACTCTAACTCTGTTTGACTGCTGGTCAAGGCTCTGAAGGCTGTGAGAACGCTCATCTCCTTGGAATGTGCTCCCTCCTTCCTCCGGCCCCAAATCCATCACGTCACACAAACCCCTTCAGAGACACATGCCATTACATCTTTATTCTTCTTTTAGATTTTCTTTGTATTTGTAAAATCAAAAAAATAATAAAAATAAAAATAGAAGGAAAAAGGAAATTCTCTGTTTTTTGGAGTATCATTTTTAAAGACCTCAGTCTAAAAATTTCCCTTGGAAAATACTGAATTTTTAATGGTACAGTACCAAATACAGTAATTGAGATTACAGGTTCCTCGATTTCCAGATTTCTATTGGGCTATTCCTATTGGAGCTGACAGGTTGTGTGAAGATGTGGGAAAAAGATTTTCAAAGAAGAGTGACTAGTTTTAAAGGAATCTCAGGCATATTTATGGAAAATTCAGCTGAAAGCCTGATTTTTAATACATGTACAGTACATAAACATACAGCACCCTATCTCAGTTTGATCACATGTGATTCAGACGTGTAGGTCTTCCATCTTACAGTCAATTCAGGTACAGTACATTAAAACATCAATGCTGTAAATGTGCACTGGATTTTAAATGCCATCAAATAGAAAGGGGGAAGGTAAAGCACATGGGAAAACAAACCAGCTTCCTTGATTCAGAATTTTTTTTTAAATCCGTTCTAACGACTGGAGTCTCTGGACAAGCTGGACGCTCTAAAGGACTGGACTGGTCATTCTGGAACACTGGGCTGGAACTGCAAGGCAGACTGGACTGGTTCCCGCAAAGCAGACTGGATTGGAACCCCTGGGACACTGGACTGGAACTGCAAGGCAGACTGGACTGGAACCGCAAGGAATGGAATGGGAGCTGCAAGGCAGACTAGGCTACTATCACTAGGCAACGCTGCCTGTAAACCAGGCAGGACAGGGTACGATAAACTAGAAAGCCCCCCAATGACAGAACGAGGCGACCCGAAATCAATGCGACAAGATGCACAGGGGTGAGCAAAGTACTTAGCTGAAGCTTCAATGTGATGCTTTGCCAAGGCTGATGAATGCTGTGAAGCTGTAGACGCCAGCTGACGAATACCTGAAACAACTGAAGCTCTCCTGGTAGGGCTTGCTGAAGAACTACGAGCTAAAGTTCCATTCCCACTTGATGCTGAAGCGATCTGGGCTTCTGATACAGCTGGGGTGAATTCAGAAACGAGTTGAGGCTCCGACTCGGGTTCTGCAGCGGCTACAGGATAGGCTTCCAAGGTAGGTTCTGGCTGGACTTCTCCTGAAGAAGCTGTTAGCTCAGTAGAACGTTTGTCACCAGCAGCCTGATGCTTGCGCTGGCACCCTTTTATCCTGTTTTCGGCGCGCCTTCTCGGGAGCCAATTGGGACTCCCTGTTTGGCGCGCTTATCTGCCTGCCTCTCTCTGGCGCTGATTGGAGCCAAACTAGGAAGTAAGTCAGGAGCGCCAATCGGCTTCTGCTCTAATCTTTTTTCTAAACCATTAATTTTTCTTCCAACACTTTTGTTACAGTTTGAGTAATTGTCTGTGTAGTTTTAACTGTGAAGTCTTCAAATAAAGATTTTAGCCATTCACCTTCCCCAGTCTCTGATCCTCTTCTACCCTGTATTAACTGTCTCCTAGTATTGACACTCATTTTACAAAATTTGTATCTTCTTTATTAGCTTGTAACAAAATAAAAAATAAAAAGATTCTTAATTTTTTTTTAATCTTATAATATACTTATCTAAATATATGAATATATATATATATATCTTATACATATCTAAATATATAAGGTTAATATGGTAGTAATATATTCAAATAATAATATAGCAAATAATAATTCTTATACTTTATATTTTGTACAGCAAGTTTAAACAAAAATTCTAGAGTTTTGACAACGTAAAATGGCTTCTTTTGTTTATTAAATAATTAACTCGGTCCTGGTGGCAGCTCACTGTAAGGAAATTATATATGTTCTCACCAACATCCTCCGCTTTGCTTCTTCATTCAGAAACAATTGCTTTTTTGTTCGTTAGTTTCTTTAAATTGTTTTGATGAAGTGATCAGCGACGTTTGTCTATTTCCAAGACTTTCACTCCACAGCTCTGACTTTCGCTTTCAGCTTACCGGCTTGTTCTTCTCAGCAAATCGATGAAAACACTTCAACAGGACAACACTTGATTCGCTCCTCTTTTTTAAGCCTTCCAAAGCCGCCGAAAGTTTTGCTTTCTGAAAGAGCCAAATCTCCCGCTCTTTCTGTCGCCGCTTCTAGCTTTTAATCTTACAAAAATGGCTCGGATCTGCGCGTTTTCAGATTTCTTCACGGAGCCTCCTCTACTTTGCTCCAGCCGCCGTCCATCTTCACCGGAAGTGAGTTTGAAAAATGACTTTTTCAAAAAAAAATTAATCAACAAAATATAATTAATTTCATTTAATTAATAAAATTTAATTAATCAAGAAGAATTAAAAACACACCTTGTTTTTAAAGAGATATTAAGGCAAAAATATTCCTAAAAGTTTGAGAAGCAGTTCTAAAATGGCAATGCGCCATTATTTTTCCATGTGAGATATGTTGAAATGAGTTCCGTAAGCTCCACAAGGTTATGGTCACTGAACAGTACTGGAAGGCTGTTAACTATGAAGTTAGAATCAAAGTAGTATGTATATGATAACATTAAAAAAGAAAGTCCAAAATAAAGCAATACTACAAGCAAAACCTTTAGAAAATCCCAGTGCAGGAATTTTGGTTGCTCAGAATTTTTGAGTAAATCTTCCATAGTTTGAGTTTCAACACCCTCAGGTAATTCTAGAGCAATCGGGGTATACTTCTGGTACTCTAGAGTTGTTGTTAGAAATTGGGACACTTGTACTTTGATATCTGTTAAGTAGCAGCTGTTTACTGTTTCTGATTCAGGTGCTTTTGTCTAGTTTTAAGTATAGTGCTCTTTTTTACCATTTCTTTCATGGTCTACATGCAGAATCCTTGAGGAATTTATCCAACTGTTTCTTGAGACCATACGCTTTTTCTTTTAGACTTTTGTTCAGGTTATTAGTGCTGTACTTTTTTTGGTCTTATTTGAAATAATCTTGAAACAAATGTCTGCTTTTTCACTGGCAAGTCATCCGTCACAGTGATAATTCTCCATATACCAGTTCTGTGTTCTTGCTTAGAAAATGTTATGATCCCACTCATTCTTTCAGAGTTTATATCTTCTTACCCTTTGGCATCACTCTGATGTCATAATGCCATGATTGACTACACATCTGGAACTCTGAAAACACATGGTATGAGAAGTAAAATTGTATAATCAATCCAACTTGGCAAATGGGTTATGAAAGCCTTTGTGACTTCTAATAGAATCATTATTCTGGCATAGGTTTTGACATGCATTTGGCAATGAAATAGCACCACAGTTAACACAAAATAGCCCACATTTAGTGAAGATAAAAGGTTCACCGGGTATGAAACAAACCTGGCTAAGTTAAAGATACACAAATGTAACTTATAAAAACAAACACACAAATAATATATTTTGGGGAGAATTAAAATACTTGGACACATTTGTGGGAGAAAGATGATTTTTAGTTCCTCAAGAAGACAGTCTTGTGATTTTTTATAAAGCTACACTCATAAACCACTGTTCCCCAACTGATACTGTACCCAGTATCATGTTGAAAATACAACTCCTAGAATTCCTAGATATCAAGGAAGTTAGAGTCTCAACATATCTAGAAGATGCCAGGATGGGGAAAGCTGACTTATGCAAATAATTCTGAAATGAGTCTTTTCATTTTCTGTTATTTAACAAGTCAACATACAGTACTTCCCTTCTGCTGGATTTCTATTTCATCCACCTGCATCCTTCATTTCCATGTCTTTCTTGAACAATCTAGAAGCTGATTATTGCAGATCTGGAAATTCCACACTTAGTCCATAAAGGTTTGAGAGCTCCCTAAGAGATTCTTAGAAATAATGAGAGAACTGTGGAGCAAGGACTTTTATTCTCCATAATAAACATCTTTAGCTTATTATGGAGTAAATAGTGCCTTCCTCTGTATGTTTCATCCTAAACCAATCCTAAACTTTTTATCTTACATAAAAAGGGGTGAATGAAGGTTGAAAGACGTGATATTTTAATATTACATGGAAATATTGCTGTTGTGGAAATCTCACCCAAATAATTTTCAAAAACTGGAGAGGATGCAATATTGTTTTATTTTCCAAAGCTAGCAGGTTACAGTGAGTCACTGGCACAGCTCCATGCTTAAAAGAACTACCAGAGAAATGTAGCTAAAGGTACGTGAGCAATACTATGGCAATGTAGAAAACCAATTATAGAGAAGTACAGTTAACTAAAACTAACATTCTTATTTCACTCCTCCACATTCCCACCTGTTTTTATCAGAGTGGTGTAACTCAAGAGCAAAGGGAGGAGACGCTTGGTAATGCCAGGAGTATCTTCTCCATTGTTGTCTTCCTTTGGGGTCCAGACCAGGCATGACAAGCAAACCAGACTAACCTTAATGCAGGATGATCAACAAGTATAACACAAAGGAGTAAAATGATAATCAGAGGAACAAAAATAGAGGAAAGCACCTTTTTAAACAACAAAGAAAACCAGGAAACATCAGGCAAAAAGGATTGGGCCAAACTCAGAAAGACACCGACATTTGTGCCCTGAACAGTGGTGAGTAGCTTGTGATGAAGAATATTGATATCACTTTCTACTCTGCTATGTTTGCTGACCTGCACACAGCAGCAAGAGTTGACTAGTTCATAAACTACCCCCAGGGATGCTAACTAATCTAAACTAATCTAATCTAAGGCCAAGCTTGTACAACCAATACTTTCAACTTCATGCTGTAAGTCATTAATAGCACCAGCAGATGCATTAAGTCCTGCTGAAACATTTGCAATAGCATTTACCAGGGAGATGATGCAGTAAAGGGAACAAATGCCCTAATTCCAGTGTAAAACCACGAATTATACTCTGCTAGAGGATTAGCATAAGCACTGTTTGTGGTAGGGAGAGCTTATCTCATTATGGATAGAAACATCAGGAAAAATATACCCAAAAGAATTGCTACCACCACAAAATTTCTAGGCAGTATTTTAAAAGCTTTTTTATCACACATCCAGTAATGTCCTGCTACAGTCAGGTAGGCAATTAAAGGTCAGATCCTTGTCTTCAGAACAATCAGATTTAGACCAAAACTCATTAACCAACCATGTCCTGTAGTATTTGAACAGGCTATAGTATGCACTAATTGGCTAAGGCTATTTCCAGATTATATTTGTGACACCTTCAGGGGAAGGCAAGGATTAGTACTATTTACCATAACCCCAGTATTAAGTATCCACAATGAGGGTAATTCGAGAAGAGAATCACAAGCTTTTCTGGTACTATTCAGATCCCAGGCCTTTATGGGGGAAGGAATCAATATAATGTTGACTGTCATGAAAAGAGTCAACAGCATGCCACCATGAAATTGACCATAAACATAATGGAAACCTTGCTTTGGTTTGACATAGCATATAACATAGAGGTAATGTTAGAACAGCTCCATTGAAGGAGCAATGCACCACCATAAGTCCCTGTTGGTTCTAGTCTCATGGTCGCCAATCCCTCTTCTGAAGACACTAATTGAAGTACAGCAGCAGAATCCATATTCAATGGATATGCTCTCTTTATGTGTGACTGATGCATCCACTAACCTTGGCTGCAGTGGGAGTTGTTAACACAGATAATAAGGGGTCTTCCACTTAGGTCTTACTGAATTCTATCTATGATAAACTTTAGCCAAAATCCATTTCCCAATTTCATTTTTTGAAACAGGCTCCCTCCTGGAAGTTCATGTGGGAACACACACACATGATCACAAAATATTTTGCTCAAGAATATAAATTAAATTAAATCCTTCAGGTAGTCCATGACAGCCTCATCTTTAAATCAAGGATCAATATGAAATCAGGATGCATCCAAAGAAGTGTACATCAGGTAGCCCATAAGGACTTCATGAGGTACAGTATAAGTCCTAAAGTTCTGTTGGGAGAATTTCTGAAGCTCATGAGAGTTAAAAGCAATGCATCAGGCTCAAGAACCTGAAAGTCTTGGGTTATTTTTGCTAGTTTATTCTTAAGCACCCCATTAAGGTGTTCTACAATTCCCAATGACTGGAGAAATAAATACAATGAGATTAATATTCAAAGCTTTACTAAGGGCACTTATAGTAGTGGTAACAAAAAGGATAAGATTTAGGGAATAGCAAAATGGGGTATCAGTTGATGCAATATGGCCTAGCAACAGCAGTAGCATTTGCCTTTCAGGTAAGAAAGACCTCAATCCACTTAGAAAACATGCAGACAATAATTAAAACCTGTTTAGATCCCCAAGAAGGTGGAAAACCCATAAAGTCTATTCAGAGGACCAAAAATGAATTATCTGGATAACCAAGTTCATGTGGTTTTCTCAGACCCCCTGTTGCATCATTAGTGAGACATAAGTCAAAGCAACAGCTGACAAGGCTGCCAACATCCTGGTGCAAACCAACATCATTGATTTAGTGTTGCATGGTTGCCTTTCCAGGATGGCCTATAGTGTGTTTGAGATGAGCAAGCACACATAAAAGATTCTTTGGAGCTTTTGTTGACCATTTGGAGACTTCCACAATCCATCGGTATCAGTAATATGACCCTTAAAGTGCCTGCTCTTCTGGAGGTGCCTCTGACTGCAGTAGAATCAGATCCTGAAAAGAAAAAGGATCAGACAAAAGCCCTCTAGAAAAACAAGTATACTTACACAAATATGTATCCTTGTTAGGGATTGCTACTGGCTGTGATGTCCTGTTGAAGATATAAACTCAGATTGTCTCTGGTAACTGAGGAAATCCCTCCTGCAGGAGCAAAGGCTTTTATACTGTGTAGAGCAGAGCTTTCCAAACTGTGTGTCGCCACACACAGTCTGGTGTGTCGCCACACAACCCAGAAGCGCTGATCATCATCAGCGCTTCCGGGTTTTCCCGCGGCGACACACCAACGGCGGCATGCAAAAACCCGAAAGCGGCAGCAGCGCTTCCGGGTTTTTGCACGCTGCTGCAACGGCGGCACTTCCGGGTTTTCCCACGGCGACACACCAACGGCGGTTGGTGTGTCGCCGAGGGAAAATTGGAAAGCCCTGGTGTAGAGGCTACAAGGGAAAAACATTCTCAGAGTCAGAACCTGAACAAGACAAAACAGTAGTGGGATATTGGTGAGGGGGAGAGAGAGGAACTGATGCCTAATCAGAATAATTTTTTAGCAATAATATTATAAATTCCTTCAATTTCAAGCAGGCTTATTGTCTAAATTAATTTAGGCACTGGTGCCAATTAATTCTTGGTTATGCTCTCCTTATCTTCTTGATTAAAAGCAATTAGAGGGGTATAGAGTGTTACCAAACTAGCAAGAAAATGTTTCTGAAGGATCTTTCCTGTCACCGTGGAATCTTCTATGCTCCTCTAGATAATCACCTTCTTCTGGATGAGCTGCTCTTCTTCCATTTTATGCTGTTCTAGCATGAAATTACAAAGCTCCGTACTGCAAATTAGTTTTCTGTAGGGACATTGAACGCATCAAATAAAGCCAAATCTGACTGGCTTCAGAAATGTCCCTTGAATAACTGCTTCCTGAAGAGTTCCTATCAGCTCAACTGTACCTTGAGGGAAAAAGAGGCAGAAGGTATTCTATAATCATGAGGCTTGGTCTACTGTCATTTAGCAGCTCCTGGGGTTTCTGATTTCATATCTAAGAAAAGCCTGAGACTCTTCTAGGAGTAACATAAAAGTGTTCTCCACCCATGAACATGTTAAGGCAATTTGTAGGACAAGTGCCAACCAAAAAGTACATTTTAGTTACAAAGGTTGCTGTGCCATGTTAACAACATTAAATATATGGACAAACGGCCCAAAGTCTAATTAAGACACACAGATGAGAACAAACTATATAACAGTACTCTATCTCAGAGCTTTCCAAACTGTGTGTCGTGACACATTAGTGTGTCAGCTGCAGTGCGTAGGTGTGTCGCACAAACGTAACGAGAAACCTCTGAGTCCGACGCTCAGAGCCTCAAGCGCCTCGCTGGCGGCTGCTGCTGCCTCCGAGCCCTGCCAGGATTCCGCGCAGGTCCTAGTGCCTGCCTTGTGCCTTGCTGCCTCCAAACCTGCTGTGATTCCGCGCAGGTCCTAGTGCCTGCCTTGTGCCCTGCTGCCTCCAAACCTGCTGTGATTCCACGCAGGTCCTAGTGCCTGCCTTGTGCCTTGCTGCCTCCAAACCTGCTGTGATTCCGCGCAGGTCCTAGTGCCTGCCTTGTGCCCTGCTGCCTCCAAACCTGCTGTGATTCCGCGCAGGTCCTAGTGCCTGCCTTGTGCCCTGCTGCCTCCAAACCTGCTGTGATTCCACGCAGGTCCTAGTGCCTGCCTTGTGCCTTGCTGCCTCCAAACCTGCCCTGCCAGGATTCCGCGCAGGTCCTAGTGCCTGCCTTGTGCCCCCAAACCTGCCCTGCCAGGATTCCGCGCAGGTCCTAGTGCCTGCCTTGTGCCCTGCTGTAAGAGGGGAGCTCTGTCCAAGCCTTTCCCTGCTGTAAAGGGGAACTCTGTTTTCATGAGACATGTTGTGTCCCCATACATTTCGCTATTACAATTTATGTATGTGTCCGTATCTCTTATAAGTTAGTTAGTTTTACCTCCGGTTTGCTAGTAAAACTGAATTACTGTGTCGCGAAATGATGCATGTCTAAAAAGTGTGTCACCAACATGAAAAGTTTGGAAAGCTCTGCTCTATCTGGCATAACATTTGAGATAGCTGTAATTAAACCAAACGGTTATTCTTGACTAAAAGTCCAGAAATCAAGTGACCACAAGATCAGTAGTACTGAATAGAGAAATGTCATTGTAGTTCAATAATTACAACTTTGTAATCATTTAATTCTAGTTATTTGTTGGAGGAATGCTATTTTTTTTTATCAACCACAAAGGGCTGATTTCTTAATGTGCCCCAATAAATAGGCTCAATGAGAAACTGATGGAGAAGTGTATTCAACCATTCTAAGGAAACTAATGCTTCCTTAGAATCCTACCAAGAGTCTGTTAGTGAGAGGTTCTGTAGTATTGACAAGCTATTCTAAATAACATCCTTTAGAGAATGTTATTCAGAAAACAGGCCCAGGCAGCAACATCCACTGGGGGCTAAAAAAAAAAAAAGATGGAGGTTGCAGCAGTGTGATCAAAGACATGACCCAATTGTATGTGCATTAACATCCCACGCTTGTACAAAAGTGCAGGGTTTGATCAGACCAACAGTACCACCATCTTAACTTCTTAAACCTCCCCACCCCCCTGCATGCCCCTGGGTCCAGGTCTCAGATGTGGTATCGTGAGGAATACAGTATGGTCTTTATAATTAAATCATCTCACCTCTCTTCATACCAGGAGCAATCAGGGTTAGAACCAGGAATGCACTGCTCTTGATACAGTCTAGGGCAGAGCTTTCCAAACTGTGTGTCGCGACACAAAAGTGTGTCGCCACACACAGTCTGGTGTGTCGCCACACAACCCGGAAGCGCTGATCATCATCAGCGCTTCCGGGTTTTCCCGTGGCGACACACTAACGGCAGCGCGCAAAAACCCGAAAGCGGCAGCAGCAATGGCGGCACTTCCGGGTTTTCCCGCGGCGACACACCAACAGCGGTTGGTGTGTCGCCGCGGGAAAACTCTGGAAAGCCCTAGTCTAGGGACTATTAGGAACTTAGCTGGGGATACTTTCTAACAGTAAAGTACTCTGGCTACCAAGGACAACTACTGAGCCATCAAGGTTGCCACCACGGTCAAATACCGAGGACTCCTAGATAGAAAAGGCTACACCAGACTTACTAAGTGGTTTTTATGGAGGACGATTAGAAAGTTCTTGAAAATTCTTCTCTTTGAAACTTTGTTGCAAGGGGTAAAACATGAAGAACTTATTTTTATTTGTATGCCATCACAATCAAAAATGACTCTTGGCAGCTCACAAATTAAACGCCAGGATGAGCAAGAAGCCATATTAATATTGCACATAAAAAGAGTTTTCTTTGCTCTGAAGCACAAAAGGAAAAGATCCATGCTAAAGAATGGTTAATGGCCTAAGCTGAAAAGGTCATGCATGTTCTAAGGAATAATTCATACTAGAGCTACCATATTGGGGCTACAAAAATCCAGAGAACCATTGGAGGCAACAAGAGTTTTCTGTATCACCCTAGTGGTTGTGCAGTTTTTGTAGCCAGATCTGGTGGTCTTACTCAGTTCCCCTCCCACACCTACAACACCCCTACAACAATGGGGTTATGGCAAGAGGGGGTATGAAAGTGAGAAGGATAAATAGCAAGACTGCCATTAGCTAACTGTGGTTCTCCAGATATCTGCAGCTCAGATATGGCTGTCCTTGTCGATGGTGGACAAGAACTGTGGAACCTACCAGCTTCTCAGCCTCCTTTCCAAGAATAGGACCCATTAGCTTTGCTTTTAGCTCCCCTCTAAACAATATCTACATTGTAAACCAAATTAATCCCTCAGGTTGGTAGTTTGTGTCCAGTTGTTTGAGTCTGTTTTCCTTCTGGCAGCAGGTGGCAGAACCTGGCCAACCTTGTCTGTGCTCAGAAACTTAAGTTCAGTCTGGCCTGGCTAGTATTTGGCTGGGAAATCTCCAGGAAATAGAGTCAGTTTGGTCTAGTGGTTAAGGTGCTGGGCTAGAATCCAGGCGACTGAGAGTTATAGTCCCGCCTTAGGCATGAAAGCCGGCTGGGTGACCTTGGGCCAGTCACACTCTCTCAGCCCAACTCACCTCACAGGGTTGTTGTTGTGGGGAAAATAGGAGGAGGAAGGCGTATTAGGTATGTTCGCCGCCTTTAGTTATTTATAAAAATAATAAAGGCGGGATAGAAAATAAATAAATAATAATAATAAAAAATAACAGGACTGTGAGCTAGATTGGAGCTGAAAACAACTTCCCACAAAAAGGCAATGTCAACCCTCTTCTGTATTGCTGCCCCCAAATGACGTAAATGTGTCCATGAAATCATTAGAGTCAACTCTACTTAAAGAAGACTTTATTTTTTAAAAACAACATCTTCCTGGCAGCACTGCATTCATGTAATGGGAGTCACAGAAATGCAAATGAAATGACAGGTATTAAAAACATGCATCCATCCTGAGGCTCTTGCCACAAAAAGGAATTTTTACTGATAAACCAGATAAGGATCCCTTCCTGAGTTAATGTGGTGTTCGTCTTGCCTTGGACTGATAAGCAAAACAATACCCTCTGTGTTAATCCCCCCCCCCCCAAGCGAGCAGTTTGAAATGCAGATTGGCAATGGGTGATTGCCACTGATTGCGGGCATGTGGTGAGTTACAAAGGAATGCTTACATTTCACCATACCAAAGCATTTTCAGCAACAGTGATTAGCACTCAGCAGCATTTTTTCAATCAGAAAAGCAGGAAATTTTAAGAATGAATCTGTCTTCCTCTTTTAAATAAAGTTCAAAGCTTTTCTACATCTATTCGAAGAATAGCGGGAGACAGTATCAGAAAATCTTATATATTGGCTATTAAAAATAGTACTCTGACTTTGACCTGGGTTAGTAAAGGTAAAGGTTCCCCCCGCACATTTGTGCAGTCGTGTCCGACTCTAGGGGCTGGTGCTCATCTCCGTTTGTTAGCCAAAGAGCCAGCGTTGTCCGAAGACGCTTCCACGGTCATGTGGCTGCATGACGCGCGCGGAACGCTGTTACCTACCCACCGAAGTGGTACCTATTCATCTACTTGCATTTGCATGCTTTCGAATGGGTTATGAGAAAGCAATTCAAAAGGTTTGTCTCAGCTCCTACCTCCTCCCCACCCTGCTCTGATTTACAGGCTATCTTTTTCTTTGCCCAATAATCCAATCTGCTCTTTTTCGAAAGCTCACACAGATACTTAATAGATATGTTTTCTTACTTCCAGTTTGAAACGGCAGAGTGCTGAAATACAACCCTGAATCATTCCTAATTTGTCATAACTCTCTTATCTTTTGACTGTTAAAGAACAACTTTTCGAATTCTATCTATATTTGGTCATCTTTGCAATCAACACGTCCTTGAAAAATTCAAAATGATTTCACAATGTTGTTAATTACTTTTAATTTAATTGATAGCTTTCCCAGGCTGCTCAATTGGATTGTTCAAAGCTGTTATTCCTGATAAAAAGTTTCTATATAGTCCCACTTGAACAGTTGCATTCTTTCCAATGCCTCTTCCAAAGAGAGATAAAGCACCATGTACAAGTTGCAGCCTGTTTAGGGTGATGCTCTGATATGGTGTTTGTGTGGAGTACAGCACAGCTGTCTGTCATTCAAACGCTAAGTTTCTTTGTAGGGTAGAGCTAGTGGACAAATCAAATCACGTTTGATCAGGAAGATAGCCAGTACAAAGAAAGCTATACAAATAAACTGTTTAGATTTCATCTCCCTATACTATTCCTGCCAGTTCAGACACAATACCTCAATTGAGATATAAAATAATAATCCACTTTACAAATAGTTCTTGTTTATCACACAGTGCAATAAGTAAGGGAGGCTTCAGTTAACCATAGTTTCTTGTTGCATCTAAACCTTATGGTTTGAAATTTGGTGGTTGCCATAATTTTTATTGTATTTTTTGGGTTGTATTTTTATTTATTTATTATTATTGATTGATTGATTGATTGATTGATTGATTTAAATTTGTATTACTGCCCATCTCCCCACAACCGTATTGTGTTTTTAAAACATTTCCATGGGATTCATAAATAGAAAGTATGGGTTATAAATAACAAAGTAATTAAACAACTAACACCGTCTAGCTACACCTAGTTACACCTAGTATCTGATGAGATCTCAACCGTTGTTGCCACATTTTTAAACTTACTGTACTGAATTTACTGTATACTTGGTGCATAAAATTCTGGGCCCCAGAATTTTCTATAGGTCCAGCACTTTAGTGTATGTGTTTGTGTGATAGAAAGGGAGGAATACAGATATGATAGGCTGATTTCACATTTTTAATTATTTGGCAAGGTATTATAGCGCCTTATGGTTTGTAAGCCTGTTTTACTGTCATCTGATCAGTGTATAGCTTTTACATGAGAACAATGAGATGTTCTAGGGTTCCCATTTTCCTAAGGCTTTACAGCTTGACATGGTGACACAATCAAAGGCCTTCCTATAATTAATAAAGAATGTACTGACTTCTTTTTGGTATTCTTTGGCTTTCTCAATTATCCAGAGTGCATCAGCAATGATGTTTCATGTTCTTTGCACTTTTCTAAAGCCAGCTTCTATAACTGGCATCTCCTTTTCCATGTAGGGCTCTAATTTGCATTGACTGATCCTTAACATTATCTTACTAGCAAGTGATATTAAGGATATTGTACAACAGTTTTAATCTTTGTTCAGTCTCCTTTCTTTGGTATGTAATTGATCTTTTCCAATCTGTTGGCCACTGTGTTTTTCTCCAGATTTGCTGGCATAGATTGGTTAGAACATTTACTGTTTCTTCTTCTCCTGCTTGCTATGTATCCGTAGATACTCCATAAATTTTGTAGCTTTCCAACTTAATAATGACCAAAGTGCTGATCTAACCTCATCTTCTAGTACTAGAAGTTTGTGTAAGCATGGAATATCTTCTAAAGTATCTTGAATGTTGAAATCTCTACTGTGCAAAATTTAACAGGATGGAATTTACTCCTTCCATCCTAGTTTGACCTTCTTTAAATCAGTTATTATCTGCCCATTGGCATCCTTCAGCATACCAATTTGTGGTTGGAACCTCCTTCTGAAATCAGATATCTTTTGCAAGACTTCCCATGTTATTCCATGTCTGTTTCTATCATCAATGTGTTTACATACAGTATGTTCTTGTAATACTACTTCATGTCTTTTCTAACAGCTCTCTGAAATTCTTTGTTAAGTTCCTTCCTAAGGTTTTTGTCTTTCTTGGCTTTGGCTTCTCTTCTTGGCAATTTCTACTGTTTGTTCTGGCATCCACTTTGCTTTCTTCTGACTTTTGGTCTTTGGCAGTTTCTTTCCACATTCATCCTTAACAACCTCTCTGATTTCATACCATAGTTGCTGTGGTTCCTTATCAATGAGGTTCAGGACTTCAAAGCGATTCCTGATATTGTTCTTAAAAGTGGCAGGTATATGCTCAAGATCATAATTGATCCATGGCTTTCTTCTTCGGATTTACCTTAACTAGGAACTTGTACATGGGCAATTTGTGATCTGTTCCACTGTCAGCTCCTGTCTATGTCTTTGTTGTTATAACTGAACTCTTCCATCTCCTTCTATCAATAATATAGTCTGTTTGATTTCTGTATACTCCACATGGTGATGTCTATTGTTTGAAGAACATGTTAGCAGTGAAGAAATCATTGAATTGGCAGAAATTGATAAATGGTTCTCCTGTTTCATTTCTGTTTCCTGAACTATAACGTCCAACTACATTTTCTTCCTTAATGTTTCCAGTTTTGGCATTCCAGTTTCCAACCATGTGTATGTTCTGTCAATTTCAAATTCAACTTGATCATAAAACTCGTCAACTTCCTCCTCTTCTGCATCAGTGGTTGTAGCATAAACTTGGATAATTATCATATTAAAGGGTTGTCCATGAAATCTAATTGATATTATTTAGTCACTGACTGCATTGTAGCCAAGCACTGTTCTTGCTACACCCTAACTATGAAAGCAAGACTGTTTCTTCTTTGTTTTTCATGTCCTGAATAATAAACAGCGTGATCTTCTGCCTGAAAGTGTCCAATTCCAATCCATCTCAATTTGCAGGTGTCTAAGATGTCAAAATGTAGTCAATTCATTTCATCTTTCACTGTGTTGAGCTTTCCCATGTTCATGCTTTTTATGTTCCATGTTCCCACTGTAATTCTGACTTTGCAACTTTGTATTTTCTTTTCCTGCCTGACAACATGAGCAACTATATGTCCTAAAGGCTTTCATCTAGTCATGTCATAAACACAAATCAGTACTCGGAAAGATCCTCAGCATTTCCTCAGTAGCATGTGGAGTGCCATCTGACCTGAAAGGCCCATCATTTGGCACTATATTGTTAATCATTTTATACTTTCTATCCATGTTGTTTGCTTGGTAAAATACAGGAGTGGTTTACCACTGCCTTCTCGTGCGTAGTATAAATGATGCCTTTGTCATTGTCACTAAAGTAATCTTCCGCCTGTCCTGATCTTATATCACCATTTCTTATATCACTGCTGCCCTGATATAGATACTTGCTTGCTTTAACTGGGCAGTTGGGATGACCTTCAAGCCTTGGGTGACCCTTGGGATTATGTATTCTCCCAGCATTCTTCATTCATCCCTCCCGGGAACACCCCCACCCCACCACAATGAGGCAGCCCAGCAGGACTTGTGTGGAAAATATATTGTATTATACCCAGTGTTTTCAAAACAAGTATTATTTATCAGTATACCTCCAAACAGAATTCAAAATGCAATTATTTATTTATTTATTATTCAAATTTATCACCACCCATCTCCCCCTACGGGGGACTCTAGGCGGTTTACAAGACACGCAACAATTAAAACCTATAAAAATAAAATACAATCAACCCGTCTAATAAGAGAAATAGATAGATTTATTAGCTCTGCTATGCTAAATGGAAGATCCAGGATATCTAAAGAACTGAATTTTCTCATATAGTTCAGCCCAAAAACTAATTCATATAGTTCAGCCCAAACACCATGCTTACACAAACTTCTAGTACTAGAAGATGAGGTTAGATTCTAATGGAGAGAGAAGCTCTTCCATACCCTGGCAGTGGTGAACACGAAGAATCGGCATGTGCAACATATCTTTTTTCTTTCTTTCTTTCTTTCTTTCTTTCTTTCTTTCTTTCTTTCTTTCTTTCTTTCTTTCGTTTTTTTTCTTTTTGCAATTTGTAATTTGGAGCTCTCTTTCCTCTGGCAGATTTACTTGGCCTCTTTTATTTATTCTATGCTACTAGGCATAGACAGTTTCGTTTGTGGAAATCTTTTTTTTTTAAAGCTGACTGTTTTAATTTCCTGCTATGCTCTTTCTGATATGTTTGGGTTTTTTTAATTGTTTGATTGATTTTCCCGTGTTTTAAATGTTATTGGCTGCCTTGAGTGTTGCCCTATTAAGTGGCATCAGTTATTCAAAGAAATAAAATAATAGTGTTATGAGATAAATGGAAAGTGCTGTGCTTGAGAACATTTTAAAGAACACTTATCTATTTAACAGGCATATACTCCATTCTCTCCTTTTGCTGTGCACACGAACACCTTTTTATATACACAGGAATAATGAAGTCCCAAGATATACTACTGTACACATCAGCAGTGTCTATGGCAGGGAGGGGGTCAGAATGATGATGGCAGAGTTGCATTGCAAGCCCTGCTTCTTATATCTGTGTTGTGATGTTGCATGCATGTATGAAAGAGGTGGTGCAATGCTGAAAGATCCTGCACACACCCATGTCACACATACCACTTCTGGGTGATTTCTAAAATATTTCTCCCACATCCGTGTAACATATTGGTTTTCAGTACAGTTGTACCAATGCTAAGAAAATTCTTGGCTATAGAAAAAGAAACCCACACAATTCCTACTTGTCAGGTTGAGCACATAAATAAACAGCTCCCATAAAGAAAAGCACGTGCAACTTTCTGGAATTTCCCTGCTTTTTCATACATCAAGCCAGCTATAAAACCTTGGTTAATTACCTCTTCAGTCATGCAAAGTAGAGCTTGCTATTGTTGTTTCCTGTTAATTTCCAGGTAAGAAACCTATTGAAGGGGTTGTTGGAAGGGAAGAAAACGTGGAAACAAAGAGATTTGCACTCACTGGAGTCAGGGGCATCTGGCAATCACCACAGAAGTGGAAGAACAGGAATTTGACAAATAGAAATGCAGAGGTGGCCCTGCTGGTTGCTTACTGGTGTAGCCTAAATTCACTCAGCAAAAGAATCAGCAGCAAACTGGGTGTCTCCCAACCTCCAGCTGAACAGCCCCATTTTTTCAACTTAGTGGAACTGTCCAATTGAATTGGTGGCCAGGAACCCCTTGCAACTCTTGTTTTGACCAATGAATGGTGGGACCCCTGGTGACAGTGAGAAAATAAGTGGCCCTTCCAATATTAGCTTTTCTAGGTTTCAACAAGTCTCTTTGCTCTGCATGGGGAGCATGGGTTACCATTTCTGTCCTTCTCTTGAAGGGGCTAGCTCTGTTGTGCTGTTGTTCAGGGCACCCACTCTCTTCAACTGCATCTCGTTTCCCCTTTTCAAGGACCCACTCAATTTAACTGGAATAAGAAGAGTGAGATAAATACTGAAGACAGCAAGAGGTGCTTGGTTACAAAAGAAGGCACTGGGGACTATGTGCCTTTAACCAAGAATATGTCATATGATTGTGAGAAAGCCAGGATGACTCCTCCTCCTCCTCCTGACTCCCCAGTGACTCTGGGTGGTTTACAATTGTAAAAAACTTTTAAAAACAAAGAACAAAAAAACCAAAAACGTCACAAAGCAAAAGAACAAAGATGGCAGAGATCTAATACAGCCTCACATAAGCACATACCCTACAGCTGCTTAAGCCTTTTTAAAAGCATTCTTGGCGATCACTCGTAGCCGAGTAAGATTGTCTTCCAAGGGTGAAATCTTAACAGTGGATCCATAAGTGGCTGTAAAGGCCAATTCTGGATCCGCACAACCTCCCACAATGAGGGCTCCAATTGAAGCGCTCATGAGTTAGGGCTTCCCAGTTCTCAATGCTGATATTACATTTTTTAAAATTAGCTTTGAGAGTATCTTTGAATCTCTTTTTCTGTCCACCAATAAAAAGCATACGCATAACCTGTCATTTAACCCATAGTAGAGTTCTTTGTTTTGTTCATTCTAACCAACATTTGAACCTACAGTTGCACCTTCAGTTTTCAGATCAAGAAAGCTCATTTCAATGGATTAATATCTATGCAGGATTTCCTATTTTGTTAGCAGCCTGTATTATCTGCCATGCCAATATTAAGCCACTGCACTCAGCACCAGAAACTTAATTGTCTTTCGAATTGCTGCTGTCACAAGCCTGAAGGCAAATGATTAATAAAACACAATTATTTACATTGTAATGCCATCTTTTTAATTAAACTGAAAATGCAGATCATTTGCCTTTTGCCATGGGGTTGATTGTGTTTTAAACAAAAAATTAAGGTCAGCTCTTAAAATCAATCTGTTTTTCCCCCCTCCCAATCTTAATTGCAGGTTAGCAAGACAGCTCTCTTGTCATCTTTACAAACTGCTGGCTCTGCTGATGACAAATAGCTTCAGCAGAATGCCTTTTGCACACTTGCGTTTTCTCAGTTCAAAGAAAGATTTTGTATCTGACTGACCGAAACACTTCACAGGTTATTTGGGCAGTTCTACACCTTCATTTATTTTTTAGTGCAGGGCTTTCCAAAGTTTTCCCACGGCGACACACCAACCGCCGTTGGTGTGTCGCCGCGGGAAAACCCAGAAGTGCTGCCGTTGCGGCAGCGCGCAAAAACCCGGAAGCGCTGCTGCCGCTTTTGGTTTCTGCACACCGCCGTTGGTGTGTCGCCGCGGGAAAACCCGGAAGCGCTGATGATGATCAGCGCTTCCGGGTTGTGTGGCGACACACCAGACTGTGTGTGGCGACACACTTTTGTGTCGCGACACACAGTTTGGAAAGCTCTGTTTTAGTGAATTATTTAGTAGTTATTGTGAGCAAGACCAGGAATATTAATATTGCTATTGCCCTTATTGCCCTTCCAACTGAAGGTCATTTCAAGAATTTAAATGCATTGCTTAGGGCAATGCCAAGTTTGTAAAAAATTAATACTAAGCTCATGTGCATGCACACACACATTTTATCACAGCTGCAGTGCACAGAGAGGGCAAATGGAAGGGCACCTCTACCAAGGTCTTGATGCCACTTCAAAAGCAGCTCCAGATCTTTGTGGCCCTATGATATTGGCAGTGTTGAAAAGCTGATCCAATTTCCAATTTCCAGCTCAGCTGCACTGTATTTGAAGCTGGTTCTTTCTTTTGTGGATGGTCTATTTTTCTCATTGCCAGGAAGTCTTGCCTTACCCATCTTCCATTCCTGAAGGCCAGGTAAACCCACAATCACCAAGAGCTTCAATTCAGAATGTACTGTATATCCAAGGAACTTCTGTTTTGCAGTTGGCTTCCAGCCAAAGGGAAGAAGGAAACAAGCAGAATGTGCCAATTTCTTCCCTCCTTTCTTTGCCTGGGTTAACTTGCAGCAGAAAAAAGTTGCAAGAATCCGCAGTCAGAACAACTTGAATAAATCTTGACTGCATTCGACCAGTTCTTCCACCACTGCAGATCACAACCATGTGAAAGCTATTGTACAAAGCACCTGATTGTACAAATGCTGATATATCCATATCCATCCCTCGAGGTTCATAGCTCACTGTGGCTTCTAAACAGAAGGGTGACCCTGCAGCTGGATGGGTTTCACTATTAGCAGCTGCTCACATTTTCCTTTTGCAAACAGCCAGATGTACACAACTTCCACTGAAAACATAGATGGAGGAAGGGTGATAGCAATTTATCTCCATTCCTCTTTATCTGGATTAGGGGCAAGGGGATTTTTCTCATTATAGGACCTACAGAAGCAGAAGGATGGAGGTTGCCATTGTTTGTACTCTCCTGTTCATCAGCAGGAAGGATCACTGATTAGTTCATGGTGGTCCATCGTAGTTCTCAGCATTTTGAGACAAAGAAGTGAACACAATTGGGGTTTAATTTCAATCTGCCTTTGTAGGAAACAAAAATGGCAGTGGCAAATAAGTGCCCTCTCCCTTCCCTTCCTACTACTCCGCTATTAGTAATGCTTTTAAAAACTCAAATTGGTTATGGAGTTATCCATCCATCCATCCATCCATCCATCCATCCATCCATCCCATCTCTACAGCTGCCTACTTGCACACAACTCAGAGCAGCTTACAAAGGGATAAAAACAATTTCTCTAATCAATTAAAACAGTAATAAACAGCCATGATGAGGGATATTGTGGATTAATGAAACCAAAATTGTTTCTATTGTGTTTTATGGACATTGAACTAGAAAAGAAATATGGGAAAGTAATACTACATGTGGTAACTGCGGCAAGATTACTGTATGCACAAAGATGGAAGAATAATGAAATACCCACAGTGGAAGATTGGATTATAAAATTGACGGAACTTGTGGAAATGGTGAAGCTGACCGGTTTGGTCAGAGGAAAAAAACAATAAAGACCTTTTTGAAGGACTGGAAACCTTATACAGACTTTTTGTTGAAAGAAGAAAAGGCTGAATTGATGATTTACAGATATGGGGACTAAAAAGGGTTAAAAGGGAAGGGGAAGGAGGACAAAAGGAAAAGGGGGGAGAGGAAAGGGTAAGATGGTAACTACTCAATAAAAAGAAGGGCAGAAGTTCATAATTCTATATTTTCTTTTTCTTATCTTTCCTTTGATTCCTTATACTTTTATTGCATTTAAAAATTATAATAAAAACAAACAAATTAAAAAAACAGCCATGATGAGGGAGGGGGAAACCCCAACAATTAAAAAAAGCCAGACAATTCACAATGGTGGGTTCATACAACATCCTGGCCCCTTTCTAAGGTTCTCATGAGTGCCAGCATGGTCACAGGAAATGTGGAGTTACTGAAACCAAGGATACATTTGTGATAATAAGGATTCTGCCCTGCTAAGTAAAATAGGCAAGCAAAAATATGTAAATAAGCTGCTAAAGTCCAGGTGAATCAGCATGACTCCTATAAAGGTATAATTAGATTTCTGCAGCCCTTAAGATCTGAAGGGGAAAGGCGCATCAGAGCTACAGTAAGATGGGTGCACAGCTAGCTTCTCTTAGCAACTCCAGGACTGCAGTGCAATCCTGGGAAAAGATGCAGCTACTTTAAGAAGTTGCCAATACGCGAGCACAGCTGCACATTCCAGAGAAATTTTTCCTCTTCTGAATTTGAAGTGCCGCGCAGCCCCTAATAATGAGGTTCTGACATGTTCTCAGGGGTAATCTTTATTATAGCTTCTGGCAGAGAAGGAGAGGTGAGCACCAATCCACATTATATTATTCATAAGGCATTGAGCAAGTGTTGTGTTAAAAGTATTTACATGTCTGCCTGTATATATTTACATGTTTTAGTTCAACTTTTATATATCAAACATGTTTTCCGTGCCCGAGTCTCTTCTGGAAATTTGCTAAAATGCCACATAATAGCTAAAATCTTTCTCAAGAGAGAGACCAACTGCCAAAGCTGAATTCACTGCCTGATCATTAATTCAGTCTTCTGAAATAGGGGTTGAGTTGTTAATCAAAGCTACTGGAAGACATGACAATTAGGTTCTTTATCAAGCCAAATTTTCTTGGTTTGCATTAGCTACTGAACTGTGAACCAATAGATAAGCTAGGTTTGCACAACAGATTAGACTAAAATGTGAATGGCTACTTTGTGGCTCAGTCTTTTAGTTAACACAGCCAATGCCATTGTGCTTAATCTGTACTTCATTTCATTAGGAAGTTTCTTCAGGCTTGGTTGGAAACCATTAGGGATCACAGTGCCTGTAGGGCAGATCAGGAACTTTGCAATTATATCAAGCCACAAAACCTAGAATTTGAGAAATTTTCAAATATTTATTTTTATTTATTTTCTATCCCACCTTTATTATTTTTATAAATAACTTGAGGCAGCGAACATACCTAATACTCCTTCCTCCCCCTATTTTCCCCACAACCACCACCCTGTGAGGTGAGTTGGGCTGTGTGTGTGTGACCGGCCCAAGGTCACCCAGCCGGCTTTCATGCCTCAAGTGGGACTAGAACTCACAGACTCCTGGTTTCTAGCCCAGCACCTTAACCACTAGACCAAACTGACTTTTAGAGCCCAACTGTTGTGAGTGTAGGAGAGGTGAACCACTAGGAAGGCCAGTGATAAAACAGAGATATTTGGCGCAATAATGAAAACAGAAATAAAACTTAAAGACTTCAGCTCTAAAATTTATATCTAAATAGAAGGTCATTTTTAAAAGAAATTCTTCTGCACAAATTTCTTTTCTTTAATTTGATGGTGGATATTTCTAAATTGAAATTGTAAGTAAGTAATTCCATTATGTAGGGTTTTCTTTTCTCTGAAAAAGGAATGTTGCAAAGGATCTTAAGATCCATATTTCCTTAAATAAGCAAGTACAGAGATAATCACAAGAAAAATGCATGGAATGTTAAACTTCATTTTACATGAGTGTAACTATTATTTACAGTATTATTAGGATTATTTACAGTATTATTAGTAGGGGGCATGGTGGCTCAGCGGGTAAGACACCAGGCTTGTTGATCGGAAGATCACAAGTTCGGAGGTTTGAATCCCTAGTCCCGCGTGATGGAGTGAGCTCCCGCACTCGCCCCAGCTCTTGCCAACCTAGCAATCTGAAAGCAAATGAGTTGAGCACACATAACTTTGCTTATGTTATACTAATTTAATTTTGCCATAGTGCCTTCGTATATCAGTTCTTTTCAGTGTTTGTATGAAAAAAATCAACAACAGTTCATCATGATCTTTTGGATGAACAATCTGTTTTTAATAGCTGTAATTCAAATTGATCTTACCCATTCCTGATATATATACCTTTTCAACCTAGCAGAACTGCTGACTCCCATCTTTTTTTCCTATATGTTGTTGCAATACATATTTCTGTCATCCCAAATCTATTGGCGATGGTGACTGGGAACAGTAAATAGTGTGGTCTACAACATCTGGGGAATCTAAAATAGAACATGCTATGTTAGAGAGTTACTTAAAAAAGAAGCAGTATCAGGAAGCCCCAAGTTTTTCCTATTCTGTAGCTAACCTTCAAGTACAGGATATGAGATTGGAAAATCTCTAAAGAACTATGCTGGTCTTCTTGAGAAGGCATGAGTCTTTTCCAAAGAAAATTCCAATTTCCTTCACTTACTCTGTCCTCAGTGTATCTGCATTGAACACAGACTCCAGTAAAGCAACACCACCACCTACAGCTCAAACACCAAACCGTCCCCCAAAGATTTATTAGCATCTATTAAAGAAGTTCTGGAAACATTTTTTTAAAAGATACGTTTTCTCAAGAATCTTTAGCTAGCTAAAATGCACCGTATCAGATGGTTCCTCACTGAAACATTCTGGAAGCATTTCTATCAGCATTATAGATAAAGGAAAAAAAGTAATGTATTGTCGAAGGCTTTCACGGCCGGAGTTCGATGGCTGTTGTGGGTCTTCCGGGCTGTGTGGCCGTGTTCTGGAAGTTGTGGTTCCTAACGTTTCACCAGCATCTGTGGCCGGCATCTTCAGAGGGCAGGGGAAAAAAAGTAAAGGAAAAAAAGGAAAAAAGAAAAGAAAAAAAAGGGGAAAAAAAGGGGAAAAAAAGAAGAGAAAAAAAGTAAAATCACACACCAAGAAATATTCCTGAAAGATCTGAATCTCCAATAGTTGTCGTATGCAACCAGAAGACCTCCTATAATATCATAGATCCTAGGTATCTATGGAAAAAAGAAAAAGAATGAAATATGTTGTGAAATAATGAAGCAGACCCCAACCTTTTGTATTCACATCCCAACACTGGACCCAAGCGCACGGTTTGCATTGCAACGTTGTGGTGTGCATTTTGTCATTTCTCCCCTACCCCTGTGTAAGCCTATGCCATGGATCTTTCATGTAAAATGCAATTAGGTGTGAAAAATAATCATACAGCATAGCTAGGAATTCTGGGATTAGAAGTCCCAGCACATGTGGAGAATGTCAGTTTTGGTAAGCCGAATAAAGAATGTAGATATTTGCTTTTCCCTTAGCTATGAAGGCCAGGAACTCTTTTTGTGTATATTTGTGTGTGCATGCACACATGAATGTTTTTCACAGGCTTAAGATGAAAGGTTATTGCCAGAGGCAAAAAGCAACCTCTGTGGTGATAGTGGACCCTGACCCATTAAAGGCCACTTCCCCCACAGGCCACTGAGAGACTGTTTTCCCATCCTCCCTTCAAATACTAAATAAGTGTTCTGCACCTGTTCCTGAAAGCTGCTCATCACTATTTTTATGACCCAGAGCATCTCTCCCAACCTGGTGCCATCCAGACATGTGGTGACTCTAACTTCCAGAAATTCCTAGCTGGGAAATTGGCCATGCCAGCTGGGAATTCTAGAAGTTGCAATCCCCATACTGGTCTAGTTTCTAGCAAAATGTCAGTGTAATTCTTCACACTATTTTACTTCCTTTCCTTTCTTTTCAAATGTGCTTTAAACATTGAACAAGCTAGCAATGTTGACATTTGAAGTCTCACTAGTGGGATTCACTTTATTACCTACAGATACAATGGTGTACTTCATACCACTATATTTCAACCTCCTTGTAACTCCAAAATGTTACCTTGGCAATTTCAATTGTTTTGCATTCCGGACATTATTCTCAGGTATGACAGCTGCCCAATCAGCATGTTGAATTGTGAGGGATACTAGGTTGTATTTCAGTTAACATCTGGAATCCCATTCCTCACCTCTGAATTAAAAGACCATTTGTTCAATTAAGACTATCTGCTTCTAGAAATGTGACCTTGTTTGGACCCCAGTACCCACAGAAAGGTACACTTACTGGAGTATAATGTCAACACCTTTTCTGTAGCAATGTCTAAGTTGCAGAATGCACACTTGTTGCAATTTGTCCAACTCAGCTTTCTCCAAGAAAATGACATGTATTATATTACAATTCCCATATTTCCTAATCAGCATTGGTCACAATGGCTAATGATCGTAGGAACATGCAGCATCTATATCCAGTATGTCTGAATGGTGTCAAATTGGGGGCAGCAGAGATTTTGGAATACATTTCTCATTAGCTTCAGACACAAGGTTAGTGGCCAAAGCTGACAGATGTTGTAGTCAAAAACATCTAAGGAGATCCCAGATAATAACCCTTGATTGGATTGTAACTGGTGAGCTACTGCAGTAAGGTCTTAATCTGATTTTGTCATTGTTATTTTTCAAGTTCAGGATTTTATTTTATTTTTTATTTTTGCTGTTACTCTAGCCTTATCAATGCATTTTAATCGTATATTAAAGTTTAATCTCTTAGTGACCTTCTTATATATTCATTCTCCTTAGTAACTCAAATGTTATTTTTATTACAAGTATAATGTCGACAATTAAACAAGGGGTGGGGAAAGCTGTTGGTCATATGGTCTGATGTCACCCAACTTCACATTAAAACACTGAATGTTCTTTTCATATAAGTCATAGGAAGATGAGGAGGAGGGTATATATTCATATATATACATACATACATACATACATACATACATACTGTATAAAACAAGAGAAGCACATAGTACAAATATGTTCAATCAGAGTTTATTACAAAGGTTTATTACAAATTACATCAGATGTAGGAAATTTTGAATCACTGTTTTTTCTGCGGTAAACAGACTTAGTTGATAATTAGCTATTGTTCAGTTATGTGTACAAATCTGCACATTTATTTATTTATTTATTTTATTTATTTATCATATTTATACCCCGCCTATCCCCTCCCTATCGGAGGACTCTAGGCGGCTTTTTTTATCTACTGCTTCTAATACCAATGTTATTTGGCTGCAGCTTGAATAGTAAAGGTAAAGGTTTTCCCTTGCACAGTCGTGTTCGACTCTAGGGGGCGGTGCTCATCTCCGTTTCTTAGCTGAAGAGCCAGCGTTGTCCAAAGACGCTTCTGCGGTCATGTGGCCGGCATGACATGCGTGGAATGCTGTTACCATCCCACCGAAGTGGTACCTACTCATCTACTGGCATTTGCATGCTTTCAAATTGCTAGGTTGGCAAGAGCTGGGGCGAGTGCGGGAGCTCACTCCGTCACATGGCACTCGGGTCTCGAACCGCCGACCTTCCGATCGACAAGCCTGGCGTCTTAACGAATAGTTTGCTCCTAATTCTGCATGGGAAGGGAAGATACAAGATTGTATGTGTGGAAAACCTTTTTCTTGACATGCAAGTCCCAAATCAGTTTGTTCCAGTCAGTAATCCAAATCCACTTAATTTTTAAGTGTCTCTAAATGAAGTATTACCAGCTTGCACTCTGTCTTGCATTCTATCTGGGATGCTGAGATAAATAGCTATGCTTGTCCAATTTCCCTTTGACAGCAGAGGCAAACCCTTAGTGGCTTTTTTATTTCAATAAATTGATCAGATGAGTGGCTTCTTCATCAGTATATCCCAGGGGATGCAACAATCCCCTGAGTGCTGGGTTTATTTTATCAGTTTGTAATTGGACCATAATTAGCACTGATTTGTCTCAGCACCTGGACAGCCTTGTCTGGGATCAGAAGTAAAACAGAGTCATATCTGGTTTGTACTTCAGTGGGAGACCACTGCAGAATGGGAACTTGTTAAAAAAAAATCCCAGAAGAAGGCAATGGCAAACCACTTCTATACTGTTGTCAAGAAAACTGCATAGATATGTCCATGCAGTCACCAGAAGCTGAACTCCAGTCTGAGGGCATCTTTTTAGCACTGTGACTTGCCTTTGGAGGAAAATGTTTCCTACATCTCTGAACTCATCCTTTTCATAATTCTTATCAACATTAGATATAGGATTTTTTTCCTTCTTGTTCACAAGTGTCTAACTCTGTGTGAAACATTTTTGCTACATGAATAGGAGCCAAATAGTTAAAGAAAAGGATACTAAATGGAGATTTCAAATATCCTTTTAAAACGCTTGAAAAAGAAATTCAAAGTGCCTGAAACTATTCAGGATTATTTTTATTTATATTCCTAGCATTTTTCCCATGGATGCAGGGTCCACTTTTTCGGATAAACTGAATGTTGATCTGTTGGTTGCAACAGGAATTGACCGACTGGCTTGTTGCCCGAGCCTGACGTCGTGGTCTGAGAGAGAGTGACTGGCCCAAAGTCACCCAGCCGGCTTAAATATATTAAATTGAAAGTAGTAGAAAACTACTGATATTAATCTGTTGCAGCAAAACCAGAAGTGAGTCCTCTTGCACGTTAAAGAGGCAGCAAGAGATTTTACAGGCACAAGTTTACTTTAACAGGAGTAATTTTTTCAGGAGAGGAAAATAATAAAGGTGGATGGGTGGCAAATGGCACTCTTCTTCCTGGTGTTTCTCTACTCTCTAATTATGCTCTCCTAACATGTAGTTCAGTTCTGTTTAATACTTTTCTATACGAAGAATCCAAAGAAAAGATTTACAAAATAAAAACCCAGGACTGAAAATAATGACATATTTACATACAGTACTATTGCATACTATTGCATATACAGTGAAAGAAGAAAGTGCAAAATCTGGGTTGCAGTTAAACCTAAAAAAAACAAGATTATGGCAATGAGCTTGATTGATAACTGGCAAATAGAGGGAGAAAAAGTGGAGGCAGTGACAGACTTTGTATTTCTAGGCACAAAGATTACTGCAGACGCTGACTACAGCCAGGAAATCAGAAGACGTCTACTTCTTGGGAGGAGAGCAATGACAAATCTCGATAAAATAGTTAAGAGCAGAGACATCACACTGACAACAAAGGTCCGCATAGTCGAAGCAATGGTATTCCCCATAGTAACCTATGGCTGCGAGAGCTGGACCATAAGGAAGGCTGAGCGAAGGAAGATAGATGCTTTTGAACTGTGGTGTTGGAGGAGAATTCTGAGAGTGCCTTGGACTGCAAGAAGATCAAACCAGTCCATACTCCAGGAAATAAAGCCAGACTGCTCACTTGAGGAAATGATACTAAAGGCAAAACTGAAGTACTTTGGCCACATAATGAGAAGACAGGATACCCTGGAGAAGATGCTGATGCTAGGGAAAGTGGAAGGCAAAAGGAAGAGGGGCCGACCAAGGGCAAGATAGATGGATGATATTCTGGAGGTGACGGATTTGACCTTGGGGGAGCTGGGGATGGCGACGGCCGACAGGAAGCTCTGGCGTGGGCTGGTCCATGAAGTCACAAAGAGTCAGAAGTGACTGAACGAATAAACAACAACAAAACTATTGCATCTGATGATGTAAGCTTTGGATTATATACAGTATCTTTATATATATATACTTATATATACACGCACACACATATTAATCTTTAAGAGAGTGCAAAAGTATGTTGTCCTTTACTTTTCATACAAAAATATATGTAATACTATTCCAATGGCCCTTTTAAAATGAAAATCTGCTTCAGCAAAGGATGAGTGATACATTAAACAAAGGGTACCAGCAGAATAAGTTTCCCCCATGATGTCCCAAAGTTTACTCTGCTTTTTGTATGTTAATATCTGTAGCAATTCGCTTTCACTATTAATAGTTCTTCAGATTTACATAAAATAGCAGGGTCACATTTCAACGAGATAAATTCACTCCATTATATTTGATTAATTACAGTATTTGGAAACTATTCATATTTTTCATAGTCAGGTTAATAACCCTTGAAATAACCAAAGCTCATTCAAATGTATTGATTCAGCCAAAAACCAGAATATGAATTGCTCTGTGTATTGGATGATAATGAATAAAAGGGTTATCATTCTTTGGCCATTGCCATTTCACTGGATATAAAATTGTTGAAATGGCCCTTGGCAGGTGGTTGGCAAGATTGCAAGCAGACTTTTAAAATCATGTTGCATAACTACTGAGTAAAATAGACAAAACATGAACTAAGATGTACAGTGTCATCGAAGTTAAGCAGTTTTAAACAATCAAATAAAGAATGTCACAATAATATAGTGAATATTTTTTTTCATTTTTATTTTATTTTATTTTCAAGATATACTTAAAATACAAAAAAGAAAAAACTATAGAATAGATAGAAAACAGAACTAAAGAAAAAGAACGATTTTTATTTAACGATTCTATTCACATCTTTATAGTTCGTTCTTTTTTCTTTAGTTCTGTTTTCTAATAATATGGTGAATATTTGATGGTCTTCATATACAATATTTTACTTACCACCGTTTCCCCATTTTGTGATAAAATACTAGCTTTAGACTTTCTTTAAGCCAGTTTTAATCATATTCTTATGAACAATGAAATGTGATCACAGATGGTTGATGTTATTCAGTCTGTGATGCCTACTGGGTTTTGCTGACAAAAATAAAAAACAAAAATGCAAATACAGCTTTAAGACATGCCAGTAATTGGACCAAAATGAGTTAGTCAATCAAAACATTTTGTTAGAACCAAACTACAAGACAGCTTTTCAAGCTGAAATAGTCAAAGCTACTGATCCATTTGGGGTCCAATTTCTTGCTTCCTTTTGTCACCCAGGAGGAATGTCTTTATTTTCAGTCATCACTGCTGAATACTGCCAGTTTAATGCTGGTTTGCAGCCCTTCAAATACTAGTAGTGGATCAGTAGCAAAAAGACATACTGTATTGTCAAAATAGGTGAAGGAAAGGAAGAGACATAATTTAAATTAGAGCAAAAGTCACCAGGAGTTGAGCTCAAGTTGAAAGGCATTTTACTTAAAGACCAAATGGGATTGATGTTGGATAATATATAGACAAGATGCAAAAGAAGATATGGAGGAGTGATGGTCAACAAATGCAGATAATTTTACACTGATACATGATTTGCCAAGAACAATTTCTCACTGATGCAGCTGCAGCTGATAGTTGAATTATAATGTGTTATAAGCCTACTGAGTCCAAAAGCCTCCCTCCTTCATGGCAGTTAATTTGATCAGGTCCAGGATAGATAAACCTTGCATTCAATAAGCTCACACGGACACACAGACACACATGCACATGCACATGCACACCCACACCCCTTTCCTCTTAACCAGTATTCTTCAAAACTGGTGCCCTTCACATCACCCTTGGAGGATTCATCATGGAAAGAAGAAATAAAAAGTTGGGATACTTTTAACACAAAAATAAACCACTGGTGGACTATTTGCGAAATGCAGGAGGGGCGAAGCTTACATGGGGATTTGAAGAATCGGCTATAAATATAATAGGGTATATTAGACAAAGAATTATTCTTATCTATTGCATGAAAAACTAGCACTTAGGACATATGTCTATGAAGGTTCTCAGTCATCCAGGTGGAATTGTCTGTAGCTTGAATCATGTCAACTGGATTTCTATTTTCTTAGTGGAAACGTTTCACTCCTTATCCAAGGAGCTTCTTCAGTCTGAGTAAAGTTAGTAAGGGAATCCTTAAATATGTTTCTAGGCTGGCTGTGTGACCTTGCACCTGGGGCTAGGTCATGGTTATTTTGAGATGTTTGTTTCTAAGTCCCTTTATCATCTAAAGGAGGATCGTTAAGATTACCCTGCTGCTGTTGAGCTTGTGAAATGGTCTTAATCTTCCTAGGCACAGAAGACAAAGCAGGAAGGAAGATAGGGGAAAGGTTATGCCTGAGGCCCCCACCTCTATTCAAGGAAGGATTTTCCAAGTTGGCATGAATGGATTCCTTGACCCCTCTCTCAAACCACCTATCTTCTCTGTCTAAAATGTGAACATTAATGTCCTCAAATGAGTGTCCTTTTTCCTTTAGATGAAGATAAACTGCTGACCACAGGACCAGAGTCAGCAGTTTATCTTCATCTAAAGGAAAAAGGACACTCATTTGAGGACATTAATGTTCACATTTTAGACAGAGAAGATAGGTGGTTTGAGAGAGGGGTCAAGGAATCCATTCATGCCAACTTGGAAAATCCTTCCTTGAATAGAGGTGGGGGCCTCAGGCATAACCTTTCCCCTATCTTCCTTCCTGCTTTGTCTTCTGTGCCTAGGAAGATTAAGACCATTTCACAAGCTCAACAGCAGCAGGGTAATCTTAACGATCCTCCTTTAGATGATAAAGGGACTTAGAAACAAACATCTCAAAATAACCATGACCTAGCCCCAGGTGCAAGGTCACACAGCCAGCCTAGAAACATATTTAAGGATTCCCTTACTAACTTTACTCAGACTGAAGAAGCTCCTTGGATAAGGAGTGAAAACGTTTCCACTAAGAAAATAGAAATCCAGTTGACATGATTCAAGCTACAGATAGCACTTAGGACAGATTTTCTTGTTCTCATGACCAGGGATAGATTGGAAGTTACTTATGTTTCCTACTTTTTCTTTTACTTTACTACACTTTTTCTTTTGTATTTGTATTTGTATTTGTATTTCTAACTTTTAACTATGTATTGTAAAATTCTAATTAAAAATTTATTTTAAAAAAACACAAAAATACACAATTTTATAAATATTCCTGATTGAACTACTCCTCCAGAAGAAAGATCTGAGCTGAGCTTTAATTTGACGGGTAAATTGATTGGAGCTATCCAAGGTCCTGCAACTTCAGCCTAACACTACTTACTCTTTGCCCAACTAAGCTAAAGTCAGACCTTTGGTAGCTGCCTAAACTGAAAGTGATCTTTCCCAAGCTTGAATCTCAAAGAATTCTTTTTAACAAGAGTTACTAGATTTAAAGTAGTAGTGAAACAAGAATTTCAGTAAGGGAATTGCTTTCAGTTTAGAATGAATATATGTGTGCATTAAGGCAAGGACTCTCTGAGTCTTTTTCTCATAGACTTTTGGTGCACCAGAGAGAAGACAGGTCTCTTCTCTAATTAAAAGAAAAAGAGTCTGTAGCTGTGGGTAATTTATGCAATGATTGCTTGAATCCTTATCAGCCTGAAAACCAACTCTTAGCAGCTATCCTTCGGCCTTTTGTATCCGTAGACCTCACTCATCAGAACCTGTTAGAATGGATATTGCATCTTTTTTGGTGGCATTGAGGTAGATTTATTTATTAACAGATTGTTTTAAAAAAATAACTGTTTTTTTTAAAAATAATTTTTTTAAAAAAATATATTCCTAAAGATAATTTACAAAAAAGAGTAACAAATTTCATTATGATCCACTTGTCCTGAATGACTCATTCATACAACACAGGATTCAGCACTGGCAAATTGGCAGGTCTGTTGCTGCAGTGGCACATATATTAGGTCCGATATATAAGATTAGAATGAAGCATGCCATGTCCTCTCTGTTGTTTTTCAGAAAATGAAATCACAATTCTCATACTTTTACTGATTGGGGAATAATAATTCATTCTTGAAAGCCAAGGAATTGCAGTCTAACTGTAGCCTACAATATTCCACTTTGACAGATTCTACAACCACTCATGTTTTCAAGCAGATGGAAATCTATTTGGTAAGCACTGCATGCTGCTCTTTTTGACCTCTATCAGACCCTTGACCAAGTTCTGCAAGCAACTGATGGAATATGAAAAGGCAAACCTGTGTTTCATATAGATGGTATGATTGACAGATGGGGCTGCCTAGTGGAGCATGAAGTGAAAATGTATCAAAATAATATGGTTTCCTATATATCATTGCACTCAACAAAACTGAATACTGTGACCATCAGTGGTAACTGAATGCCATCAAATGAGTATGCCTTCACATCATTGTTATACCAATCGAAGAGAATATATATGTATCATTGTTATATAGCGGGCATCAAATTTACTGAGAAATTTTAGCTGATGTCAAAAATCTATGTATATCATAGTGATCCCCAGCCTTGAAATCCAATGTTTCTGATAACAAATAACAAGAGGCTCCCAATTCCAGACTACAAATTGAGAAATACCTCTTGACTACATTTCAAGAGCTGAAAATATAGTACATCTGGCTAGTAGCATAGACAACCAAGGCATGGACAGTTCTAAAGAGAGCCCAGGCTACTGCATTAACTGCAGACATAATTCACAAAAAAGTTTCAAAGCAATTGTACATAATCATGAGGGTCAACATTTAATAGAATGAGGCTTTTGTGCTAATTATGGATTTACTGTACAAAAATAAGTGAATACCACAATGGGTATATCAAGCACAATCATTCATATAATGAGTATGAATTAAGTTCTCTAACCAGACAAATCTCCAGCATAATGAAAGGCTATGCTAATTTCTCTGCTTAACTCACGTAATTAATAACAGGGCTGTTAATTCTAGTGCCCTGGCTTTACAATTCCATACAGAAACATGGCAACCATGGAAAGATTCATAACAGCCCTCATATTTGTGCATCTGTGACATCCTGGGATTCCTCATTCATGTTGTTAGGAATTGATATTTCAGGACAACTCTGGAGAATTATCTCTGAATCTTCACACAGTCAACAATAACATATGATAGTTGAGCCTTTGCCTAAACAAATCGACTGACGACACTGGTATAATCTCCTAACCATTAGACTTAATTGGCTAATTTATAAGCCATCAGTTTCTTCCAAAGCCCTCAGAAGAGACAACCTGAAACTGCTTCAACCCCAGTAACAATATACATTTGATCAGAATTCCCCTACCTCATAGCAACAGCAGTTCAGAAAGCTATGGAGTCTGGATACTTCTCTCTGACCTGAGATTAGTCATATCTCTTCTTGAATGATTTAAACAGGAACAAATCTCTGGCTGACTTTATGCTCAAAGTACAGATTTTATTGTGCAGTGACAAACATGCATAACAAAAGGCCACTCTCTAAAAAAAAACCCCTTCATTGCAATTGTTAAGAGTACTTATTAAGGCTATTTTTATATGTCATAATAATTATAGCAACTCCTTTTAAAGCTTCCACGGTCATGTGGCCGGCATGACGCGCGCAGAACGCTGTTACCTTCCCACCGAAGTGGTACCTATTCATCTACTTGCATTTGCATGCTTTCAAATTGCTAGGTTGGCAAGAACTGGGGCTAGTGCAGGAGCTCACTCCATCACGCGGGGCTAGGGATTCGAACCTCCGAACTTGCAATCTTCCGATCGACAAGCCTGACGACTTACCTGCTGAGCCACCACGCCCCGATGTTTACTGTACATTTTCTATTTTTATTATAAATAAATTCTATTATAAAGTAAATGTTTACTGTACATTTTCTATTTTTATACACTTTTTCTCATTTACCTGATTTAGCTTCTATCCCAGAAGTTATCCCTATACTTAAACTTAATTCTGAGTTCTCTACCTTATATTCCTCACACCTCCACTGGCTCTAACCAACTCCCAGCTGGCTTTTATCTTTCCTCCAGGGTTCTTCTTTCCTTTCTATCTGGCAGCAACATTATCAATTCTATTGTAACCTAACTTTTGTGTGTGTTTGTACCTTCAAGTCAGTTTTTGGCTCCTGGTGACTGCCTGGACTAGTCCCTGCAGTTTTCTTTTAAAAAGTGGTTTGCCCTTGCCTGCCTCCTAGGGGAGTGACTGGCCCAAGGTCACCCAGCTGGTTTTGAGCCTAAGGCAGGTCTAGAACTCACAGTCTCCTGGTTACTAGACAGATGCCTTAACCACTACACCAAACTGGCTCTCTAACCCATAGCTTTCCAAACTGTGTGTCGGGACATGTTAGTGTGTCGGCTGCAGTGCCTGGGTGTGTCGCGGCTGCTGCTGCCTCCGAGCCCTACCAGGATTCTGCGCAGGTCCTAGTGCCTGCCTTGTGCCTTGCTGCCTCCAAACCAGCTGTGATTCCGCGCAGGTCCTAGTGCCTGCCTTGTGCCTTGCTGCCTCCAAACCTGCCCTGCCAAGATTCTGCGCAGGTCCTAGTGCCTGCCTTGTGCCTTGCTGCCTCCAAACCTGCTGTGATTCCGCGCAGGTCCTATTGCCTGCCTTGTGCCCTGCTGTAAGAGTGTGTCGTGAAATGATGCATGTCTAAAAAGTGTGTCACCAACATAAAAAGTTTGGAAAGCTCTGCTCTAACCTAACATTACCTACTCACCCACTTAGCCTACCAATTCATTCTATTGTTTACCTATCCATTTTTCTATCTTAGTGTTATTTTTATCTGTATCCATCTATCTATTTCCATTGCATTATTATTTCGGTAGATGTCCCAGACCCATTCTACCCGTCTCTGCTGATGTGACTCACTCCTGCTCTCGCTCCTGAAACTGGCTACTGTTGAAGGTCTTGTTAGCTATCAGGATAGCTGTTCTAACCAGCACTCTTATTCACATAGCTAGTCAGCGGGTGGCTGCTAGACCCTTCATGGGAGAGGGGACAGGGGAGAAAGGAAAGTTGATCCCCTTTTCTCTGCCACCCCACCTCTTCTTCCCTCAGTTCATCTCCTCTTGGGGCATAGTCTGTTACTGTTGAGTTCCTTGTTTCTCCACCGCTCCCCTTCAAGGTTGCCTCCGGATTGTCTCCTTTGATCCAACATCTGGGATCCTCAGAAGGTCAGTCAAGACCACTTCTACGGGCTTTGCAGATCCTCCCTCTGCCACAAACACTTCTATAATGGAATCGTGGAAGAAAGGAGAAGAGCTAGTGGAGAGCACTCCTTTTTCTATCTGCATGAGCTTTTTTTTCCTTTCCGCAATGGACACATACGGGCTGTAAACCCGTAGTTTAGGCATTTATGTGGCCATAAACCTTTAATCTCAAGGTTAGCCATTTGGTATAGTGTGTCAGACTGGCAGTCAGGCATGCTTTCTTTATTGAGGCATACCCTTTATTTATGGAGTGTCCTTGGCACATATACAGATACTGAGAGGTTGTCTCTATTTTGTATTTTCTCAGAACAGCAGCTGTGATTAATTAGGAGAGAAAGGTATATATTCTCTAAATCACCTCTAAGAGATGAACCTCTGCACAGACTGGGATCCTGGGATGGTGCTGCACCCAAGCCTGCTCTGAAGCTCCTAACAGTTGAAGGGATGTAAGGTGGATCTTTATTTTTGTCTGCCTGCCTCATATCTCTTATATTTCCAATAAAATCTTTAAGAAATTTCACCCAGTTGTATGGTCATGGTATCCTATCCTCCTACCTGCTGCCTCAGGGCAAAATAGTCTCTCCTCTTAACTTCTATGGATTTTGCACATTTTTTCTCATTTCTTCTTTTGCCTTCTTCTTGCAGCCTTTCTCTGTCTTTTTCCTGACCAGCCATCACCATTCTGCCATACTTTGAAGCTGACAGCTTTCCCCTTTTAAAGTAGTCAAGTCCCTGCTTTAAACAGTCTACTCCCTCCCTTTACCTATGCCTACATGCAAAATCATCCCCCAGCTTCCTTAAGTGCCCTCAAGGTAGAAATACAGGATATAAATTGAAATAATATCATCTAAATATAACAATCATCTTTTTATTTTAAGCAAAATACTTTATGTCCTTGATAAACCAAAGTAAGTATTTATAAATATGATTTATATGGTTTATAAATCATTCAATTTATGAAATCCATACTTTCAAGTATATAAGCAGTAGTAATCTGTAGCTTGAATCATGTCAACTGGATTTCTATTTTCTCAGTGGAAACGTTTCGCTCCTTATCCAAATCCAATAAGGAGCGAAACGTTTCCACTGAGAAAATAGAAATCCAGTTGACATGATTCAAGCTACAGACAATTCCACCTGGATGACTGAGAACCTTCATAGACATAAGCAGTAGTAAATTTTTGTTGTTGTTGTTCAGTCGTTTAGTCGTGTCCGACTCTTTGTGACCTCATGGACCATAGCATGCCAGGCCTCCACTGTCTCGTGGGGTTTACTCAAATTCATGTTCATTACATCGGTGATGCTATCCAACAATCTCATCCTCTGCCGTCCCCTTCTCCTTTTGCCTTCAGTCTTTCCCAGCATCAGGGTCTTTTCCAGTGAGTCCTCTCTTCGCATTAGGTGGCCAAAGTATTTGAGCTTCAGCTTCAGTATCTGTCCTTCCAATGAGCAGTCAGGGTTGATTTCCTTTAGGATTGACTGATTTGACCTCCTTGCAGTCCAAGGGACTATAGTACCACCAAAAATTGTGGGTGCTCCATGTCCTGTTCATCATGTGAACCATGGCTTTTACTCCTTCTCCTGATTTTACTGCTTCAAAGCTCCTTCTAAGTGCTCCTCCTCAGTTTCATCCATGGAAGAACTTCCTTTCAGTCTCCCCTTGATGATGGTAGTGGAAAATGGGATAAATCATTTCTGTGACTAAGGATGTCAAAGGTTGATGGATATGAGAGAAAAGTATTCCCAAACCAGAAGTCTCACTCAAAACAGCTCCCCACTAATGCTGGATCCATACTGAATGCAGGAACATTTCGTCATCAAACCTGGGACTCTGGATGTGTAGCTGAGCCAGTATCATGACTATGCTGTTGTTTTTGTTGGTGGTTGGTTTTTCTCAACTCTATATATCTGTTATTTATGATTTTGCTATATTGTTTTTATCTTGTTTTAAGTCTTGTTAACCACCCGGAGTCATGTATTTGAGAAGGGCAGCAATATAAATTGAATAAATAATTAAATTCTGCATCTTGCATATCTTTCCATCCCAAACCTCTATTTTATTCACTGCAGAATTTAAAAAAAAACACCTACCCAGCAACCAATAATTTCCATTGCTGAGATAGATTTGACCAGAAGGGAAGTATAAGAAATTAAAAGGAAGTCTCCTTCTCCCCTGACTCCCCACTTTCTTCTCTTGAGGTGAACCTGTCTCTAATGGAGGTTAAAAATCCATACAGCTGTTTTAATTATTCCCCTCTCTCAGAACCCAGCTCAGTCAGGACAGGCAAATGCTTTGGCTGACAGTCTGGAGAGACTGGAGAACTGCAGAGAGCAATATTAACTCCTGAGCTGCTATCCAGAAGTAAGCCACGAGAAGTAACTAATGTTGAGTTCCATGTCATATAGCAGTCCATAAGCAGAAACCTCATGAAGTTGATATGACCGAGAGAAAATGTTATTCCCTTTAGAAGGACATTAAAGAATTTAGGAAGATTATGTTTGGACCCTCATAAGAAAAGAATCCAACCTCTGTTGTTAAATTTTTATCCCACCTTTATATTTGGTCAATGCAAGGCAATGAACATACCTAATCCTCCTGCCTCCTATTTTCCCTACAACAACAACCTTGTGAGGTGGGTTGGGCTGAGAGAGAGTGACTGGCCCAAGGTCACACAGCCGGCTTTCATGCCTAAGGCAGGACTAGAACTCTCAGTCTCCCGGTTTCTAGCCCAGCACCTTCACCACTACACCCAACTGGCTCCCTGACAACAAAAGACAAAACAATGATAAAAAACATGACAGCATATCAAAAGTAGCTGACACAGACTCAAGGTCAGTTATGCAGAAAAAAGATTACAGTCCTAAATCTTCCATACACAATAGATGAGCAGCCTCTAGTGGCTATTATGGAGATATTTTCTGTAAAAGACCATGGGTACATACATAAGGACTTTGTCAGAGGGAGCGCGCGGAGATGGAGCGGCCTGCCTCTCTCCTAGGCACCAGTGATCCACGTACTATGCAGTAAATAGACTCCAAACAGAAGTTATATCAAATATCCTATTTACTTTATATACATACGTATTTACAGATCACTTCCACAAGTAACAAATGATACACCATCAACGATACAGCTTTCACGAGGTAAAATGGGAATAATGGGAAATGAGAATGTCTCTGCATATATAGTGAACCTGACCAATCACATTATAGGTCACTCTCGTTATTCACCACACCCAACTTAACTCTAAGCACCTGTTGTATGAGTCACACACTGACACATCATTCCTACAACAATGGCTGCTAATTGGGTGACTGTGCAGAATATTTCCCCTTTAACCTAAATATCAAGCCTCTCTGTATAATTCATATCTAACAGTAAATTCCTGGGTTTATCAAACCCCAACACCCCTTCAATTTACAATAGATATTACATTCAATTGTACAGAATAGAAGACATACACATTTGAGATATACACATCCTATGTCTATCTATGCTTAGAGGCTTTGTCATCACATCTGCTACATTACACTCAGATGGACAATATTGCAAATCTATCAGAGACTCTTTAACAGCATTCCTAACATTATGATACTTAATATCAACATGCTTGCTTCTTGCTCTGACCTTATCACTCTTTGCAATCTGTATACATGCCTCACTATCATCGTATACACATATAGGCCCCTCAATTGTTACATTAACATCCATTAACAATTGCCTATACCAAATTAATTCTGAACACAAATCAGATAATGCTGCATACTCCGCCTCTGCCGTTGACACGGCAACTGAACTTTGTTTACGAGACCTCCACCCAATTAAAGTGTTACCAAACATTATTATCAACCCTGTCATTGATTTTCTGTCATGTACATCGTTACCCCAATCACTATCTACATAGCATTTCAATTTCAATGGCTTACATGGTTTTATCAATAAACATTCATCAATAGTCCCCTTCAGATACCTAAACACACGTTTGATACCTTGCCAATGCCTCTGAGTAGGTTTGGTTACATATCTACTCAGAACATTTACTGCATTCCCGATATCAGGACGCGACCATTGTGCTATATACAATAAACTTCCAATTATTGAATGATAGTTCTTGATCACATGAAGTTTGGTCATCATTTCCAGTCTCTGTTTTAACAAAATCTGTTGTCATTGGGGTTGGAACTTCCTTGCACTGTTCCATATTGTTCTCTCTTAGCAGTGCTTCAATCTTCTTCCGCTGCTCTAGAACATAACCCCCATCAACCTTCTGAATACCCATGCCTAGGTAATTCTTAATTTCTCCCAGATCTTTGACATCAAAGTGCTGTTTCAGATTTTCAGTAAATTCAATTACCCTGCTTTGATCTTTCGCTATAAGACACAAATCGTCTACAAAAATCACAAGCAAAATCTGTTCATCGTTTTCACATTGCTTTACATACAGACATGGGTCAGCTATACTACACTTGAATCCCATTCTTTGTAATTCCTTATCTAACCTAAGATTCCAGCAACATGCCGACTGCTTGAGTCCATACGCTTTCTGCAACTTGTATACCCTTCCTGCAATCTTTGATTCATACCCTGGGGCTTCAATCATATAGATCTCTTCATTCAAATCAGCATGCAAATATGCTGTTGTGATATCATAATGCTGTACTACACAATTCCCAGCTGCTGCCATTGCTAAGGCAAACCTAAATGTCTCCCCTCTTAGCGTTGGTGCAAAAACTTCATCATAAGTCTGATTCTTTATCTGGGAAAATCCTTGTGCTACCAACCTAGCCTTATACTGAATATCACCATTCACTAAGGTTTTCTTCTTATACACCCATCTACAGTCTACTGCTCTATGCCCCTCAGGCAGCCTAGTAGATTTGAAAACCTTATGAGAATTAATGGCTTTCATTTCCACATCCATAGCAGCTTTCCATTTACTCTGCTTGTGTTGTGGCAACTTCAATACGTCCTTGTAACTACGAGGTTCATAATCAATAAAACACACTTTTACATCACCTGGTGTATAACGTTGAGGTGGTATGCCCTTGTTAACTCTCTCAGATCTACGCAACACTGTAGCATCCTGCATCATTGGCACACTAGGAGTTAATTCCTCTTCCTTCTTAATCACATCAGTGGCCTCTATCCGCTCTGAAAACTCAAAATGTCCCTGACTAGGAAGATAAACCTCACTACTCCCGTGTAATCTCTGCCAATTGCTGTGCTCACTAAAACTTGCTGATCTAGAAATAACAACTTTCCTGCCATCAGTGAACCTATATCCCTTGGTCCCTGGCTCATACCCCACAAACGTCATCTTCTGTGCTTTTGCCTGTCCTTTCCTACGTACCTCCTTATGCACGTGAACATAGGCAGTGCACCCAAACACCTTCAAATGAGCTAATGGTGGCTTCTTGCCATATAACATATAATATGGAGTTTGGTTTACAGATACACTCCATAACCTGTTAATTAAATAATTAGCAGTTAATATTGCCTCTCCCCAGTATCCACTTGATAACCCTGAGTCAGCAATGAGTGAATCCTTCACTGTCTGCAATGCCAAATTCCTACGTTCAGCCACGCCATTCTCAGCTGAACTATGCGGGTTAGTTCTCCTATGCACAATGCCCCTTCTACGGAGCCATTGCTGAAAACTCCCACTCAGAAACTCTGTACCCCGGTCAGTTTGTAAACTACACACCTTTGTGCTATATCTACGTTCCACAAACTGTACCCAGTTTCTAAACTTTTCAAATGTTTGACTTTTAGCTTTCAATAGGTAACAGAACCCAAATCTAGTGTAATCATCTACAATGACTAAAACATATTTAGCACCCCCTATTGAAGCTGGTAATGGACCAATTAAGTCAGCGTGAACTAATTCAAAATGTTTATGTGACTTCCTATCACTGAATTTGCTCACAGGAAACACCTTTGACTTTGCAACCTTACAAGCTGTGCAATCCAAATACACTTGGCACTTTTTCAATTCCATTCCAGAACTTGCTTCTGACATCTTTTCAATCACTTTGAAACTCGGATGCCCAAGCCTTCTGTGCCACAGGTGCGCACATGAATCATGTGTTGGCTTATTAATTGTAGCTACACCATGATGGCTGCTGCTTGTCCTGGCTTGTACAATTTCATATAAATTGTTCTGCAAAATACCTTTGCCACAAACATTGTTATCTTTCATAACAATACATTCATTATTACCCAACTGTACAGTATAACCCTGTTTATCCAATTGTGACACACTAATTATATTGTACTCCAGTTCAGGTACACACAACATTGATAATTCAATATTTAACCCTGGTACATATACAAATCCCTTACCAGTGACAGATGCAATGCTTCCATTAGCTAGAGTAACATGATCTTTATCAGCCTGCCTAAAACTCTTAAACATCTGTCTGTTACTCCCTATATGCTGACAAGCCCCACTGTCAATTAAAAATGGTCCCTTTAAATCTTGTTCTACACTTGAACTAATTAAAGACAGCTGTGCAGCGTCTCCCGGCTTGGAAATTTTCAGCTTAGCCTTCGGCTTCCATTTCTTATCACAATCCCGCAACAAATGCTTTTGTGACCCACAGCAGAAACATTTTCTCTTCACAAATAATACATTGTTTTGGTTATCAGAACATTCCTTAACACAAACACTGTTTTGCTTAGACCTAATTACATTAGAACACTGCTGCCTTCTTTGCTCTTCTTCTAAAAGCCTGCTAGATAAGTATCTTATGGTTAAATCTTCCTCAGATAACAAACCAAAGCTAATTGCCAAAGTATCCCACGTTTCATTTAGAAAACTGAGAATTATATACACTTTGTTAGCTTCTGTAAATTGCATATCTCTCTGAGCCAACTCCTGGAACAACCCTGTCATATAATGCAGGTGATCCCTTATGTTATCAGATACCCCTAATCTAGCGTGATAAAGTTTTCTTATTAGTAAAACCTTACATAACGGTGAGCTTCTTAGATAAACATTCTTTAAAGCTTCCCAACACTTATAGGCTAACTGACAGTCTCTAACATAACACAATTGGCTATCTTCCAGACATAAAATTATGCTTGCCAATGCTCTATCGTCCTTTAGAGCAACTTCTTCATCTTCCAGGTCTGGTTCAGGGCAAAGTACACTCCTCCAAAGCCCTTCACGCCGAAGATACATTTCCATTTTATATGCCCATGACGAATAATTACTGTCATTCAGTCTTTCCAGAGGAAAACCTCCCCCGACTGCCGGCAACATCTTCGCTGTGCTCATCTGTCTTCAGCCTCTTCTGGGCAGACACCGATGATTAAAGACACAGACCTTATCAGAATGTCCTCCAGCTGTAAAACAAGCGTAGGAGAGAAAACACACACACAGGCATGGAACCTGTTAAAGCTCCAAATCACTCCAAATAGCCACACGACTCCTGGATAGGCTTCCAAAGCTTCCAGCTCACAGACTGCACACGATCCACCGATCCACAGCCAGTGCAAAGCCTTCCGTCGTCTATGGCATCTCTGCCGCCTCTGGGCCCGTAACCCTGTCGGGGCGCGCGGATGGAGCGGCCTGCCTCTCTCCTAGGCACCAGTGATCCACGTACTATGCAGTAAATAGACTCCAAACAGAAGTTATATCAAATATCCTATTTACTTTATATACATACGTATTTACAGATCACTTCCACAAGTAACAAATGATACACCATCAACGATACAGCTTTCACGAGGTAAAATGGGAATAATGGGAAATGAGAATGTCTCTGCATATATAGTGAACCTGACCAATCACATTATAGGTCACTCTCGTTATTCACCACACCCAACTTAACTCTAAGCACCTGTTGTATGAGTCACACACTGACACATCATTCCTACAACAATGGCTGCTAATTGGGTGACTGTGCAGAATATTTCCCCTTTAACCTAGATATCAAGCCTCTCTGTATAATTCATATCTAACAGTAAATTCCTGGGTTTATCAAACCCCAACAGACTTGTTGTTTATTCGTTCAGTCGCTTCCGACTCTTCGTGACTTCATGGACCAGCCCATGCCAGAGCTTCCTGTCGGCCGTCACCATCCCCAGCTCCCCCATGGTTGAGTCTGTCACCTCCAGAATATTGTCCATCCATCTTGCCCTTGGTCGGCCCCTCTTCCTTTTGCCTTCCACTCTCCCTAGCATCAGCATATTCTCCAGGGTATCCTGTCTTCTCATTATGTGGCCAAAGTACTTCAGTTTTGCTTTTAATATCATTCCCTGTCGTGTGCAGGTGCAGAAATAACACGCCGAGGCTGGGAATCTAGTCTCTAGTGTTTATTGCATACCTACATACAGAAATCCTGCTAAACTAATGATGCCTACAGATTCCCAAGCATACCAGTCCAACCTAGGGCGGAGCCTTCTTCTGACATTTGGAAAATAGGCCAGGCACTCCGAGCTGCATGCCCTCTTATCTCTCCCGGCCCGGCCCTCTTCTGCACTCTCTTGTGTCTCCCTGACACCAACCCCCTCTCCAGCCAAAAACTCCAAAACAACCCCCTCCCCTCCTTCGTCCTTGGCGTCTGGTACGATCCTGTGTGAATAAGTGTCCATCTCCTCCTCCCCCTCCTGGGAGCTGGGCAGAGAAGGGAGGTCGTCTACGAAAGGAATGTCCGGGGAGTCATCCTCTCCTTCTGTTTGATCAGATAGCTCGGATGCAGCTGTCTGTTCCTGAAAAACAGCTAAATCGTTAGCAGGGCTCTCCCTCCCCCCTGCCTGGGAACTGGAAACCAGAGGTGGACGGGCGAGAATCCCCCTCCTCCCCCATCTCTGGCTCCGGCGGAGGGAGCAGAAATGGCTGCTGGCAACTTACTACCACCTCAGGCTGGCCGGCCTCCTCGTCTCCAGCTGGGGGCTGTAGCTCTGGGAGTCGAGCTGGTCGAGGCTTGTGAGGGAAAAGCTGATGAAACTTATGCACCAGCAAGGGGGCATGAACGTCTTTGGCATTTTCCCAGGAGCGCTCTGTCTGAGAATACCCCTTCCAGTGTATTAAATACTGAATTCCCCTGCCCCTCCTTCTGGAATCCAAAATTTCTTGCACTTCGTACTCCGGTTCCCCTTCGACAAGTATCGGAGGTGGGGGGGGTGGCATGCGACCGCAAGGCGCTTGGAGGGGAATCTTTGACTAACAAGGACTTGTGAAACACTGGGTGGATCTTCATGGAGTGGGGAAGCTGCAAACGATAAGCCACAGGGTTTATTTGCTGTAGCACTGGAAAAGGGCCAACAAACTTAGCGTCCAATTTCTTGCAAGGCCTGTTAGATTGCAAAAACTTAGTAGAGAGCCAGACTTTGTCTCCCAGTGAGATGGAAGGTCCTTCCTGTCTGTGTTCATCTGCGTTCTTTTTATAGGCTGCTTTCGCCAGATCAAGCTGCTCCATTAACAGCTGATGAGCTGCCTGCCTTTCTGCCAGGAAATCCGTGGCTGCAGGAACGGGCGTTTGCTGGGAGGAAAGAGGCAACACTCTCGGGTCTGTGCCATAGAGTGCCTGGAAAGGGGACATCTTGGTTGAGGAATGTACTGAATTGTTGTAAGCAAACTCTGCCATTGGGAGGAGTTCTGGCCAATTGTCCTGGCGGTAGTTAATGTAACATCTGAGATATTGCTGCAATAATTGGTTAGTTTTCTCAGCTTCGCCATTACTGCAAGGATGATTCGCAGAGGATAAGTGTATCTTGACCCCCAATGTCTGAAAAAGCGCCCCCAGTAAACTGGGAACCTCGATCTGAGATCAAGTGGTTAACCATACCTCTATATCGGAAGACATTGTCCAAAAAGAGCTGTGCTGTAGCTTGCGCTGTTGGAAGGCCCTTGCAGGGAATAAAATGTGCCATCTTTGTAAAGCAGTCCACCACCACCAGGATGGAAGTGAAGCCTTGTGCTTGTGGCAAGTCAGTGATGAAATCCATGGAGACAGTGTCCCAAGGTTGGGGAGGCGTGGGTAGGGGTTGCAAAAGGCCTGCTGGTTTCCCTGCAACAGTTTTAGCGCATCTACATACGTGGCAAGAGGCCACGTAAGTCTTTATGTGCGCTGCCATCTTGGGCCACCAGTAATCTCTGAGTGTTCTGTGCAGCGTCTTGAACACACACCCCCGTGTCCTGCCATTGGGCTATCATGACATAGCTGTAGAACTTCTTCCCTCAGGGTTTTGGGAACATAAAGCCACCCACTATGCCAAAGGGTCCCTGCCTCCACTGTGAACGGGGATGTTGTTCCGCTCTGGACCCCTTCTAGGTCCTCCAGCCTAGCCCATGCATAGGGGTCTTGTCTCTGCTGAGCCTTGATTCGTACAAGGAGATCGTCTGCTAGTCTGACTGCTGCCAAGATCTCTACTTGGTCCCCCTCGGGAGACTCCTCAAAATTTTGAGGCTGCAAGATTGTGGCTTGGGTGGCTTGGTCAGGTTCTGCAATGTCCTGCGGCTGCCTAGACAAGGCAGCCAGCTTGTTTTGTTTGCCTGGCAAGTACGAGATGACAAAATTGAAGCGTGAAAAAAAATGACTCCATCTGACCTGATGGGGGGTGAGGGATCCCGAGCTCTGCAAAAGAGCCACGTTTTTATGGTCTGTGTAAACTTTGACTGGGAATGCCGCTCCCTCTAACCAATGCCTCCATTCTTGAAAGGCTGACTTTATGGCAAGTAATTCTTTGTTGAAAACATCATAATTCCTCTCTGCCGGTGACAGCGTGCAAGAGAAATAGGCACAAGGTAACAAAGCTTCCCCTCTTTTGTCCGCCGCTTGGAGCAAAATGGCGGCGACGGCGAAGTTAGATGCGTCACAATGGACGTGGAACTGTTTTAGAGGGTTGGGGTGCCTCAGGAGTGGTGGGGATGCAAACAGCTGTTTAAATTCCTGGAAAGCAGCTTGCTGCTGTTCCCCCCAGCAAAAGCGTTTGTCTTTCTTTAAAAGCTGAGTAAGGGGACGCGCTTTCTCCGCATATCCGGCAATAAATTTGTGAAAGAAATTCGCATACCCCAGAAATTGCTGGACCTCCTTGACGTTACGGGGAGGCTTCCAGGACAGAATTGCTTGGACCTTTGCAGGATCCATGGCTATGCCTTCTGTGGAAATCCTGTATCCCAGATAGTCTAATTGAGTTAAGTCAAAGGCACACTTCTCTAGCTTGGCAAAAAGCTTGTTCTCCCTCAGCCTCTGCAGAATGTTTCGCACATGAGTTATGTGGGAGGTGGGGTCCTCAGAAAAAATCAGAATGTCATCAAGATACACGATTACATATTTGTCTAACAAGTCTGAGAAAATATGGTTCATAAATCTGGAAAATACTGCCCCACAATTACTTAGTCCGAAAGGCATGACTAGATATTCAAACTTAACATATCTGGTGTTAAAGGCCGTCAAATATTCATGGCCTGGTTTTATTCTGATCAAATTGTAGGCATTCCTGAGGTCTAGCTTGGTAAAAATGCGGGCCTTTTGCAGGCGATCTAGCAATTCCGATATAACTGGAAGAGGGTAGTGGTCTCTAACAGTGACTGCGTTGAGTGTGCTGTAGTCATGCACTATGCGCATGGGGGATCCCTTATCGCCAGTCTGTGCCGCTGGGGCGAAAGGATCGGGCTTTTTAGGCACGAAGAAGGTAGGGGCAGATGCAGGCGATGTTGATGGCCGAATGAAACCTTTCTTGAGGTTGGTATCCACATATTCCTTTAGGATAGCTAGCTCCTTTGGAGACATTGCATAATGCCTCGCCGCTGGGATCTTGGCTCCAGGCTTTAAATCTACTGTGCAGTCGAAAGGTCTATTGGGGGGCAATACCGTGGCCTCTTGCTCTCCGAAGATGTCTGCATAGTCTCCATACTTTGTTGGTAGGAGAGCCCTCCCTGCTTCCCGGCTTGCAGCTGCCGGTTGGGATCGGGTAATGCCCTGTAATTTGTGATGTAGACAGTCCTGAGAAGGAAAAGAAACTGCTCCGGTCATCCAGTCCAAATGGGGGTTGTGAAGTTTCAACCAAGGTGCCCTGAGGACGACTGGGACTTGCAAGAAAGCAGTAACATACAGTTGGATCCACTCCGTGTCATCTGCGATGGATAGTTGAATTGGCTGGGTGCAGTGTGTAATGGCGCCTGCCTTGAGAGGTTGCCCGTTGATGGTTTCAACCTGCATGGGGTTTGGCAGTGCAATCGTTGGAATCTGAAACTTTTCCACCGCTTCCCCATCTATAAAATTGGTTGTCGCACCGGAATCGATCATTACGTTTACCGGTAATAGGTGCTTGGAGTCTGTAGTCAGCGTGGCTGGAACAATGTAAAAATCTTGGCTGTGCTCTGCCGCCTGAGCCCTTCTTAATTGCTGGATGGCCTCCCTGCGGGGCTCTGGCAAGGGGGGCCGTTGAAGTTTAACTGCTGGGAAGAAGCGGCTGGTATGTGGGCCTGCTCTGGGCTTTGGGTTGTAAATCTTACTGGAGCTGCCTGGCGTCTGGCCGGGCAAGCCCTTGCGATGTGCCCTGGCCCCCTGCAATAAAAACAAAGTGTATTATCCCTTCTCCTTTGTCTCTCGGCTTCAGAGACCCCCCTTTGTGTGGCCCCTATCTGCATAGGTTCCTTTGCGCTCAGGGGAACAAACGAGTTAGAGGGGGTAGCAAAACCTGGAAATGCAGGTCGGGTTCCTGCCCTGTTTCTCCCTGGCCGGAGCTGCTTTGACTCTTCCAATCGAGCATCAATGATGACTGTTAACTGGTATAGGCCTTCCAATGTAACTGGCGTGCCCTGCCGCACTAATTCCATCTTAATCTCTTCGTCCATTCCTTGTTTAAACTGATCCTTCAATGCCACCTCATTCCAACCCAAATCTCCTGCCAGCAGTTTGAAATCTGTGATGTACGCTCCTACTCTCCTGTTCCCCTGTCGGAGCCGTCGGATCTCTCGGCTGGCAGTGACTTCTCTGATTGGATCATCAAAATGGGCTCTGAAATGGGCCATAAAATTCTGGTAGTTGTCCAGAATTGGGTCGTTAGCTTCCACCATGGGGATGGACCATCTTGCGGCTGAGCCTTTCAGCAGACTTAAAATGAAGGTAACTCTGGACCTCTCCGTTGGGAACTCGGCTGGTCTGCTGTCGAAAAATATGGTGCACTGGGCGACGAAAGTCCTGAGCTGCGCTGTCTCTCCCCCAAATTTCTCTGGCAAATACCCTGGGGATCGCAGAACAACTGGTGGTGGTGGTGCTGCTGGTGCCGGCTGCTGGACGACTGGGGCTGGTTGCTGCATTTGTTGTATCATTGCTGCTTGCAAATTGTTAATCTGGTTGTCTACTTGCTGTTGGTGTTGTGTTAATGCTGCCGCAAGCTGAATTATTGCCTGTTGCAATTCCTGTGTCTGAGAAGCCATTCTCCTTGTTCGTTTTTTCCTCCCTCTTCTGCTGGGAGTTGTGATTTAGCAGGATTGATGTCGTGTGCAGGTGCAGAAATAACACGCCGAGGCTGGGAATCTAGTCTCTAGTGTTTATTGCATACCTACATACAGAAATCCTGCTAAACTAACGATGCCTACAGATTCCCAAGGATACCCGTCCAACCTAGGGCGGAGCCTTCTTCTGACGTTTGGGAAAATAGGCCAGGCACTCCGAGCTGCGTGCCCTCTTATCTCTCCCGGCCCGGCCCTCTTCTGCACTCTCTTGTGTCTCCCTGACATTCCCTCAAGTGAGCACTCTGGCTTTATTTCCTAGAGTATGGACTGGTTTGATCTTCTTGCAGTCCAAGGCACTCTCAGAATTTTCCTCCAACACCACAGTTCAAAAGCATCTATCTTCCTTCGCTCAGCCTTCCTTATGGTCCAGCTCTCGCAGCCATAGGTTACTACGGGGAATACCATTGCTTTAACTAAGCGGACCTTTGTTGTCAGTGTGATGTCTCTGCTCTTAACTATTTTATCAAGATTTGCCATTGCTCCCCTCCCAAGAAGTAGACGTCTTCTGATTTCCTGGCTGCAGTCAGCGTCTGCAGTAACCTTTGCGCCTAGAAATACAAAGTCTGTCACTGCCTCCACTTTTTCTCCCTCTATTTGCCAGTTATCAATCAAGCTCGTTGCCATAATCTTGGTTTTTTTGAGGTTTAACTGCAAGCCAGCTTTTGCACTTTCTTCTTTCACCTTCGTCATAAGGCTCCTCAACTCCTCCTCGCTTTCAGCCATCAAAGTGGTATCATCTGCATATCTGAGATTGTTAATGTTTCTTCCAGCGATTTTAACTCCAGCCTTGGATTCATCAAGCCCAGCATGTCGCATGATGTGTTCTGCGTACAGGTTGAATAGGTAGGGTGAGAGTATACAACCCTGCCGTACTCCTTTCCCAATCTTAAGCCAGTCCGTTGTTCCGTGGTCTGTTCTTACCATTGCTACTTGGTCGTTATACAGATTCCTCAGGAGGCAGACAAGATGACTTGGTATCCCCATACCACCAAGAACTTGCCACAATTTGTTATGATCCACACAGTCAAAGGCTTTAGAATAGTCAATAAAACAGAAATAGATGTTTTCTGAAACTCCCTGGCTTTCTCCATTATCCACCGGATATTGGCAATTTGGTCTCTAGTTCCTCTGCCTTTTCTAAACCCAGCTTGTACATCTGGCAATTCTCGCTCCATGAATTGCTGGAGTCTACCTTGCAGGATCTTGAGCATTACCTTACTGGCATGTGAAATAAGTGCCACTGTTCGATAGTTTGAACATTCTTTAGTGCTTCCCTTTTTTGGTATGGGGATATAAGTTGATTTTTTCCAATCTGATGGCCATTCTTGTGTTTTCCAAATTTGCTGGCATATGGCATGCATCACCTTGACAGCATCATCTTGCAAGATTTTAAACAGTTCAGCTGGGATACCGTCGTCTCCTGCTGCCTTGTTATTAGCAATGCTTCTTAAGGCCCATTCAACCTCACTCTTCAGGATGTCTGGCTCTAACTCACTGACCACACCGTCAAAGCTATCTCCAATATTATTATCCTTCCTATAAAGATCTTCCGTATATTCTTGCCACCTTTTCTTGATCTCTTCTGCTTCTGTTAGGTCCTCACCATCTTTGTTTTTGATCATACCCATTTTTGCCTGGAATTTACCTCTGATGTTTCTAATTTTCTGGAAGAGGTCTCTTGTCCTTCCTATTCTATTGTCTTCTTCCACTTCCGCACATTGCTTGTTTAAAAATAATTCTTTATCTCTTCTGGCTAACCTCTGGAATTTTGCATTTAATTGGGCATATCTCCCCCTATCACTGTTGCCTTTTGTTTTCCTTCTTTCTTGGGCTACTTCCAGTGTCTCAGCAGACAGCCATCTTGCCTTCTTGGTTTTCTTTTTCTTTGGGATGTTTTTTGTTGCCACCTCCTGAACAATGTTGCGAACTTCTGTCCATAGTTCTTCCGGGACCCTATCTACTAAATCGAGTCCCTTAAATCTATTATTCACCTCCACTGCATATTCCTTAGGAATATTAGTGAGCTCATATCTAACTGATCTGTGGCTCTTCCCTATTCTCTTTAGTCTGATTCTAAATTTTGGAATAAGAAGTTCGTAATCTGAACTACAGTCAGCTCCAGGTCTTGTTTTTACCGACTGTATAGATGTCCGCCACCTTTGGCTACAAAGGATGTAGTCAATCTGATTTCGGTGTCGACCATCTGGTGAAGTCCATGTATAAAGTCGTCTTTTAGGTTTTTGGAAGAGAGTGTTTGTTATGCACAGTGAGTTGTCTTGGCAAAATTCTATCAGCCTATGTCCTGCTTCATTTTGTTCTCCCAGACCATGCTTGCCTGTAATTCCAGGTGTCGTTTGACCTCATAGAACTGATCTACTTCTGCTTCTTCAGCATCTGTGGTTGGGGCGTATATTTGGATCACTGTGATGTTAAATGGCTTACCCTGAATTCGAATTGAGATCATTCTATCGTTTTTTGGATTGTATCCAAGCACTGCTTTAGCCACTTTATTATTAATTATGAAGGCTACTCCATTTCTTCTGTGGTCCTCTTGTCCACAGTAGTAGATCTGGTGGTCATCTGATGTGAAGTGGCCCATTCCAGTCCATTTCAGTTCACTGACACCTAAAATGTCTATATTTAATCTTGACATCTCACCAATAACCACATCCAATTTGCCCTGGCTCATAGATCTTACATTCCAGGTTCCTATGGTGTGTTGATCTTTAGAACATTGGATTTGTCGTTCACCACCAGCACCGTCGGCCGCTAGCCGTCCTTTCGGCTTTGAGCTAGCTGCATCATCACGTCTGGGGCTAGTTGAACTTATCCTCTGTTCCTCCCCAGTAGCATTCTGACCATCTTCCGACCTGGGAGTCCCATCTTCCGATGGTATACCGACATATCTCTGGTTTACTGATCCATTTAGTTTTCACGGCAAGAATACTGGTGTGGGTTGTCATTACCTTCCCCAGGGATCGTATTTAGTCTGACCTCTCTTCCACAACCTTCCCGTCTTGGGTGTCCCTTCATGGTTTAGCTCATGGTTTCATTGAGGTGCTCAAGCTCCAGCACCACGACAAGGTAACGATCTCCTTTCCTGGAGACATAAGGACTTAGGTGCAATTAATCTTCAATTTTCAGTCTTTATAGTTCTAATGTGGAGTGAAAACACCATGTGAATAGATGTAATACTTTAAAAAATATAATAAATTTTCCAAAGATTTCTCAAGTTTATTCAAAGGATTTAGCTAAACTTTTGAAGTTGCAGGAAATATAGGACACAGCTGACTCTATGAAATCTGGGAGGGCCTGTGGGCCAAATGGGTTTCCTATAGAATGATATAATAAATATAGAGAAAACTTCATCCTTATACAGATCCTGCTCATTTGAGATTATATACTGTAATTTTTTAAAAAAAGAGATTCTTCCTTTATCACTTTATAAGGCCGATAATATGATGGTTATTTTGAAACTAGCTATGGATCCTACAAATTATGCAATTTTTCATCTAATATGTAAAACTTTAGACTGCAGTTTTAGATCATAGGTTGCAAACTATCCTGCCATCAATAATATATCCTGCACAATCTGGGTTTATGAAAATATGCCACACTTCTGGTAATATTGAATTATTGGTGGATATTCTATCAATTGAATGTGAGAATCTTGATGTTGTGGTCTCCTTATTTGTACTTTTTTCAATGCATCATGGAAAAAAGTATTTCCTTCATCTTTTATTTCTTAGACTTAGAAAAAATATTTCTTTAGTCCTTGTGCTCAAGTTATTACAAATGCAATTAATTATCTGCCAATTAAGATGTAGTTTAATTTTGGAACTATCTTGTTTATTAGACCATTTAGTAATGTTCAGGTTAGACAGGTGGTAGGAACTACACACAAGATGTTTATTGTATGTAGACAGTATTTGAGGAGGCCCTACTAATTATTATCAAATCTCTTTCCCTAATTCTGTGGAGGCTGTACAGCAATATGGCAAATTTTCCATATATATTATTAATTGGAATAAATCTAAAAATTTGCCAAGTAGTCATAAGGCTTCTATGGAAATACATACAAGCAGGGCTTGTTTACTTCTTGGGATCCTTATATATTTGGGAATACTTATTCCACCAAAATATATATTTGGTAATAGATGTGAATATTTTAATTAATTGTGATGGTTGAAAATACCCATGAGTCTATGGGGAAGGAAAAAACGTTGTAAAAATTAATATAACTTCATGATTGGTATATATTTTAAACAGGTTGTTTATGTTTATTCTACTTAGATATTTTAGACAAACTGACAACTTAAAGATTACATGTCTAAGGAATGGCCAGACCCCAAGGTTCTCTTTCACAAAGCTGCAATTCCCATATGAATTTGGGGCTTTACTTTTCTGAGTTTTCAATTGAACCATTGGGCATGCTTATTAACTTCTGTTTTGATTGGAATGAAAATTAGATTGAATACATACCACTCTGGGCACAATTAGAGAGTTATTATTTTGATCCTTTGAAATCCTGGCAAGCACTTGATTCTAATTATAGTTGGAATTTTATTGTATTTCCATCCTTAAAGGCAGAGATACTTGGCTGTCACTGTGAAAGAAATTAAAATTTCATCTTGATCTTGTAAGTAATTAACTCTTAGGAATAATCCTTATTTAAAAATGACCAGTAAATGTTTTTTTCTAGGCAATTTGGGCCCAAAATGGGATTATTACACTAAAGCAGCTCATTGTTAATTATATCTTTAAAACTTTTGAGAGGTTACAAAAATATATAACCTGCCTAAAGCATCTGAATGGCAATATTTATAATTAAAATATTTGTTTTGTTCTCATTTTAGATCTAATGCACTGGAAGGCATGAAAAGGCACTTTGAGTATATTGAAGTATTTTTAGATGCTAAGATAACAATTAAGTTTTACTGATAATTAAAAGAATTTTGCAAACATTGATAAAATTGTAAATTGATCATTTACAAGGAATTTGGAATAGAGAATTGGCATTTCCAATGGTAACAAGTCAATTTTCTCAGGTGTTTTAAAAAATTAAATACGTTTCTTACAACTTTAAGATGAAACTAATTCATCCAAAATAATTTTTTGAATCTACTGGACCCTTCAGTAGATGTTTAAAAAATGTTCATTATCTACCTTTCTAAGTTGGAGAGATAATAAATGTGAAGTCACATTAACGCGCATGATTTGAACATGCTCCCTGATTGCTCCTTATTGGTTGAATGTTCTTAATATTGAGAATGTACAGTAGTTATAGGAAGGGAGTTAAGAGTTAAAGACATGATTGTGTTATTAAATTATATTCCAAAAGTTTGTTCTTGAAAAAATTTGGACCTATCATTCTTGAACTATTGCAAAAAAGACTGTTCTGCATTCTTAAAAACTACAGTACTTGTATAACTGACACCAAGGATTGTTTTGGCAAAACATATGTTTTCTCAGCCTTTGAACTGGCTGTTCATTGACAGAATGGAAAGATTGGAGAATATATTTCACAGGCCAAGTGTTAAAATTTTTATACAGATACAAATGTTGTATTTTATTTAGTTTTTTTCCTTGTACTTAAATATTTTTTCTTTTTGTAAAGCAATAAAAATTAAATTTAAAAAATTGAAGCTTTAAAATTTAAAAATTTGTAAAACAAACACATAGCTCATGAGCTGCATGCAACTCCCTAACACCCCACAGCACCCTCCCAGAGCATGAGGGATCAAAATGATCAAATCTGCAGTGTTCTGGTTTTGCCTTTGGAGTTTTTAAAGGGAGAAACTGGATGCCTTAAGCTTTCTGATCCTACCAAAGCAATCATCATCATCTGATGTCATAATATCATTAGGCACACCCCTTGCAATCCATATGCAAGACACAAAGACAAGCTTAATTCAAGACTGAAAAACATTATCCAACTTGCTCTTTCCTATGGAGGATTCAGGAGAAAGATATCTGCCTTTCCTTCCTTCTAGTTTTCATAATATCTTCTGCCAATAAAGATGGGGGGGTGGTAGGTAGGAAGGAAAGATTGCCTGATGCTATATATCAGAAAAAGTTCCACCTAGAATCCCAGTTGGCTCTGACATATTTTACATTGTTGACTAATAACAAGTACTATGCATTGCTACCAACATACAGAGCACTTTCTCAGCACTTGGATAATGTGAAGACACAATTAATAATGTGTAGCCTTCTGTTTTCTAAAAATTAACCTGCAGTTCAAGAAAGAAGAAAACAGGACTGCAAGCTTGTAGGGATGCCATCAAGATACATAGTGAAGTTCTACACATGTTTATTCAAAATAAGGTTCCACTAAGTACAATAGGATTAATTTCCCAGGAAGGTGTACATCACTACACACTAATGTATTCCATTGAAAAAATATAACATTTTTAAAAACCTGCACAAATAAATCCATACACATGGACAACCTGAGTTCATGAAACTATTAACCTAAGTTAGTCATATGTGTTGGAGGTTCCAGCAAATCAGCATGCCACATTAGCATATGGGTGATTGCTCTAGGAGGCAAACTCTGTGCTTCTAGAGGAAGCTGCTTGTTGCCCCTCCCACTTCCTCTCTCTCTCTCTTTCTTGCTTACTTCCACCGGAGAAGAAGGACCATGCGGCTGCTGTTCCTTCCATGGAGAGGCCATGTGCTAGGCCTCAACTCCAGAATGTTCCCCTTTTCTCCATGCAGCCTTCACCAGCAATGAGGGGTGAGGGTAAATTAAGTTTAGGGACAAAAGAAGAACAAGAAGTCATCTTTCCTGAACGAAAATGTAACTGGACCAAATAAACAGTAAGAACTCTTTTTGTAACCTACGTTGTCTAAGTGTGTAATTCTTTATGCTTGGGTGGGCTATGTGCTTAAGATCAAAAACCTATATTTCTCTAGCGTGCTCATTAATGCTATTTAGATAAAAACTCCTTTCTGTATGTGCATGTTTCTTTGCTGTTATACACTCTGCTCCATTCAGTGGTACTAGCTGCCAACTAATGGTCTTCAATATGCACAACCATTTTTATAATTAGAAACGAAAATTAAAAGCACCTAACTTGAGAGTAACAACAAATCTTTTGCACAGCCCATTACTATAATGGACACTGGAAATGGCATAATCCCAAAGAGGAACAGGCCTTTCAACAAAAATCAGGGATCTCTTTGAGGAATAATTACCAAGTTATATCAATACATGTTTAGAGAGAAACTAAACCTAATCCATTCATCAGGTTTCATTCATTTTCTGAATTTTAAACAAAATTGCCAAATGAACCAGGAGATTTTTATACTTAGAAGAATATTGAAGGGCAACAGAAGAATTGAAGATACCTGTTTACCCTAGCCAAAGAAATAGTTATTATTTCGGAAGATAGATATGTTTAGGCTACAACTCTTCGCTCATAACCAACTTCTGCCCCAAGCCCCTGTGTTATGTTGCAGTCCCCCTTCTCTCTGAAAATAATGGAACTAAACCTTTTATAAACATGTTGTTACTGCAATACCTGTTAGAGTTCTTGTGTTGCCCTGGCGAATTATTCCTGTACAAAGCAACAGCCTTCTCATGGTGACGTGAAGTGCAGGTGCAAGATAGCAACGGTCACGTGTGTATTGTTTTGACTAGATTGCATGGGAACAAGGTCTCCTGAATCCTTCCGTGGGAAGCCTGCTCCAGGGAGGGAGCAGAGGGAGGGGGAAATCATGTGCTCGCTTAGATGCAGCACTGCTATCCAATAGCAGGTCATGCTATGTGCTTTGAGGCCTAGTGTGTGTAACAGCTAACTTCCAGCCAATCAGAAAGCTAGAAGAACTGAATATACAACCATGCAAAATGGTGTTCTATGTCTTCTTGATTTCTAGTGTGTTTTAGTCATGTAGTTCTTCACGTGTTCACTTCCCGTGGACTGGGCGGAGTGAGCTATGCCTGGCTTTGGGTATAGGCCATGGCAGGAACTCTGGCCCTGGGATCAATACATGGAACTCTGCTTATAAGTTCTAGTTTTGTTTTTCCTTTTACAATGATGTATCCTGTATATTCATCTTTTTCATTTTTGCTATAATGTGATTGTATCTACATTATTGCCCTATGCTACCAGTAAACACTGTTGGCCCTAACAAGCTGCATTCTTGTCTGTTTATTCTCAAGCCTCGGTTTTTCCCCTTTAAGCCAGCGTATACCCCGTCAATACCTTAGTTCTTCCATATTATTGCCTGCTATTATAAACCTCAGAACCAGCTCAATCACCAAGATCATGAAGCTCCTCAACCTCCCTCACGCCAGGAGTATAATTGCTGCATTCTTATATAACAATAAATGAGCATTTTAAACTATGATTTGTGAGGAATGAGGTTGCATGTCATGTCCAGCCAAAATCAAACCAAATGGATTATGTCTGAGCACTCACTCCATTGAGAAGGGAAACCGCATTCCTGCAAACCTTTCTGTGAGCCAACTTGTGTACTGAAATGCAACAGCAATATCCACAATGTTATGGACATTATCAGGCCTAGCTAGTCAAACTTTAGAGAAATTAGAAATGCCTGAACTATTTACACTTGTGGGGAGACAACTCCAAAGACATGGGCCTTTTAGTGCAAGTTGTGGCTGAGATTATCTTGTTTCTTCCACATTCTTTTTTCTTGGGTAGCTTTTGACTGTTCTCTTCCCCTCTTTTTCAGAAATGAGAACTACTCCTTTTCTACCACATTCTGGCATTTGCAGGGAAGGGCTTGAGGTAAGAACTGGCTATTTACGGCATCTACATTCTCATACTGTGAATTGGCACGACTCCTGCTCAACATGATATAGAAGGGCTAGGAAAAGCAAAATGTGTTTACTAGTTATTCAGTGTGGTGCCAGGGCCAGTCCTATCAACAGACAAGGCAAAGTGGTTTGCCTGTCAAGTTTTATGGTCCCATTAAGTGGCAGCCACTTGTCAATTATTTAGTTTTGTTCTTTACCAACACGGTGGGAAGATGGGACTGGCATAGGAATTAGGCTTTGAGCCATCTCTAAGTGGTGCTATGATCTTGGCTCATATCTTAAGTTACTCATGCTAAATGCAGTACAAGCCAGTCACTTGTAAAACAGCAGAAAGCTTGTGGAGAGGAAAACCTCTATCTGAAATTCTGACAAGTAGAACGAAAGCCTGCATTTTTATTTAGTACTATTAATCAAAATGTGACAGGCACCCAGCAAGCATTAATAGGTACAATATCATAAAAGTCAATTAGAAAATCAGGGTAAACAGCTTCTTATGGATCAAAACTGAAAGAGCTGCAAAAGGGTCATTTTTAAATAATCCTCATCATTTTCTAATCCTCAACAAATTCACCTCATAACAAAATCCTGAACTAAAACTCAGATTTTGGTTCACTCCTATACAGGGCAAAGAGGGCTGGTTTTCTCAAGAGGCTTCACTTGAAGCAGCTTGTGGTGAGGATTCATGGCGAACTAGACTTCCCTGAAGGAATGGGGACAGCATTGCGGCTAGATCAGTGGCCAGATGGCAAATTCTGGCCAGTGAAGTCTCTCTGGAAAAAGGAGAGATTGTGAGATTGCCCACTTGCACTCTGGACAACAGCTCCTCATGAGTAGACTGCAGGAACTGAGGTTTTTTCAGTCAGCTCATGAGTTGAGTGGCTGGGAGTCGAAGGATTTCAATCAAGCTCACAGCCATAATGCAGCCTATATGGACATAAGGTTCGCACAAGCCTCATTTCTTAACCACTTTCGGATGTAACTAATTTACAGCTAAACAGAGATTTTTCTGAGCGGCAGAATGAGAAAATTCCACTAGGTGAGTTATTATATTTTCTGGATTACAAAGGAGTAAAAAAAAAAAGATTTTATTTTTTTAATAAGAATTTTATTAAGTTTGAAACAAACATAAAAACTACAAAAAAGAAAAAAACTACAAAATGAAAAGAAAAAACTGAGTGTAAAACAGAAGAAAATATTTTTGAAGATTACATAAAGAAGTGACTTCCAACTTTCAACAATAAGAATATACAACAATTTCCATAATCAATCCCTTACCATATATCAAACCAAGATCACATTATTTCTATAAATCATTCCATTAGCACATTATAAAAATCACTAACTACAATTGCTCCTTCTCCTTATATTAAAGGAATGTCTGTATGTATGTATGTATGTGTGTGTGTGTGTGTGTGTGTATATATATATATATATGATGTCCATCAACACTGCCTCCGAAAAATTCTGCAAATTACTTGGGAAGATAGGCGGACTAATGTTAGCATATTAGAAGAAGCGAAAACCACCAGAATTGAAACAATGATCATCCAACACCAACTTCGCTGGACCGGTCATGTTGTTTGAATGCCTGACCATCGTCTTCCAAAGCAGCTACTTTACTCCCAACTTAAAAATGGAAAACGGAATATAAGAGATTCAAAGATACTCTCAAAACAAATTTAAAAAAATGTAATATCAGCATTGAGAACTGGGAAGCCCTAACTCATGAGCGTTTCAATTGGAGGTCATCCTTTATTAATGGCGCTATGGACTTTGAAAAAGCACGAGTACAGGGCGAAAGGAAGAAAAGAGCTAAAAGGAAGGCACGTCAGGCAAATCCTCATCATGACCGTCTCCCACCCGGAAACCTATGCCCTCATTGTGGGAGGTTGTGCGGATCCAGAATTGGCCTTTATAGCCACTTATGGATCCACTGTTAAGATTTCACCCTTGGAAGACAATCTTACTCGGCTACGAGTGATCACCAATTTTATATATATATATATATATATATATATAGTTGTTTATTTGTTCAGTCGCTTCCGACTCTTCGTGACTTCATGGACCAGCCCACGCCAGAGCTTCCTGTCGGCCGTCACCATCCCCAGCTCCCCCATGGTTGAGTCTGTCACCTCCAGAATATCATCCATCCATCTTGCCCTTGGTCGGCCCCTCTTCCTTCTGCCTTCCACTTTCCCTAGCATCAGCTTCTTCTCCAGGGTATCCTGTCTTCTCATTATGTGGCCAAAGTACTTCAGTTTTGCCTTTAATATCATTCCCTCAAGTGAGCAGTCTGGCTTTATTTCCTGGAGTATGGACTGGTTGGATCTTCTTGCAATATATATATATATATCCCCCTCCAAATCAACTCCCCCCCCAAAAAAAAACATTCATTCAATAATTTCCTTCCCACTATTATTCTATACATTTCTGCCCACTACAATAAAAATCAAATTATAAAAACATATAAATTGTCTACTTTTATATTTTGGATTTGGCTTGGTTTAAGATGCTCACAGTTTCCCAGTTGTAAGTATGGTTGAGTCTGTCCATGTGTTGTGAGATTAAGGAGTTTTCATCGTGTCTTCTGACTGCTAGTTGGTGTTCGTGGATGCGTTCTGCTAGTCTTCTGCCAGTCTGTCCTACATAGTGGCTGTTACAGTCCTTACACTGTATGTTGTAGATAACTCCTGTTTTTTCTTCTTGGGCTACTGGGTCTTTTGGGTTACTTACAATGTTCTGAAGGGTTTTGGTTGGTTTGTGTGCTACGGTGATGCCGTGTGGTTGTAACAGTCTATTAGTAGTTTCTGAGATGTTTATGATGTATGGCAGTGTAATCCTTTTCATAGCTTCTGTTGGTTTTGCTGTGGTGGGTTGAGTGGTCAGGCACTTTTTGATAAAGTTGCGTGGGTATCCATTTTTCTGGAAGATGCTATATAAGTAGTTTGTTTCCTTTTTCTGGTGTTCTGGGTTGCTGCAGTGCATTTGTGCTTATCTAAATAGTGTTCTTACACAGCTCCTCTTGTGGGAGGTTGGGTTATTGCTTTGGTAGTGGAGCACTTGGTTGGTGTGGGTAGATTTTCAGTTGACTTGTGTTTCTAGAATGCCATCATTTCATCTACTGATGAGGATGTACAAGAAGGGTAGTGTGTTGTTGTTTTCTTCTTCCCTTGTGAATTTTATTCCTTTGAAGATGTTGTTGATGGTTTCATGTGTTTCCTCCAGTTGATCCTTTTTTATTATGACGAAGGTGTCATCTACATACCGGATCCATACTTTGGGTTGTATGCATGGGAGTGCTATCCTTTCTAGATGTTGCATTACAATTTATTTATTTATTTATTATTTAAATTTATATGACCGCCCAATGATCTCTGCTATGAGTCCTGAGAGTGGTGATCCCATAGGTGTTCCTTTGATTTGTTGGTATATTTGTCTATCAAACTGAAAGTAGGTGGTGAGGCAGAGGTCGATGAGGTCCATGATTCTGGGTATTTTGATCTTGGTGTATCTACTTAGGTCAGGTGTGTTATGTAGAACTGCTTGGAAATCAGCGGTAGAGAGTAGCAGTTCTTAATGGTGATGTCATGATGTCTCCTATAGTTGCAACACAATCATAACTCCCCCGACTTCTTCACGAACAACACAGGGGCGTCCACCGGAGTGGTGGAGGGCCTGATGAACCCCCTTTTCAGGTTGGTGTCTAGGAAATCCTTGAAGGCTGCTCGTTCTGGTTCCGACAGGGAGTAGATGTTGATGGGGCAGTCGTAGGATTGATGTGGTTGAAGTTGATCGGCCTCCTTCTCATCAAATACGTTGGCGAAGTCTCGGAATTGTGGGGGCAGCTGCTGATCTGGAGTGATGAGTTGCCCAGTGGCAAGGGTGCTTCACATGTGCATGGCACACTGCAGGCTAGGAAATTCTATCCCTCCCGACGACCATGCAATCTGAGGTTCATGCGCCTGGAGCCATTCTAACCCCAGAACCAGAGGGAAGTGAGGCGTAGCGACCACGTAAAACTCCACCCACTCCAGGTGATCTCCTATTTTCATGGGTAGGTGTTGTGTGGTAGAAGACACGGGACCGAAGCGGAGCGGGCATCCGTCGGTGGTTTTGATGACCAGAGGAAGGTTTACCTCATGTTGGGGAACTCCCCACTCCTTGGCAAGCCCTTAGTCCATGAAATTGGCGGTGGACCCTGAATCAATCACAGCTTGGGCCACCAACGAAAAGTCCTTGGAACTTGTAGGGTGACAGTCACCAACAGGTGCTTGAAGGGTGCAAGACGGGGCAATGGGGTTTGACTAGCTGCCAACTTGCACTGCACAAAGAAGGCCGGGAAATGGCCTAGAGTCCCATTGAATTTCTCTGGCACCAGCATGGGGCATTTGTGTCGCGGGGTCATGGCTACAGTTGCTGTGGCCTGTTGGGTTTGAAGTTGGGCCAATTGAGTGTTCAAAATAGTAATCTGCTGTGCGAGCTGTGCATTCTCTAAAGCGAGCTGATCCATGTTTGTTCTGATGCGAAGTTACACAATGTCTTCCTTGGTTGCCCGAGCGGGCGTTGGCCAGAGACAATCTGTCCTGACAATCTAAGACTTGACACAGGAAGCAATGTGTAAACAATCATTCCTTTATCAACAAAATATACAATAAGTTCACACTAGCTGATAGCTCACTCACATGTAGTCATAGCAATGTGCAGCGGCAGGCATGGTGTGAAAAGCGGCCCACGTGGCAGCAAGGTAGGTTCTGGTGGAAAGTCCTGCTCAGCTACAAGGCAAGGCTTGGAGGCGGGATCCGACCAGGCAACAAGATGCAGCACAGAGAGGCAGTCCTGCACGGCAGCAAGGCAAGGCTGGGAATCAAAACCCGGTGCGGCAACAAGGCGAGGTGCAGAAAGACAATATGGCATGGCAACAAGGCAAGGCTTGGACACAGGAACCGGCGCGGCAACAAGGCGAGGCGTGGAGAGGCAGTCCTGTGTGGCAGCAAGGCAAGGCTTGGGAACGGGATCCGGTGCAGCAATGGGACAAGGCACAGAGAGGTGGTCCTGCACGGCAGCAAGGCAAGGCTTAGAGGCAGGGTCCGGCATGGCAGCAAGGCAAGGCTCAGAGGCAGGATCTGGTGCGGCAGCAAGGCAAGGCTTGGGTTGCCTGATTCTTGGGTTCTTGGTACTTCTCGGTGGGAACAGGCTTCGGTGTAGGGCTGCATGAACGGTTGTCTCTGGCAACCTGGTCTGGGTTCTGGCGCCTTTTAGCTCTTCGATTTTCCCGCTGTTTCTGTGAAGGGCCCAATCGCCTCTCTCACTGCTCAGCCTGTCTCTCCACCCTCCTTTCTCACGTGCTGATAGGTGGCGGTGAATCTGCCCCCTGGCTTTTGCCAATCGGCAGCTTAGGATCTTGCCGCCCAAAGCTCTGTGCTGCTCCTTCCCCTGGTTCAATTTTCGTGCCTTCCCCAACTTTTCCTGCCTTTTCAACAGTCATCTCCCCCTCCTCCACCTCGGACTCAACCTCCATCCTGACAATAACGTATATAGAATAAATATAAGATTTGTGAGAATAAGAAATGTTCCAAGGGATGTTTTGGTGCATTTTGTCAGGAAGAAGCATTTCATCAATATTATTCCAATTTGTATAAAGAAAGTGACATCTCTCTAGAGAAAATAAATCAATATCTAAAGAAACAAAATTTACCAAGGATTACAGAGGAACAGACAGATTATGAATGGACCTATAACAATAAGGGAAGTTTCTGAAGCTATAAAAAAGATTAAACTAGGAAAGGTGCCTGGACCAGATAGATTATCAGATTCTTTAAGAATCAGATTTATAAACCTTTTGAGGATGAACTTTTACAACCTTTACAAAACACAATGAACTCCATCCTACAGGTAGGAAAGATGCCAGAGAGTTGGAAAGAGGCCAGTATAGCATGAATACCTAAAGAGGGACAATATTTGACTTTAACAAGAAACTATAGACTGACATCATTATTGAATAATAACTACAAGAACAAGTGAGAGAATGTATGATAGTGGGCTAAAAACGTTGGTTATAATAAATAGATGGAACAACGGGGAAATATGTGGCTGAAAGGACTGAAATTTACACTATTTTATAATCTTAAAGGGAATTTTTATACAATGATGTACCATTGGTATATGTCACCAGAGAAATTATCTAGAATGTATAAAGGCACTTCAAATTTATGTTGGAAATGTGAACAACAAGAAGGGACATTTTATCATGTTTGGTGGACATTTAAAAAAGCTAGAAAATTTTGGATTCAAATACATACACTGATTCAGAGGATTTTAAAGATAAATATACAATTGAGACCAGAGGTTTTTATTTTGTGATTGATGGGCAAACAGTTGGAAAAAGTTATGGAACTTTGTTTTTGTACATGATAACTGCAGCAAGATTATTGTATGCACAAAAATGGAAAGATTTGGCACTACCCACAATGGAAGAATGGTTGGTGAAGATGATAGAACTTGCTGAGATGGCTAAATTGACTTCTTTGATCAGAGAAAAGACAATATCTATCTTTCTTGCTGACTGGAAACCTCGTATAGACTTTTTGTGTGAAACAGAAAAAATGAAATTATTTATGGTTTTGATGACTACACAGGATAGATTATAGAAAGAAGAGAGTTATGTTGTAACCATAGAGTAAGAGGTAAATTTATAATTGTACTGATAACTGCTGTAAAGAAGATTGGAAACTACTTCTTTGTATCTTTTTTCTTTCTTTTCTATTTTTCTTTTATTTATTTTCCTTTCTCGCACTTTTAGCTTTCTCTTTGATTTCTTCTTTCTTCTTTCTTTTTCTTACTTTATATTAGTTTGTGTTAGTTTTATCTTCCTTTAAAATAATCTTTATTTATTTATTTATTTAAATTTGTATTACTGCCCATCTCCATTGGGGACCCTGGACTCTTTAATAAAAATTATATGGATAAGAGCCTTCATCTGAAGGAGAAATTCCTGGAGGATCTCCCTTCATCTTTCCTGTTGAGAAATATGAGACATATATAGAGCTGGTTTCATTAGGAGATACTTTCTTAAGGCACCAGAAATACTGCAAAGGAGAATTTCTGAACATCCCATTCCCTCCCTAATTTCCTCAGTGAGAAAGAAGGTTATGAAAACCTTTAGGAAGTACCACATTAAGGTCATTAGAACACTACAGACAATAATTTATTTTGCCTCAATATCCTAAAACATATTGTGGCTTGTTTGGTTTGGGCCTAGCATACTACATGAACCCAGCCGTTATGGATTGTAAACCATGGTTAAATAAGGGATGGATAACATCCAGCCATATGCTGCATATAGCTCTCAGCCCGTTTTATGGTCCACAAAGTCCCACAAGATCAAATTAGCAAAATGATGATATTCAGTGGTATAATATTCTCATTTCAAAACTATATAAAGCTTAAGATGGATGTGTTAAACTTCTGGGGGTTTAATGAACTGATTTTGTATAGCTAGGCTGACCATACGTCCCGTTTTGAACAGGACAGTCCCATTTTTTTTACCTTTTCTGGACCGTACCGTCTTTTTCTTAAAAAACTCAATTTCGTCTCATTTTTTAAGGGATGGAGTGTGTGTGTGCACGCGTGCGTGCCTGCGTGCGTGCCTGTGCTCGCGTGTGCGTGCCTGCATGCGCGCACGCATGCCGGTGTGCCATTTCCGTCTCAGGGAAATATGGTCAGCCTATGTATAGCCCTCCCAAACTTCACCACATCAACAAGCCAAAAACCCATCGCTATCCACTGTAGTCATAGAACCATGTTTCTTATAGCCCTTGGAGGTCACCCACACTCCCTTTTAAAAATAGAAAAATCCTCTGGAGGGAAAAACGGTATCCAGCTTGGCAGGGTGTGCAGACACAGCCAATCATGTCTTTCAGAAGCCCTGGTTGTGCAAGCCATGGTGTAGTGTGATATTTTTATTCTCCCACTGAACATATTTATCAAGTAGCAAGGATGTGGCCAAAGTAAGCTCACCATGAGATTTGTCAGAGTGTTGCCCACCCTTTGATGAATTTTCAAGCTCTTGCCACACTGTTTCACTTTCTTATAACTACCTCATTTCCTATTAACCAATATATTCATATCCCATCTATAAACAGAATTCATTTTCTAGTGGATGGTGAGGAGTAAATTTTTCCTTTCCCCTGTGGTATGATACTAAATGTAAAAGCTCAACGCAGCACTCTTTAGATAACTCCTGTTGAGTTATGACTCACAAGTTATGACTCAACTGGAGTTACCTAATGTTAGCATATAAGATTTATCTGGTGAGATTGTCACTTTGACCTGTAATAACAATGTACAGCACTATTGATTTGCATGGTATAAAAATGATGCACCACTTTCCCATCTGGAACTCAGAATAAACATTTTACATTGCTGTTTGTCAGTTCTATAAATGGTTGCAGTTGATCGATGCTATAAAACTTTCCTTAGGGCCCTGATATTCAGGCTTTCTACCAGAGAAAGCGGCTTGAGTCTGACATTTTAAATACTGTAGCTTTATTTAATGATATAATTCAGGCTTTGGGGATCCCTGTTGGTGAAAAAGCATATAGTCTGCTAAACAAATGCCAAGCTCAGGGTATTTACTTTCCTGAGCAGAAGGTAAAGAAGCAAGATATTCACCAAAACAAATATCTTTAGAAGGTTTTGTTAGACGTCTAGATTCACCTCTGTACTAGCATCTAATATTTATTAATATTAATAGGAATTTTATGTACTGATGAAGCTGTATATTAAATTGGTTTTTCAAATGTCTTAGTTTTAAAATCACATGAAAGTGCTGCAAAAACCCAAATCCTTAGGGAAGGATAAATAATTTTAACCCCTAATAATATGCATATTTCAAATAGTACTGAACTTACCAGAACAAGTATCACTTTTTTCCTAATTTTCTGATTGAAAGTATTGGCTTACCAGTTCTTGAAGCTATGCCTTGTATAATAGCACATACTATATATATTTTGTCCTGAATTAAAGCTACATTTTACAAATCAGTTTTCAGAAGAAAAGCTCTCCTGAAAAAGCTATTGAAAGTAACAGTTAGTGAGCAGATGATATGGTATGTGTAGAAAGGATAATCACAGATATAATTGAAATGAATTTACTTGGCTGGCTCTGTCTGCAAGGTTGTGTCCAACGCTACCTCCATCTTGGTGTCCATATATTTAGCATGAGTATCTGCAACAGAATACTGATATGGGCAACTGTTCTCACAGATGGTTAATGTAATTGCATAGTGCATTTACATGTGAGAAACTACTCAGACATAAATCTCCTTTTGCAAATGTTCTTCCTGAAGTCCCGTGGACTGCAAGTGGGCAAGACCTGTGGGATACACAGCATCAGGCATAGTGCTAAAGGCATAACTCTGTTTACATATTGCATCTAGGATTCTTTCTCCACTTCCATCTAACTACCATACAGGCATTCTGTATGCTGAAAAAACAGAGAACAAGTCTTTACCTTCTTTGTGATATCCTTTTAGATGTTCTAAGAATGCCAGTGTTCGATTGTTTGTTAAATTTGTATGCCGCCTGACTCCCAGTGACTCTGGATGGCTCACAAGTAAAGCAACATTAAAAAATACAGTAAGAAACAAAAATAAAGAATGAAAGATAGCAAAGATGACAGAAACCAGACTGGAGTGGAAAAAGAAACAGACCCATACAATCCAAGGGTGCTTCACACACCCTTCCTAAAGGCCTGGGATACCTCCTCAATCTTCTCTTTTCAAGGCTAAACATGCCCAGCTTCTTCAATGTTTCATCCTCACCGTCCTTCTCCAAACCTGCTTCAGTTTGCCTGAATCTTCTTAAGATGCCCAGAATTAGAAGGTTTTTTTTCACAAGAAGTATTATCAAGCCAGCTATCTCCCATTCCATATCCGAGCATTTGTTTGTTTGTTTTCTAAGTAAAGAACAATGCATTTGTCCCTATTAAATGCCCTTGTTATTTCAAGCCATTTCTCTAACCTATCAAGACCATTTAGAATTTTATTTCTTCCTTCTAGGGTACTAGCTATCCCACACATTTTTGTGCTATCTGCAGATTTGATACATATTCTGCCCAAGCTTCCATTCAAGTTTTCAATAAGAATATTGGTGGATGCAGAACTGAATCTTATGGCACCCGGCTCCATAGATGAGCATTCTAAGTATGATTTTCAGGCCAGCTATGTGGCCACTTAATTAACAAACCATCATCCCATACTTATCTAGCTTGCTAATCAGAACGATTTGTTGATGTTATGATGTATTACAATCTATGAAGCAAGTTGCCCAATTAAAAAAATGAAGAAATTAATGTGGCAAATTTTACTCTTGACTTAATCCATCTGACTTTGTTTTCAAGGTTCTTACAGAACAATTGATATTTGGCTAACTCGTTGATAATTTCCCCTTTTTGAGGATAGAGGCAAAATCCAGTCATCTGGCACATTATCAGTTCTCCAGGATTGCTCAAGTCTAGTAAATCAAGGTTTGGTGCAGTCTGAACATCACTTAATTCCTTCAATATTCTAGGATAGAATTAATCTGGCTTTGAAGATTTAAACTCATTTGACATAAAGAAGTATTTCCTGTCCATTTTTCTTTCAATCCCAAACTTCAATCCTGCTCCTTTATTTACAATTTCCTGATGGAACACTTGCATTTTTGTTGAAGAAAACTGAACCAAAACAGGAAAAGAATATTTCTGCCTTTTTTTTGTTATCTATTAGAATTTTGTTGTTTTCATTTATTAGCTTGTGCACTGCTTCTCTGGACTTTGAAGTCCAAAATGCATTTGATTAAACTAAGCTTAAGTTTAGCATAAAATCAAGTTTTGCAGCATGAGATAGTTACTTCCCCCCAATGTTCTTGTGACCTTCAGTTCCTCAACTAAGTATTCCCTCTTGATTAGAGAACAAATCAACAGTTATATGACAGGCGGGTATAACATGTTGGATTACCTCATTGGTAACTATCTAAAAAGATAAGAGGCAATGATCTACATACTCCTCTCATATATAGTGGCTCCCTGATGAACATGCAGTAGCAATCTGCTATGACTGACATGAGAGATGCATTTAGACAATTCCGTATGGCTTGTAAGCTTTCACAATGGCTATGTCCTTAGGAGACAGCTTATCTCTTTCAGTAATGTGCAAACTTAATGAAACAGTGTCAGTGAACTACCAGACAGAACTTCAATGTTCTGTCCGCAAAAATATGCAGAGTGAGACAATATCTGAAAAAGACTGGGATTGTTGTAGCATGATGTCTCCAATGAAAAGATCAAAAGTAGGCAGCATGGTAAATTCACGTTGGACCAAACAATTTCTACAACATCAAAACATTTGGAGAAGTAAGGTTTCAAATAATTGAGGGCATTATTGCCTAAGCACTTTATACCAGGGACACAGATTCAGTTAAGAGTGAGCAGAGAGTTTCAGATCAAAGGGAACTGATAATGGGGTTTTTACTCTGTGTAGAAGGGAAATTGAATAAACACTTGTGATTATTAAGATATCAAGAAGGACCAATGCATTTGCTTATTACACTCAAAATATAGGCCAAAAACATTTGCATCAATCATCCATACAATAGAATAATGATAAAAAGTTTTCACTATTAGCAAACTTGCAATGCAGATTTTCACCAGCTGGCAACCCATATGAGGAATCCATACGCACACCCACTATACTTTTTGATATGACACAATTGCCAGGTAGTAGCCCAGCAAATCTCCTGGCTCATCCTCCTCCTCCTCCACATTTTTCATTGCCATCTCTTCCTCTTATTTTTCATCCATCCCTGCTATTAGCTTGCCTGCATCTACCCTAGCAGCAGACCCCACACCACTGCTGCCTACTCAACAGCTTGCCCTTTCATAGGAAAAGCCATCTGGCTGAGAAGAGAGGAAAGGTCACTGCTTACAAATCCATCAAGTTCTTTACTTGCCCCCGCTAGGGTTCCATTGTGGCAGTAGCTGAAGCCCAATAACACTAGGAGGCGAGAAAGAATATTTTCCATGTCCCCATGAAAACAAAGAAACGCACACTGCACATTCAAATATTTTATTGATCAGCATTCAGGATGGAGCAGGTCCTTCAAAGGAAAGACAAATGTGGTGAATGGGCAACTGGCCATTATAGCAGGAGCCTTCTGCTTTGGGGCTGAGGCTCTCAGCAGGAAGAAGTAGTAGGGTATGCAACCCCCTCCAAATGTTACTGAACTCCCACTACCCTTCATGCTTGCTATAGGTGAAGGGAGTAGGTCAATATTGCCTATCCCTGCTCTGTATGCAACAGGGTTATAGGTACAGTGTTTTTATACAAGAGATGGACAACTTCAAGTTTAGAAGATCCGTTTTGTTACTCGGGGGGGGGGGGGGGGGAGCCAGTTTCACTAGCCAGTCTAATGCAAAAGACATGTTCTCAACACTGAAGAATTTCAAAGCCAGCCATTTGTTTTTGAACTGGGCTCACAAAATGCACTCCTGTTTACCTGACAAACATCTGCAGGACCATTAGATGGCAGCAAAGTGACAAACCAAACTCTTTACTCATTCCTGTCATCTAATGGATTTTTGCAGCCCAGCAAAATACTGGGAGACTGGAGAAAGAGATGTTGCCACTGTCAAACAATTAAAGAACTGCAAGTCAAAAATCTACTTCAACCACTCAGAGTTCTCCAACAGACATTAATCTACCTCCTACCCTCACTTACATAAGCAGTTTTATGTAAGAAACACCACCTGTTTTATAACTGGCATGAAGCTTCCAAGAATTCATGAGCGAGTAAGTGAACCCCACTGAAGAACTGAAGGGAATACCTTGATTGCTGAAGCTAATCATGGGGTGGCCTCACTGCTGGCTTCCACCAATTGTTTTCAGCTGGAACCAATAATCCTGGAATCTGGATGTGCAATACATTTTTGAGGGTTCATGAGAGGAAAGGAAGTAAAGAAATGCTCAGTTTCAATACACAAGTAGCAGTATTCAGATGGCACACTGATTGATGTAGTAGTGAAACATGTTTTAGCATAGCATGTTCTGCAATCTGTACTCTGTGTAAAACAAGAAAATGTTAATTGAGTTAAATCAGGATGCAATTAACTAGGAATAAGTGAGGTGCAAACCCAGACATATCCAGAGGGGGGAGCGTGAGAGATAAGAAAATAATAGCAGGTACCCCTCATTGCTTTTTGTTTACTAGGGGTAACTCTGAGTGTAGTTGCAAATTTCCCTGCTCTACTCCCATCACTAAAGCTGTTGTTCAGACATTCCCTATCTCAATCTTCTTTGAAGTAATCCTAAAACTTATAGTGAGCTCTGAGTATGAACCACATGAAGCTAGAGATTCAGCTCCATACTGTATTTCCTACATCTGAGTCTGGGCTGTGAAACCTATTGTTATCCAAGTATTTTGGACTACAGTTCTTACCATCGTTGACCATTCGTTATTGTGCTGAGGCTGATAAGTTTAAGTCTTTCTGTGTGGGATTTATTTATTTATTTACTTTGGAACATCTTTAGAAATTTATTTATTTACTTTGGAACATCTTACCCCCAGAGCTGAGGCAGGTTTCCTCGCTCCCGACCTTTCGAAAATACTTAAAAACCTGGTTCTGCCAGCTTGCCTGGGAGGGTAATGCCAACAGTTCCTCTTGGGGATGGCTGGTCCCATGAAGCTCCCCAGTATTACCATCTTTTTAACATCTTTTATGCTTGGATTTTGTATTATTTATTTATATTGTAAATTTTTATTTACATTTTTACTGTTTTATTGTGAACCACCTAGAGTCCCCCGACGGGGGAGATGGGCGGTAATATAAATTCAAATAAATAAATAAATAAATAAATAACTTACTTACTTACTTACTTACTTACTTACTTACTTACTTACTGGTGGTGATATGCTGTGATGAGATGTTTAATTCTACCATGTCCTATGCTTCCCTTGGAGACATGGACAGGATCACTGAGGCAGATTTTTATTTTAAGTATTTCACTGAAGTCAAGAAGAGGGAAGTTCTCACTGTGAGGTCCAGGACTGATGAAACATTTTGTTAGCAATGAAGCTTAAGCTGTGGGTGAAGTGGTATACCATAGAGTATAAAAGTGATACTCCTTTGTGCTGTCCATATCCCACTGTTGTTTCTGATGGATCTTCACTGGCAGAATGCTACCATCAGCTGAGAGGTCTACTGACCTACTTAGAAAGACCTGCCAGTGTGTCTGCATTACTGGAATGCAAGATATCCCACCACTATGCTGATATACTGTATATCTACAGACTGCATGCATATCTTGTGTTTTACTGGTGTAATGGTCCTTTCACTGAAGTTTATAGTACCTCAACCCGCTTATTGTGGACTGTCCCTAAATTGCTATATTAAACATAATATGGCATGGAAACATTTAAAGCAGAATTTTAAAAACTCATTTCAAAAACCATTGTTGCAAAAGAAACAATTAAAGAGATCATAATCGATATAAAACTGCAAATCACATGACATGGTAAGCAACTGATTTTATAAAGACTCATATATATGAGTTAATTGACAGCCAATTAAAATCTAAGTATGCAAAACTGTAAATAATCAAACTTACAAACATGCACACATTAAAACTTCTCAGCAATAAAACATAACAGCTCTTTGACTTGTAACCACTTGAAGCTGTAATCAAATAGATATGACAGATGAACATATGATCAAAGAGACCTATAACAATTTAAATTTGTGAAACTATAAAAAATAAGTCTTGCAAGTAAAGCCAGCATCAACAAAACTGCAGTTGAACACATTCAGTGGAAAGGCTTGTTGCAAAGGCATGAAGAATTAAATATGAGAGATAGTATGCAATGTTGCTGTTGTAGGTGGTTTAACTCCTGAGTGATACTGCATAAAGATGGTTTTTACAAAAAAAAAAGAGTTGTTGTTTTTTGTTTTACTTGCGCATGCACAGTGGGTAGGCTGACCATACGTCCCGTTTTGAACGGGACAGTCCCGTTATTTAAGCATTTTTCAACCGTCCCGTCGTTTTGATCAAAATCTCAATTTTGTCCCTTTTTTAAACCCAGTGGGAAGGAGGACAGGAAGACAGGAAGGAGGACTGGAGCCGGACTTGCCATTGGAGGCAGCCCGGAAGAGGCACTATCAGCGCGGCAACTGGAAGCCCAGTTGCCACGTGCGAGCCCAGCAGCAGACACAGCACCACAGTCCACCCGGTTCCTGCCTCCTTACCTGATCCTACCGGTGCCGCTTCCTCTGAAGCCGAGATTGTCTGCCCAGCAGTGGTGAGGCCAGGGAAAGCAGGCACGGGAAGGTTGTGGAAAGAGGGTGCGGGGTGCGTGTGTATGTGTCTGTTTTGGTGCATTTGGTCGCAGGGAGGCTGGGGAAAGAGGGGGTGGGGTGCATGTGTGTGCGATTACTCTGAGCAAGTAATCGCACACACACACATGCACCCCACCCCCTCTTTCCCCAGCCTCCCTGCGACCAAATGCACCCGCACAGGGAAAACAGGTGCGAGTGCATTTGGTCGCAGGGAGGCTGGGGAAAGAGGGGGTGGGGTGCATGTGTGTGTGTGCGATTACTCTGAGCCAGTGAGTAAATGAATTAGAATAAACCAGCTGCACAAACCCTCCCTCCCTCCCTCCCTCTCTCTGTTCTTGCTCCCTGGCAATCTCCAAGCCAGAGATGGCCAAATCTGAAAGCTGTGAAATGAGTTGTGCTGAACTTTGCAAAACATTTTTCCCTGGAAAAATTGCCAACAGATTAACCCACATTTTGACATTTGTCTTCCATTGTGAAACTTTGACAATATGGCAAGACTAGAAACATATGACCAATTGGCAGCAGGGCAAGGTCTGGGTCAAGGTTCCCTTTGACAGTCAATATTTGCAGGCAGGACCCAATTGGGTGGACCGGGGGCAGGGTTTGCAAGCAGGACCCAATTGGGTGGACCGGGGGCGGGGTTTGCAGGCGGGAGCCAATCACGTGGACTGGGGGGCAGGGTTTGCGGGCGGGAGCCAATCACATGGACTGGGGGTGGGGTTTGCAGGCGGGAGCCAATTGGGTGGACCGGGGGTGGGGTTTGCTGGCGGGAGCCAATCGCACGGACGGGGGAGGGGTTTGCAGGCAGGAGCCAATCGCACGGACAAGGGGGTGGAGTTTGCAGGTGGGAGCCAATCACGCGGATCGGGGGTGGGTTTGCAGGCAGGAGCCAATCGCATGGACCCGGGGGGCGGGGACCCCTGTCCCGTTTTTTCCATCCCAATGTCCCGTTTTTGTCTCAAGAAAATATGGTCAGCCTAACAGTGGGAGGATTTCAAGGCAAATGATGGCTATGCACAACTGCATGGAAAAGACATGGGAGGAAAAAGCAACATTTCTCCTCATCCAACTCTAGAACTAAAGCCCATGCACTTAGATGTCCTCAATATTTTGCAGAATCTTTTAGTGAAGGGAAATATACCACTTTGTTTGAAAATGTTGAACCTTTATGTCTGCAGGTAGAAGGAGTAGAGAAAGACCAAGGAAGTGAATAGTGCAGAACAGAAATATAAAAGACAAAAACATGTGCAGAAAGAATGAGAGATGCTTTTGTAAACATCTGGTCAGCTTTCCAAACTGGGAGCCCTCCAGATGTATTGCAATTCAACTCCTATCACTCTCAGTCAATGGCCACTAGGTTGGGGAAGGCTGGATTAAGTCAAGGCAGGTGGTGAAAAGATGGCTTTCCTCAACAGAAATTGAGAATGTAATAATAAATTTGGCTATTTTTCTTGAAACACTAAAATCTGAGGAAGGAAGGGTATTGGAAAAATTAAAGGGATAACAAATATTTTACAATAGCAAAAGAAAAAGAATGTAAGTGGGCTAGACGCTAAAGTGTTTAGAAATCTTTACAGTTTAGAAAAGTTTGCAGTATTAAAAAAGATTTCAGGTTCAATGAAGAAGCAATGAAGCTGAAGAAATAAAATGAAGCATTCAGAAAATGATGTTTTAGAAAATATATTACAAAATAGTTTTAAATATATACAAAGGTATTTTGATAAAGTATTAGTGATATTTAAATTCAAAAGAATGTTATGTTCCATAGAAAGGCAGGAAGGCAGGCAATATATGTAATTCTTGGGATTTTTTTTCATGACCCTTAATGTGCAATTTGATACTGCTAGTACAACCATTTGTTTATACGACATATGCTTTTTAAATGAACGTACATATTTGTTTTAACATTCTCACAGAGCTTATTCTTTGGATGTGACATTTCTTGTGCTAATTTTTATTAATATGCAATGACATCAGGATGATTGTTTAGAGGAGCCAGTAACTATTTGGTTCTTGTTTGTTGTCTTTCTCCAGAAACCTGGATTAAAATGCTGAAGATTCCTGGTCCATCAGCCCCTCCAGGAGCTGAACTGCACTTTCTCAGCCTAGAGAAGTCATAGTTTAATTCACATATAACACTAAACGTTTGCTATTCTGTGGGAGAACCTAAGGTGTTTTCATATTTCGTCCTCCTGCACGCTTCAATTATTTCCTTTTTTGCTGCAAACCCTGCTTTCCTCTTGAACCCATGCCAAATTAGTCTGAATGCTAATTGTTTAAATTTAATGAGCTATCAGGGAACTCCCCAATCAGGTTTGGGACCACAGCATGCAGGGAGGATGAAGGAGTTAACCATTTCTCATCCCACCCAATCTACTATTTGCTCCAGGAGGAAAATTTTCATTGGTGCTTGTCTCCTCCAACAAATAACAGCTTTGGGAGGAAGACTGTAGTATGGAGTTAAATTGTTAAATCCTCTTTCCCCTGTACTGTAATAGTTGTTCTAATATTAAATAGTATTAACAAAAAGGTAAAGGTTCCCCCCGCACATTTGTGCAGTCGTGTCTGACTCTAGGGGCCGGTGCTCATCTCCGTTTGTTAGCCGAAGAGCCAGCGTTGTCCGAAGACACTTCCACGGTCATGTGGCCGGCATGACGCGCACGGAACGCTGTTACCTTCCCACCGAAGTGGTACCTATTCATCTACTTGCCTTTGCATGCTTTCAAATTGCTAGGTTGGCAAGAGCTGGGGCTAGTGCGGGAGCTCACTCCGTCACGCAGGACTAGGGATTCAAACCTCCGAACTTGCAATCTTCCGATCGACAAGCCTGGCATCTTACCCGCTGAGCCACCACGCCCCTTAAATAGTATTACAGTACTGCAAAATATTACATTTGTTACAATCATGCAATAAATACCTTGTCATGTGTGCAACATACTGTCTTCTTCATGAAGCCCTGGATTAACCATTAAGCAAAATAAGCACATGGTTAGGGCTCCAAGGGAAGGGGGACACCACAGAACTTTTTCCCCTAGCTATCATACCCCTTAACTCTTTCACGGTCACACTCGATTTTAGTTTTCAGCACTTATTGAGTCTTAATGTATCGTCAGTTAAGCAATGGAAGGAGTGAGGGGCACCACTGTTGGGATGTGCTTAGGGCATTGGCCTTAATCCAGCCCTGTCTTCATGCAGGGACAGTGAAATGTAGGTGATATTGTTGTCTGTACTTTAAGTAATTATCATATCCTGAATACTTTTATGTTGAGCTTTATTGGATTTTATAATTTTCACTGTATGTTGTAAACCACCTGGAATCTAGGATAGGGGTGTATATTATAACAAATAAATATCACTTGAGGGGCTGAATTCCTGCATTCACAAAATCTGTAATATAATTAGGTTCTGGTTCTGGGATGAAGTGTTCAGCCTTAATATTTTGTAAGTTCTGGGGATAAAAAAAAGAGGAAAAATAACATTTTTTTAAACAGAAAAACTTAATTTGTTAATTTTTGATGGGACAGGGTTTTTATCATTATCATATAAAACTGCAAAGAATGTTCTAAGGGCTTTTTAAAGACAAAAAGAAAAGTCCCACAGCTTAAAGAGGCAATGGAATTGCAAGTAATAGCTTGGCAGCATTCCTCCCTTGCTACAGAATAGCCAGATGCAAATGGTATGACTTTGTGATATACTATTGTTTCCTGGGACTTAAAACAATACTCATCACAAGGAAGCTTCAGGTGCATTTATTTTTGTTTACTGAGATAGAGCTTTTCATTCAGGTGTTCGCTTTGCAAAGTGAAATCATTTTATTGAAGAGATCAGATAAGCCCAATTCATGTTTAAAATAGACAAGAGGAAGCATTTCATTGCACCATGAATAACTGAATTCATTGCTATAAAATAGGGTGATAGTTACTGGCTATAGCCCAACTAAGGCATCACATACAGTATATGCATTTCTCGCATGGTGTAAGAATCAAATGGCCTCCATAACAATTTATTTTAAGCATAAAGCAAGGCTGGAAGGAAAAAGAATAAGCAGGTACACCCATTGCCAATCTTTCAGTTAAATTTACAAACACTGAGTATAAATTTGGTTAAGACCAAAAGATAAAAGTTGCTAGACAGAGAGAGGGAACCTTATATGAGGTGATAGTCTAATGTTCCTTTGCTTTCTTACTACAGGAAATTATATCTTCATCACCAGACATTGAAATCACAGTAGATTTCATATCCAGTAGAACAGTGCTTTCCAAACTCCCGCTGTTGGTGACACACCAACGGCAGCGGCAGCGGTGGCGCGGGGGTGCGCATGGTGGCATGCACGGCGGTGTGCGTGGCGGCGACGCACCATCACCACTTCCGGGTTTTGTCGCGACACACTAATGTGTCGCGACACACAGTTTCGAAAGCACTGCAGTAGAAGAACTGAAAGAAGTAAGTGTACAGAGCAGTATATTAAAGGCCTGGACTCAAACACAGCTATACTTATAGAAAAGCTTTTAAAATCATTGGGCTATTTTATTAGGTCCCACTGAAATCAAATGAACAACTCCAATTGTTACTGCTCTGAATCCAACTGACAAATGGAAAAGAAGAAACCATGTCTGCTGTATGTATGTGTATTTGAATGTGTGCATTGATATATATATATACATGCATTTCAATCAAATTGTCTTAGAAAATATCACACACATACACACACATATCCCCCACAAAGATCTAAAAGATTATTATGGAGAATATATTAGGGCCACTTAATCCAGTCTGTTTAACCTTTAATCATACTTGTCCATAATAAGAAAATAGAATGCCTGTGATATATCCTCTTGACTAGCCTTTTCTCCCTCCAGCAAAGGAGATAGTTACCTTGTCGTCGTGCTGGAGCATGAGCACCTCAATGACACCATGAGCTAAACCGTGAAGGGACACCCAAGACGGGAAGGTCATGGCAGAGAAGTCAGACTAAATACAATCCCTGGGGAAGGTAACGGCAACCCACCCCAGTATTCTTGCTGTGAAAACTAAATGGATCAGTACAACCAGAGATATGTCAGTATACCATTGGAAGATGGGACTCCCAGGTCAGAAGATGGTCAAAATGCTACTAGGGAGGAACAGAGGATAAGTTCAACTAGCCCGAGATGTGATGACGCAGCTAGCTCAAAGCCGAAAGGACGGCTAGTGGCCGACAGTGCTGGTGGTGAACGCCGAATCCGATGTTCCAAAGATCAACACATCATAGGAACCTGGAATGTAAGATCTATGAGCCAGGGCAAATTGGATGTGGTTATTGGTGAGATGGCAAGATTAAATATAGACATTTTAGGTGTCAGTGAACTGAAATGGACTGGAATGGGCCACTTCACATCAGATGACTACCAGATCTACTACTGTGGACAAGAGGACCACAGAAGAAATGGGGTATCCTTCATAAGTAATAATAAAGTGCCTAAAGCAGTGCTTGGATACAATCCAAAAAACGATAGAATGATCTCAATTCAAATTCAGGGTAAGCCATTTAACATCACAGTGATCCAAATATACGCCCCAACCACAGATGCTGAAGAAGCAAAAGTAGATCAGTTCTATGAGGATCTGCAGCACCTACTGGATAATACACCAAAAAGAGATGTTATTTTCATTACAGGAGACTGGAATGCTAAGGTGGGTAGTCAGACGACACCTGGAATTACAGGCAAGCATGGTCTGGGAGAACAAAATGAAGCAGGACATAGGCTGATAGAATTTTGCCAAGACAACTCACTGTGCATAACAAACACTCTCTTCCAACAACCTAAAAGACGACTTTATACATGGACTTCACCAGATGGTCGACACCGAAATCAGATTGACTACATCCTTTGCAGCCAAAGGTGGCGGACATCTATACAGTCGGTAAAAACAAGACCTGGAGCTGACTGTAGTTCAGATCATGAACTTCTTATTGCACAATTTAGAATCAGACTAAAGAGAACAGGGAAGACCCACAGATCAGTTAGATATGAGCTCACTAACATTCCTAAAGAATATGCAGTGGAGGTGAAGAATAGATTTAAGGGACTAGATTTAGTAGATAGGGTCCCGGAAGAACTATGGATAGAAGTTCGCAACAATATTCAGGAGGCGGCAACAAAAAACATCCCAAAGAAAAAGAAAACCAAGAAGGCAAGATTGCTGTCTGCTGAGACACTGGAAGTAGCCCAAGAAAGAAGGAAAGCAAAAGGCAACAGTGATAGGGGGAGATATGCCCAATTAAATGCAAAATTCCAGAGGTTAGCCAGAAGAGATAAGCAATTATTTTTAAACAAGCAATGCGCGGAAGTGGAAGAAGATAATAGAATAGGAAGGACAAGAGACCTCTTCAAGAAAATTAGAAACATTGGAGGTAAATTCCAGGGAAAAATGGATATGATCAAAAACAAAGATGGTAAGGACCTAACAGAAGCAGAAGAGATCAAGAAAAGGTGGCAAGAATATACGGAAGATCTGTATAGGAAGGATAATAATATCGGGGATAGCTTTGACGGTGTGGTCAGTGAGTTAGAGCCAGACATCCTGAAGAGTGAGGTTGAATGGGCCTTAAGAAGCATTGCTAATAACAAGGCAGCAGGAGACGACGGTATCCCAGCTGAACTGTTTAAAATCTTGCAAGATGATGCTGTCAAGGTGATGCATGTCATATGCCAGCAAATTTGGAAAACATAAGAATGGCCATCCGATTGGAAAAAATCAACTTATATCCCCATACCAAAAAAAGGAAACACTAAAGAATGTTCAAACTATCGAACAGTGGCACTTATTTCACATGCCAATAAGGTAATGCTCATGATCCTGCAAGGTAGACTCCACCAATTCATGGAGCGAGAATTGCCAGATGTACAAGCTGGGTTTAGAAAAGGCAGAGGAACTAGAGACCAAATTGCCAATATCCGCTGGATAATGGAGAAAGCCAGGGAGTTTCAGAAAAACATCTATTTCTGTTTTATTGACTATTCTAAAGCCTTTGACTGTGTGGATCGTGACAAGTTGTGGCAAGTTCTTGGTGGTATGGGGATACCAAGTCATCTTGTCTGCTTCCTGAGGAATCTGTATAACGACCAAGTAGCAATGGTAAGAACAGACCACGGAACAATGGACTGGTTTAAGATTGGGAAAGGAGTATGGCAGGGTTGTATACACTCACCCTACCTATTCAACTTGTACGCAGAACACATCATTTGACGTGCTGGGCTTGATGAATCCAAGGCTGGAGTTAAAATCACTGGAAGAAACATTAACAATCCCAGATATGCAGATGATACCACTTTGATGGCTGAAAGCAAGGAGGAGCTGAGGAACCTTATGATGAAGGTGAAAGAAGAAAGTGCAAAAGCTGGGTTGCAGTTAAACCTCAAAAAAACCAAGATTATGGCAACCAGCTTGATTGATAACTGGCAAATAGAGGGAGAAAAAGTGGAGGCAGTGACAGACTTTGTATTTCTAGGCGCAAAGACTGCAGCCAGGAAATCAGAAGACGTCTACTTCTTGGGAGGAGAGCAATGACAAATCTCGATAAAATAGTTAAGAGCAGAGACATCGCACTGAGAACAAAGGTCTGCATAGTTAAAGCAATGGTATTCCCCATAGTAACCTATGGCTGCGAGAGCTGGACCATAAGGAAGGCTGAGTGAAGGAAGATAGATGCTTTTGAACTGTGGTGCTGGAGGAAAATTCTGAGAGTGCACACTGCAAGAAGATCAAACCAGTCCATACTCCAGGAAATAAAGCCAGACTGCTCGCTTGGGGGAATGATATTAAAGGCAAAACTGAAGTATTGTCAAAGGCTGAAAACTGAACACTGAAAACTGAAGTACTTTGGCCACATAATGAAAAGACAGGATACCCTGGAGAAGATGCTGATGCTAGGGAAAGTGGAAGGCAAAAGGAAGAGGGGCTGACGAAGGGCAAGGTGGATGGATGATATTCTGGAGGTGACGGACTCGACCTTGGGGGAGCTGGGGGTGGCAACGGCCGACAGGAAGCTCTGGCTTGGTATGGTCTATGAAATCACGAAGAGTTGGAAGCGACTGAACAAATAAATAACAAAAAAGACTTTTTTCCTCCCAATCCTTCCTATCCACAATCACAGTATGGACTGCATTTTTTATAGTACTGAAAATGAACAGATTTTTTTAATCTACAGTGTGTGTTCTATGTGTGTTATTATGCCAAACATCACTTTGGTTATAACAATGACACTCTGATAATGTGAATTGACTCCAGAGATTATTTTATTTTATTATTTTATTTTATTATTTTATTTTCAGATTTTAGAATTACTGCAAAATCCTCAGTGATCTATAAAAGTATTGAATATTCCATCTGCCTTTGTACACTAACATAAATCATTTGAGGCACATCAACAATTTGAAACAGAAGACTCTCATGATTGTACATCCTTCAAAAGCTTCTCCATCTGCTTGCCTAGAAGCAATCCTTACTTGTCATTGGTGAATATAGAACCAAGTGGCCACATGTCCTACTTTACGAAGGACAGTCATCTATCTGAAGGCATCATTTATTTCTAGGATTATCCAATCCAATTCTAGTTTAAGACAAACTTTAAGAAAAGAGAGCAGGGTCTTGAAACTAAATGAGCAAAATGCAGCTAATCTACTATAAACTCCAGTAAAATAACAATACAATATATCTCATATTTAAATGAAAATGATTTCTAAATCTGCATCTAATAACAATCATATACTGTATGCAAATTATATTAATTCACTGTCCTCTTTTGACCTTTATTTTCATGATACAGTATGATCTGGTTTCAGTCACATTATGGATATCTTCCTGTAAATTAAAAAAAACTAAATATATTATGAACAGTTAGAACAAAATTAATAAAATCCAAGGGACTAGAGGATTAAGAATGGTCTATCTGCTATCCTATAAACTATAAGGGACTAAATTTGGAATGGAAACCCATAAACAATGCCAGTGCTACCATTCTATTCTGTTCTATGTGGCCATCAATCTCGTCTCTATCAAAGGATGCATGTGAGTTAAGGATGGCCACTGATTCCGCAATATGAGTCAATGGTATTTCACTAAGATTGTAAAGGAATCTGTAAGGATTTAGGATATGTAAAGGTTCCCAAGGGAAAAATATTTATTTTCAATACTGAAAAGATTGCTTGTGATTATTCCCCCTCTTATATTATCCCTACTTTCTTACACCTTGAATTGTATGAAGGCAGATGTTATATAAATGTAGCAAATCAATAGATGTTTCCTATATTTATTTATTTATTTATTTATTTATTTATTTATTTATTTATTTATGTTTCCTATAATAAGACAGCAAAAATGCAACATGTCACATGCAAGTGACTTGCAAGTGACTGAATGAAGTGCTCCATGGAAAGCCAATATAAGCATACAATAATAACAAGAATAAAACAAAGAGATAGTTAGTTAACTCAGTATCTGGAAAAAAACAGAGGAATAGAATCCAGGAGATGTCTAAGAGACCTTCCACTCCACCACCATGTGAAGTTGGCCCACAATCATCTTCATAGCTGCTAACCCTGAAATGCTGAGAATGCCGCTATGGTGAGAGAAAGGAACTGAGAGGTGGGGTGAGAAGAGAGTTCCCATGTTGCTTAGAAGCTCTGCCAAGCTGAAGTCAGGAAGGAAGACCAGATTTATTGCAGTTTTGCATACATTCCAGCAGAAGTGGTAATAAATCAGCTCAGCTCCTGGACTCCACTGACATACTGAAAGGGCAGGGCTGGTGCTGGTTCCAAGCTATAGCAAAGATTCCATGTGGATATTCTCTTGCAGAACCCTAAACACCGTTTTGGGTTAGTGGGCAGGATCTGGACTGAACCTCCCTTAGAGTGGAGATCCATAACTTTAGAGCAAAGCTGAGATGTTCTTGTCCCAGGTAACCTGTCATTCCAATTGAACAATGGTGTTAATGATGGGGAACTTGGAGCAAGATCACAGAAGATTTAGAAGTTCATGCGTATCATATGGGACAGGACTACCCTAGATTATATGCAAAATTGGAAAGCCGTTTTTTTCTTTAGATACATGAAGATCATCCAACAACACCAGTTGCTTGTTTCAGTCTATAGCTTGTACTACTTCTCTTCAGTTTTAATTATTAGGGTTTTTAAAAAATAAACTTTCTCTGTTTTAAATAAACTATGAAATGTCAGAGTTGTTGTTAAATGTTTTAATTGCTTAATTCTTTGGCGATCACTCGTAGCCGAGTAAGATTGTCTTCCAAAGGTGGGTTTGGTGTGGTTGGAAGACGCCTGTGCGTGAATTTGTTTTATGTGTGGAGATCAGTGCACAACGATCAGCACACAACCTTCACAGAAAAAGGCTCTAATCCAATGGCATGGATACCATGACGATTGCTTAAGTATAAAGAGCAGGAGGGTGCCTTATATCAATATTCCATTTGAAAATCATCATTCTGTCATTGGGGAAGCCTTAATTTAGAGCATGTGACCAAAATGATGCTGAAGATCACACTAGCTTCTTGCATAAGACCCCCTTTCAGAAGAACGTAGAATTTAGTGCTAAGAGTTTGTCATTCAGATAAAAAGTCATGTCTCCCCCCCAGCTGAGTTCAACTCCTAGTAACTTTATGGCCATATTTATGAGGTTTTCTTTACAACAATATGAAAGTGAGTTTTTTCCACCTACTTCCCAGTTTGGAGTTTCCTGGTGATCTCCCATCCATTTACTAACAAGGTCTGACCCAGCTTAGGTTTGGTTTTTGACTTTTTTTTTTAGATAGCCAACTCCCCTGAAATTCATTACAAGCCAACTCCTACTTTGCGACTCTCTTCTTACAGGACTTACTTCCATAAAAAACAAACAAACAAACCTTAGTTTTTATCTCTCCAGTTTGATTTTCTTCTCCCTCCCTGTGATTTTTATGTCACAGCCTGAGCATCGTTTCAGTGTGAGTGAACGGGAGAAATGGCTTGCCTGGGTCCAGCAGATACAGAGCGTGTAGCTCTCCCTTCCTCTTGCTATGGAGACAAAGTTTTAAACAGGTCAGAGTTTTGAAATGGGATTAACCACTGTCCTGATGAGACGAATCTCCTCACCGTTTTATGGCTGTTGCCATTGGTTATATGATGCTCGGCATCAGCCAGAAGCAGCAACCGCGGCTGATGCTGATGGAAAAGAAAAGGTAGTGGATGGAAGGGAGGGGAGGGGTGGGGAGGCAAGCTGAGGTGCTGTCAGGGATTGGTTGCGCCTAATGTCAGTCGGAGCTATGGGCCCCAGCGCTTCCGCTGCTCCAGCTCCCCCTGAGCAGCTCCTAGAGCGAACTAAGGCGTGCGAGTGCTGAGAACCGGCACCATGCTTCTGATGCTCAGAGATTTCCCCCACCCCTAAGCCCTGGCTAATAACTGTTCCTGGGCATCCGCTTCCTAGGAGGACTGAGAGGAGGAGACGCGGGGGGGAAAGCAAGAGTTAATTTTCAGCCAAGTGGACGGCGATCAGCAAAAGAGTCAGAGAGAGGAGAGAGACCGGGCGCTTTCCTTGCACAGCGGCCAAGTCGGAATTTAAGGAATCAGCAGCGAAAAAGAGCCCAGAGCTTCCCCAAGCGGGATACAAGGCGCAGCATCGCAGCATTACCCAGCCAGGTAGAAATGACATCAACTGGCAAAGAAGGCAGCGGAGCTCAACACGCGCAATATGTTGGACCCTACCGCTTGGAGAAAACGCTGGGCAAAGGGCAGACAGGTGGGTTCCTTGGCAGCCGCAGCAGCAGCAACCCGGGGAGAAGGTGGCAGTTGCTGACGTGACGGAGACGGGGAAGTCCGGCCTCGCGGGTCCCTCCTTGTCTTGTTGCTGTGGCTATCTGCTATCAAGGGGTTCCTTGCCGTGTGTTTTTTTTGGTTAGGGTGATTTACATCTTGTTTTAAAGCCCAGCTTGCTTTGTGTGGATCACTCCTGGAAAGGGGTGGTGTTCAGATGACAGTCAAAGTGCCTGTGGGGAGGGGCTGATGGAATGGGGGGGGGGAGAGAAGAAAGATGCTCAGCTGCTGGTCAATTTTGCTTTGATTCAGTGCATGGCTTTCATTTCTTTTCTTAAAAAAAATTGTGGATCACGAAGAGGAGGAGGAAACTGGGAGTCACCAGCAGTGTTTTATGACATCATGATTGAAAAGGGTGTAGTCTTGAAGGTGCAGTTGGTAGAGGTGTGGGGAAGAGGAGAGAACACATAGAGTGCAATCTATGGCACCGTCTTTGTTGATTATTTGGAAGGCAACCAAAATGGGAGGGGGTGGTCACTAGGATGAGAAAAAAGAATGGCAAATCCTACCCTGGATGTCTTGTTTTGTTTTCCCACCACACATTTCTGCTGCTAGTGGAAGATTCCCCGTTCTGCAGTCAGATGCCAGAGATTTGTTGTGGTGGTTCCCTGAAAAGAACAATGGCAAGGAATATTAACAGGAGGAAATGGAGTGTGGGGCATTAGCCGGGAGCAGGTGTGTTTGCCCTCAATGATATAATTAGATCCCCTCAATGTATTCAACGTTTGGACTCGCCGCTTCTCTGCACCGCTAGACGCACTTCAAGGGCAGGCAAAGAGTAATGGCAAAGAAAGGGCCGTGGCAAACACGACAAATCTCTGCCTGCCAGATTTCCCATATTTTGTTCTCCATTTTTGGTAATAGGTCCAGTCGGCCCTCATGTTTGGCAACCTTTGATTGAGGGACCCCAGAGTAAATTTCAGCTTCTCTGAAGTAACATATTAAGAGAAAAAAGTAAGATAGCTAGCTAGCTAGTTAGAAGATAGATAGCTAGATAGATAGACAGCTAGATTCAGATATTCATACCTCAAAATAGGTCTTTTTGGAGGCTTGTTGGTGTTAAGAGTTGTTCATTACGGTGGGATGAAAAAACATGGTGCATTGTGTTTTGCTCTCTTTTTTTAAAAAAAAAAGACAGATGAGCTTTGCCCATCTGTTGTCTAAAGGATTTAATAGGCGTTTCCATCTCCAGCTGCTGCCTCTGTTCGCCTGTTTTCTTGTTGCCCTGCATGGCAGCAGCTCTGCAGTCCCCGCAATTTTCTTGGGGACAGAGTTGAAATCCAGATCTTTCTTTGAAATAGGCCAAGCATTTCTGCAACGATGAAGAGCAACCCTTCTACACACTCTTTTTTCTTCCTTCCCCCTCAAGCCCCATAGCAACTGCTTGTGGATCTTGTCAATGGGAAGGTTTATGGGAACAGCAGACAGCGCTGCTTTAAAATGGAAAGCGACTTTTATTTGTTTGCATCTTGCTCATCCTCATATTGCAGCAGCTTGAAAATATGTTCACCTTTACCCTCCCCAAAGCTGAGGACTAGATTTTTTTTTTTTAATCGTTGCTCTCACCAACCTCATTCACTGTGAAATATATCTTGACATGAATAACAGCGCTGAGGAACATTAAATTCCTGCCAAAATGATTGCAGTATTATGGCACACCAATAAAAACCCCGAATGCTGTTTCCGGAGGTGATCTTTTGCCCTTTGCTATGACCGTGTAAGAGGCCTTAAATCTATGGCTCTGTCTTGTCCTCATTACTGTGGTTTTTGTCTGCTTCCATTTGAGGTCTCCCACTCTGCCCCCTCCCACAGAGTTTGGGCTATCTCAAAAGCAACCAGGACAGCAGTGTTTCAGATGGATGATTCCCCACATGCTTTGCCAGAAGTAAGTCCCTCTGAGTTCAGCGGGACTTGCAAGTAAGTGAAGGAGCAGAAGATTGCAACCTATAGATCTAGATCATACTGTGGGGTGTTATTCTGCTAAAGGGTTAACTGCAGTTTATCCTCCCCCTTCCTTCACTAATCTTCCAATCTTCCTTCTCAGTGATTAGAGAGTGGGAGAGAAAGACGGGAGGAGGCAGTGCCTGTGTCCGGAGAGATGCTGCGGTCCGGTCCGTCTACCTTTGCTGGTCTTTGAGGAACTGAATTAGAGCAAAATTGTTGTTTCTGATTTTACAGGAACTTGTAAATGAGCTTCCACTCTTCCAACCCAGATGCACGCATATGCTCATACAATGCAGTGATACACAGATAAAATCTAAAAGTGTTTTAAAAAGCCATAAGGATTAGTATATTTGGATTTCAATCCTATGCGCACTTGCTCGGGGGCCGAACTACTGAAATCAGTGGGACTTTCTTCTGAAAAAAATATGCATAGTATTGGAAATATTTGTTTCCTTTCTCCCATATTCAACATGGATATAGTAAAAAATGATGGACAAGAGCAATTTTCTTTCCTGTTGTACTTAGAATTTTTGAAAGATTCAGTGGTACACAGCCAAGCAATGCTTTTTTTGTCTGTCATTTCTAGATTCCTCAAAGGGAGAAGAGGGCATTAGTAAGCTTCTGGTAGGGAGTATCTGAATATGTAGTTGTTCACTTCGAGGTTCAATAATCTTCTTCTGCTCAAGAGGCAGGCGATTCAATAAAGTTGTGTAAGCAGTCTGCAACTCAAGCAGAACCATACCATAGCAAGAAGGAAAAATGAGGCATGGAAAGGGCTTGCTGACACTTTGAAGATAATTTCATGAATCCAAAGATATCCTATAGTCTCTTTTCTCCTGTAATTTCAGATCTTTTTGTATGCTTTAGTCCTCCTCCCCACCCCTACTTCACTCCTGAAGTATTTCTGCTACGAAGTTCTTCTTTATTCCAAGCTCAAGACCATCCACCTCCTTTTCTATAAAATATGGTATACTTTTGAAGATCAAAGCTGAAGGTTGGATTTGGGAAGGCAAGTGCTGGTCCTGGTCCCATTTGAACTTTGAACTTCTTTAGCCTGTCCATAGTTTTAAATGGGAGGTTCATTAAATGAGCATGAAACAAGGGGTTTTTACAGGCAAAAAGTCCAGATGCTATATCTATGCAGCCGTGGTGACATCTAGTCTTGCATATGCAAAACTGACCTGACAAACATACTCAGGATAGGATACATTTCAGGTCTGGATGATGACAATGCTATTTCTCCTTCAGGGCAGGGAAAGCAAAGCTTGTCCCGTGGAGTCTGGCACATCAGGCCTGCAGCAAATGATTGGTATCACAAAGGGAAGATTATGGTCTCCTGGTTTCAAAAGCAAGAGGAGGGCACCGAGCAAAGGGATACAAGAACATTTGCCTGCAGTCTTGCTGTAATATGGGCAGTGTGGCAAAAACTGGGGGAAGAAATTCTTAATAATAATGCAGTGTAAGAATTCCTTGCATGTATAATTAAATTAGACTGCTGTAGTAAGACAATTGCCCCTTTGTTATTGTATAAAGCAGAGTTCCAAAGGGTTGTGCTGTTGTTTTCTAAAACTTGACTTGCAGGGAATCCATTCAATGGGAGGAGAGGAGGAGGTGCAAGAAATAGAGAGATAATATAATTTTACAAATGTGATTATTAGATTATGAGGAAGCATCTTGAAAATGTCGACACAAACAAATTGCTTTTAAAGGGACGAGCAAGCGATGGTTCACATTGGACTGAAATACTGTGGCATACTTAATTATAGGAGGTTTGCACTGTAATTAACAGTAATGAGCAAAAATGTAGTGGTTTTGTGTTTGCAGTAACACACCAGGAAACATTTGTGCTTGGATAACAAATCCAATGTGAAGACCAAAACACAACAGTTCAGAAGTATTATTCAAATGAAGCCAAATTGTCTATATGAAACTGATATTTCAAATATTTCTCGTAATATGGTTTTATTTAAAGCTAGTAATATCTTTGTAGGGGCGTGGTGGCTCAGCGGGTAAGACGCCAGGCTTGTCGATCGGAAGATCGCAAGTTCAGAGGTTCAAATCCCTAGCCCTGCGTGACGGAGTGAGCTCCTGCACTCGCCCCAGCTCTTGCCAACCTAGCAATTCGAAAGCATGCAAATGCAAGTAGATGAATAGGTACCACTTCGGTGGGAAGGTAACAGCGTTCCGCGCGCGTCATGCAGCCACATGACCGTGGAAGCGTCTTCGGACAACGCTGGCTCTTCGGCTAACAAATGGAGATGAGCACCGGCCCCTAGAGTCGGACACGACTGCACAAATGTGTGAGGGGAACCTTTACCTTAATATCTTTGTATTTTGTTTTCACTTGACTGATCTCTATATACCTGTTTGAACACTCCACTTCTCAAATACTTTAAAGCCATATTTGAGGATATTGTACTCACTTTACTATTGGCATATCCTAACCTCAACACTTGTATGACATCATTATGGCAAGTTAATAGGACTGAATTGCATTCCATGATCCTTTAGTTGTTATTAACTGGGATAATGATGAACTTGATAATTTCCCTCCCTAGTTGGATGTCTTTTCCTTTTCAGAAATAGTTCTCAAATTTTGGTGGCACTTTTTTTTTTTCTTAAGAAAGCATTTTAGTGAGTATAATTCAGATTCTAAACCCATTCAGAAGCATATACTATGGAGTAATGGAATTTCATTTCCATTCACAGAGTCAGATTTACTGTATAGTACAGGGCTTTCCAAAGTTTTCCCGTGGCGACACACCAACCGCCATTGGTGTGTCGCTGCGGGAAAACCCGGAAGTGCCGCCGTTGCGGCAGCGCGCAATAACCCGGAAGCGCTGCTGCCGCTTTTGGGTTTTTGCGCACCGCGGTTGGTGTGTAGCCGCGGGAAAACCCGGAAGCGCTGATGATGATCAGCGCTTCCGGGTTGTGTGGCGACACACCAGATTGTGAGTGGCGACACACTTTTGTGTCGCGACACACAGTTTGGAAAGCTCTGGAATAGTACAAAGACGAAATTGCTTTGGGTGTTTGATTCTGTATAATCTAGATCCAACCTCCCCAACTTAATTGAATTTCAACTATTATGTTTGCTGGGAAGTCTCAAAACTGTAATCAAGCATAAGGGGAAGACAGCAGGTTAAGGAAGACTGGTCTAACCTTATCAACTTGGTTTGAGACCTTTCTCTGTGATGTCACTGTTTTAGTCCTATAGGTGGCTTGGCTTTGCTGATACATGGAGCTGTGCTGACCTTCTCCTCTGTACGTTTCAACCAACCTAGCAATTCGAAAGCATGCAAATGCAAGTAGATTAATAGGTACCACTTCGGTGGGTAGGTAACAGCGTTCCGCGTGTGTCATGCGGCCACATGACCGTGGAAGCGTCTTCGGACAACGCTGGCTCTTTGGCTAACAAACGGAGATGAGCACCGGCCCCTAGAGTCGGACACGACTGCACAAATGTGCGGGGAGTACCTTTACCTTTTTATCCTAAAGTAATGCTTGGTAGGATTAGAAATAGGAGACATCACTTTGTGGTCCTTCCAATCTCATAGAGCAACATTTGTAGGCCCAAATTAAATTGTTTTCCTATATTCAGAACAACCCTTTTCAACGGGTACCTCCTATTTGTGTTGGAATGCAACGTTTAAAATTTCTAGCATGGCTAACTCCAATTCCCAGAATTCTCAGCAGTGGACACTTGGAAGGGTGCCGGTGTTGTAGGAACTGTTCCAAACTATGTAATATCAATATGATTATTCAGAGATGTTGCAAGGAGGGTGCTCTCAGTAAGTTACTGCTACCCAACCCAATTCTTCTTCTTCTTGCACTGTAAGAATGTGGTCTGGTGCCTGAATTAAAACCTAGAAGTGGTGATGTATGCAAAAAGGACTAACAATTGAAACTTAGTAAAGATAAGGGTAGACATACTGGTAGTAGGTAAAGTGGAATTAGATTTGCAGCATCTTCTGGTGAAAGTTTCCCAGAGCACATAGCTTCACAGTTTGGAAAAGTTACAGGATTCCTTGTTACTCTGGTGTCAATCATGGCCAGAAGAACTTTATCTAGCTATGTTTGGAGTTCCAGCTCTGTGATAAACTACTGTTAATCTTGAAAAGAATTAAGAAGTTTGCATCTGGCATAAATATATCTGCAGTTTGCATGCAGACTGCCTGTTCCCCTTTGCTCAGGTATTAGAAGACTCTCTTGCTGTTCGCTTTGCTTTTGCTTTTGTCTGTATTAAACCAATATCTTATGATTCTGATTGAGTTATGAACTTGGTGAGAAAATACATCCACGTTTGAATTTTGAGTAGGTAGATATTTATTTATTATTTATTTATTTATAATGTGCTTGTGAGCTTCGATCTGTGGCCGAAAGTGGCCCAAACTAGAAATAGTTTTACATGTTCACGTGCTATGTTTGGAAAAAGAAGGCCTAATTCAGAAGGGAAGCCATGGCTGCCAAGAACATTTATAGCCATGGTATCTATGAATCTTAATAGAATTTTATTTCATTTTAGACATGATTATGTTTGTATATTGAATCACTGTGTGTTTTTAGAACAGTCTTAGAACTGAAGCTCTCATCTGTTGCGAGAAAGGCAATTACCTGAATGCCATGATGTTTGATTGGCTCCTGATAAGCTGTATTTGGGCTGTAGAGCCAATAGGATATACTCTTACATCTCCATATTTGAGTTTCATGGAGTATTGACTTTTAGGAGCTACATTAGATTAGGAAAATTTGTTGGTCTGATATTTGGCACCTTGTAGAAAAGAGAACCATCAATAGGTTCCCTCAAATAAGGAAAAATCAAGTCAGCTCTTGAAAAGCCTTTATGACTTAGAAATCATTGTGAATTAAACTAACTTTAACTCCTTAAAGCAATGTTTCTCAACCTTGGCAATTTTAAGATGTGTGGACTTCAACTCCCAGAATTCCCCAGCCAGCCATGTTGGCTGGGGAATTCTGGGAGTTGAAGTCCACACATCTTAAGGTTGCCAAGGTTGAGAAACATTGCCTTAAAAGAAAGGAGAAGATATACCTGCTTTTCAAAAGGACATTTTCAGTAGCAAGCAACCCTTCTGAAACTTAGGAAAATTGTGATACATTCAGGTCAAATTCAGAAAATGTTTAAGAGTCAAAACACCTGCCATTTCAGAAGGCCATAAGAAGCTAACTTTTTAAGAGTGCATTTGGAACTTAGAGCTTTAGTGTGGGTTGGTCTATGCAAGATATGTTTAATGATGTTTTTATGCTATACTGTGGCTATGCCTAATGGTATTTCAGTGCTGTTTTGAAGATTTATATTACAAAGATTTTTGGGTTATTTACTCTTTTAGGTAAATTGCCAAGAATTTTGGGAATGGAAATACCATAAATTTCAGTACATTAAATTAATAAATTTAAGTAATATGAAATACAATTTGGAACTCAGAAGAACAAAACACAGAAACACACACACAAATAAACAATAAGAACATTTTTGCCTTGTAGTAACTACTGAGACTGTTTTGAAATACTGTATGCAGGTCACTTTTTGTGATTTATGTGGCACTCTTTTGCTAGAGTGTCACATAAAAGTAGGATCACACTATTTATATACTTGAATCTTAGACATTGCCAGGGTTAAATTTTAAAAAAATTAACTTTGCTACATTATTAAGATAATTTTCCCCTGTATATTCTTTTTTCATTCAGCTAGTTTTTTATAAGTTGTCATTTAAATTAACAGTCATAAACTGAAGTGACTCAGAAGGTGATCCATAGTGACTAATATTAAAATGTCAATTAATTTCAAAAATAGTAATAACACATAGGTAACCTGAAGCAGAAACTGACTCTAATTTGAGTATTGTTAAAAACACCGTGCATTAGGATAAGAAGAACAGCATATATGGTTACATTTGAAGGTCCAGCGCCGGTTTGGTGTAGTGGCAAAGGTGCTGGGCTAGAAACTAGAAGACCATCAGATCTAGGTCCATTAGGTATCAAAGCTGGCCAGCTACTCTTAGTCCAACCCACCTCACACAGTTGTTGTGGGAAAATAGGAGGTGGGAACATTGACTATGTACACAGCCTTGAGTTGATAAAAATTAAAGGTAGGATAAAAACCCAATAAATTTTCTTTTCTCATCGTGCTCTTCAGTTTGGTTTAATTTGGTTGGGTATACTGCAAGATCAGTAGTTGCAACAGATGTTTCTACATAAGCATGATGATCTTGGACATTTAAATATGAAATGCTGAAATTTGAAGTAGTACGGGTAATTATTCATCATTTCTCCTGTTTCCGTCTCAAGATATTCCATGCTCATGGAGTTATAAATAGAATGGCATCATCCATTATATAACAGTTACCGTATTAGCAGACACAGGAAGGTATTAGCAGACTCAGGACAACCCTAGGGTTGCAAATGTCCAACATTTTGAAGACAAATCTTCTTGGGAATGTGGAGCATCCACTGGCACCTACTGTTGACTGCCTGAGTAGGCAAAAAACTAGAGTTGGATAGGAGGAAAAAATAGAGTGGTTGAAAAAGGAGTAGGAACAGGTATATAGGCATAAACATGGATAAAATGAATAATCTCATCAGTGGATCACTTCCTGATTCATACAAAATAAACTGTTTTAAAATGTTACCATGGTTGGAAATGAAGACAGCATATAGGCATAAGAGGATACATGATTTTTAAAAATATAATTGAGCAAGCTTCTCTATTAATCCACCAAAAATCCAAAATGAAGCAGGGAAAACAATTTCAGGGAGCAGAAAATAGCCAAAACAGCTCAGCGAGGACTGAGCATGATCATGTGCATGAATGTTAGCTGACAGGAAGGAAATCTAGACATGGGGAGGTAATGGAATGGTTTTAATCTTGAACCAAAGCACTTCTCACTGCATTAAGGCAATCTAAATCAAACTGAAGTGTCATGACGTTATCAGTGATGCTGAGATTATATAACTGAGCTGAGGAGGGAGAAGATTGAAGTGGGAAAAAAAAGTTTATGAAATCAGGCCATGAAAGTTACAGGAGAATTTTGAAAATCAGTCTTTTTTAGGTGCTTCAGGAATTGTTGACTGAAAACTATGGTGACGGTCATTAGCTTGAAGCAAGACATAACTGCTTACATTGGTAGATCAGCAGAAAGAAGATAACTCCAGCAAGCCGTTGTCAAGAAAAGACTATGTTTATTCTTGAAAATTGGCTTTCTGGCTCAGAGTCCCTAAAGTCGATTGATTGATTGATCTGGGAGCCAGACGGCAAAATTAATCCTGAATGGTAGCAAGCAAAAGATACTGTTTTTCTATTGTGTAGCAAGAGCAAAGTCTAAATTTCTAATCTTTCTTTTTTACGTGGCTAATAGGCATTAAGTTTACATACTGTATGAGCAAAATGTCGGAATGGTAACCAAATCTGTTGATGCCAGTATTTTGTGAAGTACATTCTTTATAGATTGGACAAACAGAAGTGACATGAAGTTTCCTTCAAATTGGTTTCCCTGGGAAAAAGGAATTTTTTAAAATTTCAAACCAATTGTGTTATGGTTTGGATTGTACTCCTTTGTGGTTTGCTGGATTAGAAACAATTCAGTAAACCTAACAGAGGAGCTTAAAAACATAACAAGAACAACATAAACCAGTGTTTCTCTTTCTTCATACACAACATTTTTATTACTGGGGACAAATGTTGCAGACACTCCATAAACAAAGAGTGCCCATCTTTTAATTGAGAATTTACATATATCATTGCTTGGCCAAATAAGACTGCATAATTCCCTATTCCAATAAAGTGGCCCATGATTCCAACTCATTTGATCATTGAATTTAAAATCTGTTCCTTACATAGAGCACTGAGAAGCAGATGCTAATTTTCTCAGTGTCATTTCTAATCTAAATCTATCTAATGATTTCTTCTCCTTTTCTGCAGCCTGATTCTTGTATGTATCTGCTCACTGTTGAATATGTGCTTCCTCATTATTGATTTCTTATCTGAAATGACATTGCTGGTTCATCTGGTTGGTTGAGCATTTCTGGATTTTGATTTCATATGTGATGGCTCCAATCCAAAAAGCCATCAATGGAGCAGAGAGCTATGTGCTCATATAACCATCAGACAGATGACCAACTTTGATGTCAAACACCTGCTTGAGGGGAAAAATAGGGGCTTGAATTCAATCATTCTCCCTAACAAAGTGATTGTTTTTTTTTTCAAAGCTGACTGCATCAAACCATCTGGGTATCTGGCTGGTTCCATTGCGGTATGGATATACAGGTGCATTTCCAGTTAATGGTCACAAGTAGAAAAGCTAGGAAAGACGTTTATTTGTAAATCTGATCAGTCCATATATATGAATTTTTACTGTATCAGTTGGTTTCATTCCAATAAAGTGATCCATTCATAAATGCCTATTTCTACATGTAGCTTTTGTTATGCTGGATATCTAAACTGGTTTATTTGTAAAAGTAAACCTTTAATTTTGTGTTTTTCTCTTTACTATGAAACAATTATTATTTAATGTAAGAATTATTCTTATTAATATACAAATGAAGAATATTGTTGTTTCATTTATTTTACTATGGGTCTCCTGCTATTTGGTTATGAATCAGGAGACTAATGCCTTTTAACATTGTGAATAATTGGTGTATGATATAACTGTAGTTGTAAATTATAACAATTTATCTAACCTTTCAACTAACTATTACTAACCAAAGTAATATGGAAGAAATTCGTATTTATTCTGAGCTTAAGGCCCATTGATTATGTGTTGTATCTTAGCATTAGTCTCAAGTGAAATATTTTCCTACTTCAGAGAAGGTATGCTAGGTAGATGTATTATAATGCTTTCCCCCTCTCTTGAATAAGCAATCTAACTAGAGCTACCACTGATACTTTCAAACTCCATATCCTATGGAAGGGTTCGTTCCAAACTTATAGAAAGGCATGGGCTTAGCTTCTTAACAAAAACTGAAACATTGAGAACATGCTATTTTGGGCAATAATTTTATTCTTAATGTCATAGTCAGATTCAGGATCTAGTATTGCCTCTGAACAAGTTCTATTTCTGTTCCCTTGTTATTTCCTATGTGCTCATGTAGCAAAGGATAATTATTAAGACTGCAAGTGAAAAATAGGCCAAAACTAAAAATAAGTGTATAGAAATAGAAGTCTTAAATATACTAAGATTGAGCAGTTTTTTCAGTAATCTTTTTTATGACATAGACATACAGGTATATTACAAATCAGGGAGATAAATGTCCTTGTTAAGTTTATATCCTACCCTTTCTTCTAGGAGTTGAAGTCAGTGTATATAGTACTCCCTCCTCCCATTTTTTTCCCTCACACAACACTGTGAGGTAAGTGGAGCAGAGAGATCATGATTGGCCCAAAGTCACCCAAATGAGCTTCCGTGGCTAAGGCTGGATTTGGACCTGGATCTCCCGGATCCTAGTGCAGCACTTTAACTACTATGCCACATTGACTCTCAGTTGCATGCCTTAGTGACAGACATAAAAAAGTGGATACAACATGTGTAAAATGTTGTATTACATTATAGGCCTGTGAAAAAACTATACTAGAGGCCCTATCCTGGGACTCCTCTAACTGGGCATGTTCCATCATCAGTCACCATTATAAATTGGTGCAAAGCCTGCCAGATTATTCAGATAAGATGGTAAGGTAAGGTAAGGTAAGGTGAGGTGAGGTGAGGTGAGGTGAGGTGAGGTGAGGTAAGGTAAGGTAAGGTAAGGTAAGGTAAGGTAAGGTAAGGTAAGGTAAGGTAAGGTAAAACTGGTGGCAATTGTAGGGATGATTAATCATTAGAATTATAAGAAAAGAGTCTGAGACATGCAATTCTAGTCTGCAAGAATATATCTTGAGGTGTTCGTTCTCTCAAACAAAAACTGAGCTGGTAAGTAAGAAAAATTCATGAAAAGGGTTGTCTTTATATCTTCATACATTCATAGGGAGAGATAGGATGGTAGATATGACTGTATTTTCAAGTGTTTTACTTTTTATTTATTTAAGATTCCAGAGGTTAGTCGGAAACTGTTTTCAGACAGCCATTTAGTAAATGTGCTTCTGGCTGCCTGCACAATTTATCAATAACTGTCTCCCTACTTCCTGAGGCTTGGCTATTTGTAAGACTACAGTTTTGCAGAAAAAAATATTCTTAGAAGTAAAAAGGAAGATATGATCTTGAGTTCATTTCAATTCTGTGATCCACACTTACATAACAGATACTGGGTTTTGCAGGTTCATTTCAACACAACAAGAAAACTCACATAAATCCAGTTCTCTAGCCTGTTAATTAAAATTGTTTTTGACTGGTACATAGATGATGATGGCTCACAAATAGCCTATATGTTTACCTTGAAAAAGTGATAGACCTGGGTTTGCAAATATGGCTGATTACTAATGAGACGTTAATGGATTGACCTTGGTGGAAGCTTCCTCCAAGGGAATATTTTAATTTAAAGGGAATATAATACATACCTGATTCTAAATACGTCATCACATTTTTATGTACATTGGCCAGTACAACAGTATGAAAAGCAAGTCAGTGGTAATTCTATCCAACTGAATGTTGATTTAAAAAGATCAGCTTGTGGTGATGTGCTGGCCCCAGGTTTATAATAATTTTTCAGGATCTCTCCTCTAAATGAATTCGAACTTGGTTGCCCTCCAGGATGCTGACACACCAAAGCAACTGTTGCGTTTTCTCAAGCTCTTATCATGAAACAATATTAGGTTATGTACCTGTACCATCAGCTGTGTGGCTGTTCAATATGAAGACGTAGTTGAGATGTGAATATGATCATTTAATAGTTTCTTAAAGGAGAATTTGACTCCTATGAAATTAGAATTTGAGAGAGATATTTGAGTTTATCAAATTGTGCTTCTTGATCATGCCTAACATTTCTTTTTAGCAGTATCTCCCTCCTTAGGGACATGGTGGCTCAGCGGATAAGATGCCAGGCTTGTCGATCGGAAGATCGCAAGTTCGGAGGTTTGAATCCCTAGCCCTGCGTGCGGAGTGAGCTCCCGCACTAGCTCCTGCTCTTGCCAACCTAGCAATTTGAAAGCATGCAAATGCAAGTTGATTAATAGGTACCACTTCGGTGGGTAGGTAACAGCGTTCTGCGCGCGTCATGCGGCCACATGACCGTGGAAGCGTCTTCGGACAATGCTGGCTCTTTGGCTAACAAACGGAGATGAGCACCGGCCCCTAGAGTCGGACACGACTGCACAACTGTGCGGGGGGAACCTTTACCTTTTACCCTCCTTAAACCATATGGTGCCAGGAATTTTCATATCTTAATTTCTGTCTACTTTGTAAAAGTTGAATGAAGTTTTTCACTGGCTTCATTCTGTGCACATCAGAGATTGGCAACATTCAGATGACCGAAACATACTGACCCCAGATTCTTCTTAAATCTTCATTCTCGTTGTTATGAGGAAAACTAAATTATTAAAAGGTAAAGGTTTTCCCCCGCACAGTCGTTTCCGACTCTAAGGGGCTGTGCTCATCTCCGTTTGTTAGCCAAAGAGCCAGCGTTGTCCGAAGACGCTTCCGTGGTCATGTGGCTGGCATTATGCGCGCGGAACGCTGTTACCATCCCACCGAAGTGGTACCTATTAATCTACTTGCATTTGCATGCTTTCGAATTGCTAGGTTGGCAAGAGCGGGGCGAGTGCGGGAGCTCACTCCGTCACGCGGCGCTCGGGTCTTGAGCCACCGACCTTCCGATTGACAAGCCTGGTGTCTTAAATGTACACAAAATGAAATGGTTTTGTTACATGCCAGTAGGGTTATACAACCCATATAATTTATAGCTCTCATTGTGGTTTGACATAAGGGATGTGATATAACACAAGAGAAGCAACTAAAATCTAAGCAGCCAGAAAAAAAAGAAATGCATTGTTTTCCTGCACAATTTCTATTATTTCTACCACTTCCCACCATTTCTCATATGGGAATATGAAGAGATATTGTTTTAAATATGTCCTTTGATTGTGCAAAATAGTTTTTAAAATTTTATATTATTAATGACATGTTAATGTCCTGCAGTAATAAAAAGTCCTTTCGGAGAACCAAGTCTTGAAGTAGCCCTGTTGAGAACTATTGTGCCTTAATACTGGATGTGGACCTGAAAGCAGACTTAGAACTTGATTTGAGAAAGGGAAAAGAGGCCATTCTGGATTTGGAGAAGGGGAGGAAGAGGTCCACATTTCACATTCTCATGCTAGATATGTAATTTTTTATCTCCTCCTCTCTGCTAGAGAGAGGCTATTTAATGCCGAGAGATGTTTGCATGGAGTTAGGCAAGATCAGATTTAGAATGCCAGTCTCCTATTATGAAATGGTGCTTGGTTAAAACTATCCTTCCATCTATCATCCTGTGTTTTTAGTTTATTCCCATTTGCTTTGTAGAGGCACAGGGCCGTATTTACTCTGTGCTCTGGAGTACTTCTAAGCCTTGTATTGGAGGGCAGCATTGTGATAATGGACTTAAGTTCTGATCTCTGCTGGAGGGAGAGTGCTTTACAGTGCCTTCAGTGCTGGGGGGCCTGCCAATTCTTAGCAGTCACTTAGTGCCCACTGCTGCTACTTTTAAAATCTTTTTCTTTGCTGCTTCTCCCAGTTGCCCTTTCTTCTCATGAAGAAACTGTTGGTCCACCGATTCATTACATACAACTCTGCCTTTTCCCTGGAAGTAGAGGGGTGGCTCCTGTTAGGGATGCTACCCCTTACTGCAGTGGCTATACTAATTTTATAAGGAAGAAGATCTGCCTATTGATATGATCATTCTAGAGCAGTGTTTCTCAACCTTGGCAACTTTAAGAGGTGTGGACTTCAACTCCCAGAACTCCCCAGCCAACATGGATGGCTAGGAATTGTGGGAGTTGAAGTCCACACCTCTTAAAGTTGCCAAGGTTGAGAAACACTGCTCTAGAGCTTGACCATTCTAGCACTTGATCATTTTAAAGCTTTTGAGAAGAGTAAATGTGAGCGCCGCATGGATTGCCATTACATCTCTTGTGCAGTAATACAGTCTAGTCCTGTGGTTTTCAATGTGTGGTGTGTGGATCCTCAGGTAGTTTGCCACAATTCATAGGCCAGAACCTGCCTGCCATTTTGGCCCTGCCTCTGCATGCATGCCAGTAGTCAGCTGCTGAGACTGTCTCACTGCCTCAGTCCCTGCCTCCCCGTGCATGCTGACAGTCAGCTAGCTGAGAGTACTGTATGTTTGCTGCCTCCACCACAGCTCCCCATGCATGCCAACAATCAGCTGGCAAACGTCTGCATGCCATCTCAACTCCTGCCTCCCTATACATGCTGACAGCTTGGGAGAGACTGCTCATTGCTCTACCTCCTGATACACCCCCAACAATCAGCTGGTGACAGCTTGCTTGCCACCTCAGTCCCTGCTTCCCTGTGCATGTTGCTGACAGTCAGCTGGTTGAAAGCATATTCATCTGCCTCCACCCTGCCTCCCTGTCCATGCCAACCAGCCTTTCTCAACCTTTTGACCCTGGAGGAAGCCTTGAAATATTTTTCAGGCCTCAGGGAACCCCTGCACATTCAGGCTCAAGTATAGGCCAGAAGTTGCAAAAGTATTATATCTGTTTCATATGTAGGTCTGTATATATGCATTAACAGTGTTCTTAAACTAAAAATAAAGAATGAAATTTACCTCTTTAATGTGAAGTTGCCTGAATTTGAAATAATTTTTTAAATAAATCGTGATCTCCTAGGGAACCCCTAGGGATCTCTCGCGGGACCCTAGGGTTCCACGGAACCCTGGTTGAGAAACCCTGATACCAACGGTCAGCTGGCAAGAGTCTACTTGCCACTTTAACTCCTGCATCTCTGTGCATGCTGACAGGTAGTGAGAGCCCTTTCCCTGCTTCTGCTTCCTGATCAACAATCAGTCCCTGCCTTCCCGTGCCCCAGGAATAGAACAGTGGCTGAAAACTGGGTCCCTGAAGCATACAAGTGATAATACATGTAACCACAGAAGTACTACATTTCAGAAAACTGACAATAGTGAACAATGCTGTTACCAACAGTAAGTCTGCACATTCTGTGTCAATGATCTCACATAAGCAACTGAAAATGAAAGGTGTAAATAGAAAATATGATGATGAATATATAGAAATGGCATTTCATTTGAGTCTGTAGCTTGAATCATGTCAACTGGATTTCTATTTTCTCAGTGGAAACGTTTCGCTCCTTATCCAAGGAGCTTCTTCAGTCTGAGCAAAGTTGGTAAGGGAATCCTAAATATGTTTCTAGGTAGCTGTGTGACCTTACACCTGGGGGCATGGTTATATTGAGATGTTATTTTAAGTCCTTTTATTATCTAAAGGAGGATCGTTAAGATCACCATGCTGCTGTTGAGCTTGTGAAATGGTCTTAATCTTCCTAGGCACAGAAGACAGAGCCGGGAGAAAGATGGGAGAAAGATTGTGCCTGAGGCCCCCACCTCTATTCAAGGAAGGATTTTCCAAGTTGGCATAAATGGATTCCTTGACCCCTCTCTCAAACCACCTATCTTCTCTGTCTAAAATGTGAACATTAATGTCCTCAAATGAGTGTCCTTTTTCCTTTAAATGAAGATAAACTGCTGACTCTGGTCCTGTGGTGTTACTTCTCCTGTGTTGGGCCATCCTCCTGTACAAAGGTTGTTTGGTTTCTCCAATGTAAAGTTCAGAGCACTCCTCACTGCACTGGATTGCATAAACTACATTGCTTTTCTTGTGTTTTGGAGTTTGATCTTTGGGGTGTACAAGCCTCTGTCTCAGTGTACACCCCAAAGATCAAACTCCAAAACACAAGAAAAGCAATGTAGTTTATGCAATCCAGTGCAGTGAGGAGTGCTCTGAACTTTACATTGGAGAAACCAAACAACTTTTTTACAGGAGGATGGCCCAACACAGGAGAAGTAACACCACAGGACCAGAGTCAGCAGTTTATCTTCATTTAAAGGAAAAAGGACACTCATTTGAGGACATTAATGTTCACATTTTAGACAGAGAAGATAGGTGGTTTGAGAGAGGGGTCAAGGAATCCATTTATGCCAACTTGGAAAATCCTTCCTTGAATAGAGGTGGGGGCCTCAGGCACAATCTTTCTCCCATCTTTCTCCCGGCTCTGTCTTCTGTGCCTAGGAAGATTAAGACCATTTCACAAGCTCAACAGCAGCATGGTGATCTTAACGATCTTCCTTTAGATAATAAAAGGACTTAAAATAACATCTCAATATAACCATGCCCCCAGGTGTAAGGTCACACAGCTACCTAGAAACATATTTAGGATTCCCTTACCAACTTTGCTCAGACTGAAGAAGCTCCTTGGATAAGGAGCGAAACGTTTCCACTGAGAAAATAGAAATCCAGTTGACATGATTCAAGCTACAGACAATTCCACCTGGATGACTGAGAACCTTCATAGACATTTCATTTGAGATTCACCTATTCCTAGCCCCTTAGTATGCTGATTTCTATTGAAGTACATTCTTGACCAGCAAGTTTATGTTGAGAGTTGTTATTACAAGTATAAGATACATAAAATAATTTAAATGATAAATATTCATTTTGTTTATAAATATGTGTGTATGTATGCCTGTAGATAGATAGATGCAACACTTAGTTTTAAAAGGCCTTTAAAATGGAACAGATAAGAAGGCATAGACAGACGCAATCATAACCATCATTGAGTTCACTGAAAAAATTGAGGTCCCATACTCTTAAAGATGAAAATGTGACTGGGAGGGGGGTGGGCTCCATTGGGTTGTCCCTGCATTTTGCAAATATTTATTAATAGTCCACAATTGCAGGGGGAAAAATGGTTCGATCTGTCACTGAGGTAAAAATATTGAATACTTTAAATGTGAAAGAGGCAGTGTTGTTCAGTTAGTTCTTCAACTTACAAGCTGGCCTGCTTGGATGATATGCATGTTTATTAAGGCTGTGCAATTTTGGGGATTCAGTCCTGAAGATGTACTTTAAGAATGTGTGGAAGCACAAATGTAGCATGCTGTAGCTCATTAAAGCAGCTCACAGGACTGCTGCCAAGAGGCTAAAATATGTTTATATTTTATATTCATTGTGGTCAAAGACCAAAACACAACATTGGCAAAATTGCTATAAAACAAATTTTATATAAAATTGTTTATATAAAACAATTGAAGAGCACTAGGATTTCTACTTCTCCTTTAGCTAATGAAAATGCTGTTTGTATGTACATGGACTTCAGTAAATTTAGGTGTTAAAAAGAAGCAGTTGTAAAGACTCAGCTTCCTAGTTTCACAAATCTTTCAGGACTTTTGCAAGAAAACCATTCAGGACTTTTGAAAGAATATTGACTATTTACATTTTTGTCAGGGAGATTTTAAAAATCTGCTGCCAGTCAGAATGATAAATCAATATAAGGCAACTTCATACTAATTTTTGTTGCTACTATGGCCCTTCAGATGGTAACATGACAGTGACAAATGCCATCTGATTCATTATATTTCATGTTTCACTCTAAGACTTAAGTCATGGGTTTGCCAGCCATTCCCCAACTTCAGTCAAGAGAGCATGAATAAAAGAAAAAAAACATGTCCATGGTCTATATTAACCATGAAACTTTGGAGAGTCTTTAGAGCCTGATTTAGGTTGTTCTGTCAATGCTGTTAGACCTGATTTGGACCAGTTGGTATTAGTTAGTTTAAGCTGTCCTGGCATAATTTTTTTGCTAATATTCAAAATTATGTATTTTAACTATTGGTTTTGTCTGTGAGAGATGGGCCTTATCTACTTGTTATAAGGATGTCCATTCATGATATATATCCCTATTAATAAATGCTTTTTCAGGGCATTCAGATTTATTCTGTCTTTAGTATCTATTGTCAGATAAGGATGAAGTGATTTCATTAAATGTCTCTAAATATTGTTGCATTGTCTGTAGAATCTGTATTATTTATTTATTTATTTATTTATTTATTATTTATTTATTTATTTATTTATTTGTCACATTTCTTTACTGCCCCAGCTCGTACTATGATGACTTGGTATTAATATTTATTTATTTATTTATTTATTTATTATTTAAATTTATATCACTGCCCATCTCGTTTAATGTAGCACATAGTTTTAGCAATTTTGCCAATGTTGTGTTTTGGTCTTTGACCACAATGATAAACTAACCTTTTAATTAGTATTTTAAAATGTTTTTATTGAACAGCTTCTCAATCACCCTCAACTTCATTAAGACCTTAGGATGGGACAGGATAGAAAGTAAAAGGCTTTCTCATTAATGTACTATGCAATGAGCAGCCTCTTTTTAACTCTAGTGGATTGCATAGTCCTTTGACAAATGCAGACTCGAGAATCATGTCCTCTTCTTGCCTCTCACTTTTGCTATAATATATTGCTAATGGGCTTGGAGAATTACCAAATAATTGTTGTTCTTGCTGGCAGTGTATCTAGGACTGGGAGAGAGGGGGAGTTGAAAGCTCAATGTAAATATTTGATTTTTACTGTCTGTTGAGCCACATCTGTTGCCCCACCACAATGAATGAGAATGCAGGTGATTTCCTTCTGGCTACCACTCAATGGGGAGGAATGAATAGTAGTTCTAGAACTCCGTGCAGTCAGGAGCGAATACATACAGTAGCTATTGTCAAAGGGGCAAGAAAAAAACAAAAAAGCTGTCCCTTTACTTGTCAAGGTTTTATGCATGGTCCAGAAAGAGCGTGTGATAGGAAATGCAATGGGAGTCCCCTTGCCCTGATGGGATTCCCTAACTGATTTCTCAAGCTGGATTTCCATCACTCACAAAATTCTGGAAGCCGTGGAAACAAATATCTGTGTGCAGAGTGAGATCCTGAGAGAGCAAGAAGGAATTTGGTACCCTGGCAATTGTATAAACAGTCCTTTCCTAAAGAAGGCTGTTAAGGAACAACAGGATCTCTCTGTTTTTGTGTGTGGATGAGTATGTATGTCTCTCTAGGTGTGCCTATGCAATTGTTGTCATATAAAGACAAAGCTTAGTATTATATTCAGACTTGGCAAAGACATACTTTATAACCCAGTTAAGTACAGACAGAGGGGCCATAGCCACGAGCTGAGTGGCATTTGAGAACCTTTATGCTTTGCAGGTCCCAGCTGATAAAATTAAATTTCTTTGACAAGGGAGGGAGGGAGGAATAAGTAGCCAGACTTCATGTCAGCCTTAACAGTTCACAGTAACTGTGAATCTATCTCATGTTTTCTCTCACTCTCATATTCTGTTGATATTTTCTACAGCTTTTCAACTTATCTGCTCAAACACTCCAGATTCACAAGGGACATGGCTGAGTGGTGATGACTGAATTTTGAAGTTGCATTAAACATAATACAGCTTTCTCCTTTTCTGCAGTGGGTATCTTTCAGGTGTCTTTGATTATGCAAGTTGTAGTTTAACATATCCAAAGGGAAGGCTGGTCTAACATAAGAGATTGTAGCCCAGAATTGGAAAAACTGATCTCTAGTCTAAAACTATCATAGTGCTTTCAGATAACTATGAATATTAACAGTTATGTGGGCTGTGTGTAGTGGCTATAGGAGGCAATGGGGAAGATTGTAGAATGTGTACTGAGATAGGAACTCCAGCTATTCTAGCCTCACAAAATATGCACAGGACTCATTTAGAAATCCCACCTAAGTTACATAATTTGATTGCTGCATAGGCTGCTTTGAAATTAAGACTGCTGGAATTTCTCTACTTAATAACTAAAAACCTTTTAACTTTTTATGGTTTGTAAGTCAGGGAGGGAACAGTTTCTATTTCATTTCCATTTATTATGTTCTATAGAACTGAGCTGCTCACGTGAGGACATTCAATTAAAAGGGAGACATGTCAACTTTATTGCTTTCTCTTTTTAGCATTAGCCTTGTTGCCTAAATTTGGATTCCCTTTTTATTGAGGGACTGATAATTCCATAGATGCTGCTCTGTTTTTTAATATGAAAGAGTAATTTGGCCTTTTAGTATGAGTTCTTGCTGTGTTTGAATGCTACCTATGCCAGAATGTAAAAATGAACCCTCCAGGGCTGGATCAGATTTCTTCTGCAGCAGAAGTTAAAACAGAATTAAAGGCATATAATCAGCTGATGCTCAGGAATTTACTGCAGATTTGCAAGAGGAATACTAGATGCTCTCAGGCTCCATTAAAATCAATAAGAGTGGATTTGCTCTGCTTTACAAATTAACAAAGGTTATCTTCTAACACTGCCAAACTAGATTTTATTTTATTTTTATTTTATTTTTTATTTTATTATTGCATTGTGGACATTGCAATACAAATAATAGATGCATGGGATGATTTTGTTATTTATTTCAAATTCTTTTAAGTTCTTAAACCTATAGTTAATGTTTATTTTATTCAGGAATAAAGGTACATTCACCAGGTGACTTTTCAGACTTGTCATTCTGAAGACCTCTGTAATGGAATGTGAGAATGACCTTGGAAGATGGGGGGAAGAGATGCTGCCTAGGGAACGATCAGATAAAAGGGGAAGGAGCCCACAACTGAGAAATGACAGAGGAAGAAACTTAGAAAGGATTCACCCTAACTGATCAGGTGATAAAAAGGGATGGCAGGAGATTTGTACTTTCAGACTTGCAAGATTCTGTTGATGTAGAATGTACAATAAAGTAGAAGTAGCTCATCTGGTCGTGTTTCCTGTCTGGTTTACCTGGGAGGGCTGACAATAGCTTTAAGATATTTAAATAAGCAATTTCCAAAAGTTATTAGAAGCGAGGTTAGCAAACATAGTGATTGATCCCTTCGTCTCCCGTCATTCAAACCTATAGGAGACTGCTGTTCTGTGGTCTCCTCATGAGGAGCAGCCATCCGGAGCACATGTGGGCAATCTCCCATCCTCTCCTTGTCCAAAGAGGTTCCGAAGAACCAGTCTATTCACCGGTTCTTCGGTCGTTGCTGCAATTGTCATCTCCGCTCTCCACAGAGATGTGTTTAGCTCGCCCTGCCTCCACCGGAAGTCCCGTGGCAACATCCCTTTCTGAAGACTTTGTGAAACAAAGATGCAGTGGCTGGGAGAACTTCCAGGTGGGGTCTTTGTGCCACTCCAGAATGATTTCTGCAGCTGGGTAGCCCCATGCCCTCATTTCTGTTCAACAGCTGAGTTGATTTATGATAACTGAAACTGCAGCAAAACTGGTCTTTTCTTTGAAATGTTGCAGCTTTTGGGAGATGAGGGGCAGTTCCCTATTTGCCAGAACTATTGCCTCATTCTGCCTCTCAGCTTGTGGCGTCCAACCACTCAAGCAGCTCTTTTAAGATGTTTTAACAGCTTTTCAGCTCTTTCTCATAGCAATTACTTATATATTTTTTTCCACATATAAGCAATTTATTTTATTTCATTTTTCCTATGAAATGGGTAGTGAGGGATTTATTTTTTAATCCCAGGCTGTAACAGCTTAGGACAAGGCATGATTAAATGACATTCTTTGATTCTTCATCTTAGCCTGAGGTTGGCAAAAATGAAGATGATCACAGATCATCTTCAAACAACTTTTGAAGAATTTGGGGATTGAAATGTTGGCAGGGGAAGAAATGCCAAAATCCAGCAACTCTAGTTCATGGGCAGGCAGCCTATGGCCCATAACCTCATGTGGCCTCCAAGCCTAATGTTTGCATCACATACAGTTTTTGCTGGCCATGATAACTGAAAACTGGTGATGTACAGTAGTTTTCTGCCATTTTGAGGCAGCAAACTCATTAAAATATAATGCAAGTCATAAATAGGTTTAACATATCTTTATAACCAAAGAAAGACCACAACTACTTCTAGCAAAAACTCAGAAAAGCAAACAAAAACACAGCTAGTCCTTGATTAGTGACCACTTGTTCAGTGACTGTTTGAAGTTATAACGGTGTTGAATGAGGAGACTTATGATGAGTCCTCATTGTTGCAGCTGTAGCAGTGTCCCTGCGGTCACGTAATCGCAATTCAGGCGCTTGGCAACTGGCTTGCAATTATGACGGTTGCAGTGTCCTGTTGTCAGGTGATTGCCATTTGCGACCTTCACTGCTGGCCTCTGACAAGCAAAGTCAATGCAGAAACTGGCAGGGGTGTGTGTCACAAATGGTGATCATGTGACATTGCGCCTAATGACTGCGAGGGATTTGCTTAACAGCGGCAACCGGAACTGCCGTTGTAAGTTGGCACGGTCACATGACATTGCATTCTAGGATCATGTTGCTTAGCGATGGAGTTGTCGGTCCCAATTACCATCGTTAAGCGAGGACTACCTGTACTAGCCCTACCTATTTGCACCATCACCCTGCTCACTGTGGCCCTTGGGTAGCTCCTAAATATTAAATATAATATTTAATATTACAAAAGGTTGTCTGTCTTTGCTGTAATTGATGGATTGAGCCAGGAGAGCTTTTTCTTCTGCAGTCCAAGGAAAAATAGCAATTGGAGATAAGTGTTCTTGCTGGAAAACAAAGTTTTCTGCAGCTGCTCCTTCTCTGACTAAAAGAAGGGACAAAATTGGTCTTCCTTTTATCATTCTGTTCTCTGGAGACAAGGAGTGTAACTCCAATTGCTGTTAGATAGAAGGGACCAGTGTTAGCTTCTCTCCAGTATTGCAGTCTGAAGGGGAAAAGTCACTGGCCAAGCTTTGGGTATATGATGTGGTATGTGAATCTAGGAAGGAGTTACAGTATATATTGGCCACTATTTATGGTGCTACGAAGTACAGAGAATTGTATCACATTTTAAAAGATGGATTAAATTCAAAAGAGGCCAAAACATCATTTTTATAAAGTGGTGGTACAGAGAAGAGCCTCAGGTAAAAATCTTTCCAGGGTCCAGCAGGAAAAAGATTAAGATGCCTGTAAGAGATGGTGAGAAGGCTGAGAAAGAAAAGGAGGAACTCTAGACATAAATAATGAACACTTTGGAGAGGAGTTTGTTAGTAGCTTAGCTCAATCCAGATTTCTAAAAGTCTGGGAAGAAGAAAATCAAAATGATCAAGGCAACTCCATCTTAATGAACTTCCTAATAAAAGAGGACTGGAGATTCCTATCATAGTCCAAGATTCTGTACCTTACTTCTAATCCTTACGTTAAAAGTCTGTCTTGAAATCTGTGTGATTCTTGCTCCCTTGATCATGCAATGCAGTATGGGGCTTCACAGTGCTTTACATTTTAAAACTGCTAGTCCGATATCCGCATCAGAATCCCGGCAGCTTTAGGTACAGATAGATTTTATTCTGTTATTGACAACCATTTGTATGCTGCCTGCATTTGATCCTCTTTCTTTTGATTGATAAATGTTGCATTTAAAACCAAAGCAATTCCATCAGGAAATGGAGGCTAACCAAAGCTTGATGGATTCAAGTGTGATTTTCAGAATTGTTGCTTGAAAAGGGCTAGAGAAGTAAAGGTGAAAAGATTTCTGGGCTCTTATTAAAGGGCTAACTGAATAATTAAAACTCCTTTAACAGGGAGATACTGAAGAATTGGGGAACTGAGTGCCCAACAAATATGGTTTTGTTAGGGAGACTTGATTTCTAATATTGTTCACCAATAATGGCTCTAGACTTGATTCTTGGTGATTTTCTTTCTTGTGTTTGCTCTCCCCCCTTCCCTTTTCTGCCCTTCCCCATTTACTGACTTCTTTTGAGGGCAAAGGAGGCCTAAGTTGGCAGATCAGATGCTCCTTTTAGTTGCCACTGGCTTAGCTACTTTGAGATATGCCAAGAGTTAGCTACCGTTGTCTCAGAAAAATATTTAAGATTTTACAGTATATTACACTTCCAAATGGAAATTTAGTGCTTTACCTGTGCCTTCTTAAAACTTTTTACCATAAAGAATGTGATAGTAAAAAAGGTAAAGGTTCCCCCCGCACATTTGTGCAGTCGTGTCCCACTCTAGGGGCCAGTGCTCATCTCCGTTTGTTAGCCGAAGAGCCAGCATTGTCGGAAGACGCTTCCGCGGTCATGTGGCCGGCATGACGCACGCGGAACACAGTATCTACTACATAAAAGGTAAGGCTATATCCTTTTTCAGTTAGCAGAAATGGGAAACTTCGAAGATCCATCCTAGGAAGAGGCAACAAAAATAACCGGCCATAGCAGTGTTCACATGCAGTAGGAAGGCGGAACATTTTCTAATCTTGGCTTGTCAAGAAGGAGCAGCTACTCGAGTACTTCTGCTTGGCTTCTCCCTTTTATCAGAAGCAGCCCCATCCATAAGTTGTTTAGTGTTACATGCCAATTGAGATTGCTATTTTGTTCCTCTCTGAACAAACTGGAGTAAAAAGTTTAAAATAAATCCTGGCTTAAGATTCTGATTAGTTAAGGGAAGGAAGGGGTTTTACTTCTCATATAACATTAAGCCATAAATAAAGCCATCTTGATATATTTAAGTGGTCTTTGTTGGTAGAAGGAGTAATCAAGTAGTGAGTACCTGCATGCTCCTTCTTGATAAGTCAGAATATAAACAGATAAATAAATATAGCCTTGTTCTTTGCAATGCAGCTACAATATAAATTCTATAGGTACCTTTTTCTGTTCAAACATCTTTTTGCGATGCCTCTTCTCTGATTCTGAAATGCTGTGATTTAGTAGGGAAGAAAAATTAACTAGCATTGTTTCTGACTGGGACATGAATTGTTTTTTGCTCCCTATCAGCACTCTGATTTTTCTGAAGGGTAATACAAACTTAATTTTATCCAATAAAACGTACACAATATTAGCCATTTCTCACCCCTTCTCCCTCCATCCCCCATAAAAGTCCATTGGAAGAATACATAGCCTCAAATTTTAATAGCTGAAGAAGTTGGGGCCTGAACTGGCAGCTACTGATTAGAAAGTAGATCTCAAAAACATAATTCCAAAATAACTATAGGTAGACCTCGCTTAGCAACTGCCTTGTTTAGCAACCAATCGCAGTTACAATGGTGATGAAAAAGTAACTTTGCGACCAGTCCTTGCATTTACGACCTTCCTAGGTCTGTAAAGCAAAGGAAAGCTTAAATAAGTTCATAAACACAGTTGCTTTTTTACTTAGTGACCGCTTCGCTTAATGACCTAGTTGTTGGTCCCCATTGTGGTCGCTAAACGAGGGCTACCTGTAATGCAAAATGTCAACCTAGTGTGTGGCTTTTACCTTAAAAAAAATGCAATCTACACTAGGAAACCTTTGGGAAGGAACTGGTAATAAAACTACCAATTTTATGGTTCCTAATATAAAATATATGATACACCTGCACTTGGAATATTGCATACAGATCTGGTCACTGCACTTCAAACAGGAGACTGTACAATTGGGAGATGTGCAGAAAAGAACAAACAACATTATTAGAAGGCTAGAGCTCCTTCCTGTAAAGCAGTGTTTTTCAACCTTGGAAACTTTAAGATGTCTGGTTATCTGCTGATACTAAATGAAAGGAGATTCAGGGCTGATAATATGAAGCACTTCTATACACAACCAGCTAAGTTTTGGAATTCATTTTCACTAGATATGATGATGCCTATTAATGCTGATAGTTTTTAAAACAAGTTCATGGGGAAAAGGGCCACCAAAGGCCACTAGTTTGAATGGCTGTATACTATCTTCTGAATTAAAAACAATATACTGGCTATAAGAGGGCAACAGAGTAGAGAGCTATTGTCCTCATGTCTTGTTTGGAAGTTTTCTGGAGGTTATAAGCTAAGGGTTATAAGCTAAAGCAGCCTATATCTTGGAAGATCAAAACTTATCTAGTCTTCAGTGCCCACTTCTGGTTAAAATGCTTCCTTTCCCTCTGTAGTCCTCCTTCAGTCACATACTGTCAGCTCTCATTGAAATGACATTTGAGCTTAGTCCCTAATTACTTTCAGAATCCCACAGATTATCTCCCCAGCTGATTTTCCACTTTGGCTGATGTGGAGATACCTGAATAAATACCTGATTTTCACTCCTTCCACTTTGAAATGAGTTGATTGATTGACTGTGTGCCATCAAGTTGATGTTGACTCTTAGCAACCACAGAGATAGATTTTCTTTATGACGTTCTGTCCCTAACTTAGTCCTTCAGGTCTTCCAATGGCATACCCATTGCTATTGCAACTGAGTCTGTCCACCTTGTTACTGGTTGTCCTCTTCTTCTCTTTCCTTCTACCTTCCCCAGCATTAAAACCTTCTCCAGAGAGCTAGGTCTTTGCATAATGTGTCCGAAGTCGGATAATTTGAGCCTGGTCATTTGTGCCTGGAGTAAGAACTCTGGGTTGATTTGGTCAATGATCATTTGTTTGTTTCTTGGCTGTCCATGGTATTCTCAGGAGTCTTCCAGCACCAAAGTTCAGAAGCATCAATACTCTATCCTGCTTCTTCAAAGTCCAACTTTCACTTGTATTTTGTATATTTCTGCCTTCATTAAAATACCCTCAGCAATATTATTATTATATTAAAATGCTGGTAGAAGTGTTGGAAATCATTCCAGAAACTATGCTCTGCGTGCTTTCCATATCTTATTTATAAATAGGTGCATTCATCCTGAAAAATACTACAGCTAACTGGATATCAGATTCGGTGTCATTACCTTAGTGTGGTACAAACCATTTAGAGGGGCACTTTACCAGCAGTCACTTCAGAAATGTCTTCTGTGCATGCATATCTGTGCCAGAGAACAAGAGAAAGACCTAAAAGTGACCATGGTGTGACTTCAGGAGACATGGATGCCTTTGTGCTACAAACCATGGGTTTAGAGGGACACGTCTCTGAATGGTTTATGCAGCTCATGCACACACTGCACACAGACAAATGTACTGAAAGAAGCATTGCAAAAGATTTACTGGCTGTTAATAGGTACTGCAAGCCTGGATTATTGCCAAGTCAGATGGGGATATGAAAACATAACTGTAAAAAATAGACTCTTCAGTGCATTTGTTTTAATAGGATGGCATTCTCAAATTAGCAGTAAAAAGCAAAATAATTTATTCTAAACATCATTAAATGGCTGCTAAAGGAAATGGGATGAGTATAATAGAAATCTTATGTGTCACCTAGCATTCCCAGAACTGGAATAATCCACTTGTGGATACATAAATCTGATTCTAGTCCAGAGTCCTGAAACAAGTGTTGAATTATGCCAACCAGGAATGGGGAAAGAGGAGATAGGGACAGCAAACTTCCAGTTTAGACGCTTTCCATGCAAACATACATATCCTCTTTTTAAAAAGACTGAAGCAAACGTTCCATAACTCTCCCAAAACAAAATTTGATCTAGAAACCTATACAGTATGAGGAATTAAAGCTTGAAAACTTAAGCTTCTCTGGAAAGTTATAATAGCCTAACTTGGTGTTCAGGGGCTCTCCTTCATTATATGCAAGAGTTACGCCTTTGAAATGCAGATTCCCCTCTATTTTGCATGGCCTTGTAACACTGAAATAATGTTCCTTAGCAAAGAAAGAGTGAAAATGTCTTACCAGTCTTTATGTGTGCACATAGTTTTTGGGTTTTTCTATGTTCTGATCCTTTTCTATCTGAGTAACTATAATAACATGGCCATGACACTTTCCCAGGTAAGGAACAGGAAGCCCCACACACCTCTCTTTTGAAGTTTTATGAAAGGCTTCATTCACAAATCAGAATTCTTTGATCATTGATTTTATGCAGTGACATGAGTGGTCTGGACCTTTCCATCCCTTTGATGGAAAGGATTGTCGCATATGACATTTGCATGAATAACTGCACTGATTCTAACATTGTAACGCATTTTCATCCTTCCTTGGGGTTCCATTCTTTTTCACTTAAATAACTGCTGCAGTATGGTTGTGCAATAGCAGTGCAATGTTCCCTGTTCAATATTCAGTGAGATGTGATATTTAATATTTGGTGGCTGCTAATTTTCTGTCAGTTAATTAGAAATATATAACAAGTATATATTTAATTTAATTATTATATTAAACTTTAATAATTTCTGTTGCATTCTGAAAAATACTAAAAATCCTCTGTGTTTGGTAGCTAATTCCTTTATACTAAAACAGAAGAATCTAGTAAGAAAACCCCCACTGTTATAAAAGCTACAAACTTGGGGAAGAAGAAACTTACCTACCTCAAGAAACCAGCACTGGACTCAATGGACAGTGTTCATCCTATCTCCAACTAGTTTACTATAATGGTGAAGGTGCTGAACTAGAAATCAGGAAACTGAACTCTAGTCCACCCCTAGGCATGGACTTTGGGTCAGTCACTCCCTCTCAGTCCAACTCACCTTACAGGGTTGTTGTTGTGGGGAAGATAAGAGGCAAAGGCATTACGTACACCAAATGTTCCCTTTTGGGGGAAGGTTGTTGAGAAGGCAGTTGGGTTGCAACTTCAGAGGACCTTGCAGGAAGTAGATTATTTGGGGCCCTTTCAGTCAAGGTTCAGACCTGGATACAGTACTGAGGCAGCATTGATCATACTTCTTGATGATCTCTGGCATGGCTAGGATAGCAGATGGCCCTCCCTGATCTTTCAGTGGCTTTTGACGTCATTGAGCATGGTATCCTGCTGGAATGACTTGGGCTTGGAAGCTGGGACACAGTGTTGCAACAGTTCCTCTCTCTCCTCAGAGGTCCATTTCTCTCAGTGTTGGTGGGGGTGAGAGATCTAGTCCCAAGCCCCTGCTTTGTGGGGTTCCACTGAGGGGTTACTCTCTCCCTACATGAGACTGCTGGACAAGGTCATTTGACAGCATAAGGTTGATAATATCAACTCTACATCTCTACTCCGGGCCAACCAAGTGATGCAGTCAAAGTTTTTTCTCGGTGTCTGGAGGCTGTGGTGGGTCTGAATGGGGAGAAACAGGCTCTGGCTCAAGCATAGCAAGACCTAATGGCTATAGAGCTTGGGACCCCCCAGATCTGTGGATTTATCATACTTGTTTTTGAATAGGGTAGCACTTCCTCAGACAGAGTGGGTATGCGATTAAGGAATCCTCCTAGACCATAGCTTTCCAAACTGTGTGTTGCAACACTTTAGTGTGTCGCAACACACAGTTTAGTGTGTTGCGAAGCGGTGGCACGGGGGTGCATGCGGCGGCGGGTGTGACGGTGGCAGTGTGCACGGCGGCAGCAGTGGCGCGCCATCGGCGGTTCCGCGTTTAGCGAGGCCACCGCCACTGCCGCCGTGCACGCCGCTGCCGCGCCCCCCCGCGCCGCCGTGCACATGTGCGCTCCCCCGCGTGCCCCTGCGCCACTGCTGCTGCCACCGTTGGTGTGTCGCCAACGGCGGCACTTTAGAAAGCACTGTCCTAGACTCTCAGCTTTGCTTGAGCAGCAGGTGACAGACATGGCTAAGAGGGCGTTTCCACAGCTCCATCTTGCATGCCAGTGTTGCTCCTACTTAGGTCACTCATGCTTCGGTCCTACAATTTCTTAAATAGATTCAGTCCAAAAACTTTTCTTGCCTTCATTTGGCAAAGCATGAATAACCTCTTAGGTCTCTTCTCATCTGACTAATTTAGTTTATTTTCCAAGCAGGTCTGACTGCTTATTACAATAGTTAAATGGCTATAAATGCAATAATTGGTTAATGCTACTTTGCTTGTCCTTCCTGTAAAATGTACAGGTATTCTTCACTGTCCTACAATGTTCCTGTACAGATTTAGGTCATATTCTTTAATGGCTAACTCACATTATGTATGTATGCAGTGGAGAGAGATGAGATTTATAGCTAGAAGTATGTTCTCAGATTTAACTCAAGCAGAGAAAAAGAAGTATAGGCAGTTTAAGGCTGGGAAGATGACTAAGAGCTTCTTTTCAACTTTGTTTTTAGTTTGCTCTCTTAAAGAAGAGTGTGCTGTTGGCATCTATGATAGCACCTACTGAGTTGTTTTTCCGACTGATACATGTGATACATCTTTCCCCCCCAGTCCTAACTGCTGTAAAGCCTCTGCTCTGCCTACTAACATTAATGACTCAGTGAGAGTTGCATTTATTCTTTGGGTTCCCCCCCTTTCCCCATGGCTCCTTTTCTAGCTAGTTATATAGCATTAGTCCCACTTTTTTGGAAACTCTGGGAACTCAAAGAGCTTTCATTATGATGAATGTAGCAAGGCAGCATCCACTACAAAACAGGCTGCTCGAGAGCTGCATTTTCATTTTGAAAAAGATTATGTTCAGCACTCCTGTCAAGGTGATGCCGCGGTTTCTGATGACATTACATTTCACAACAGCACAACCTGTTTTCCTGTTTGTGGCCATCTGTGCAACTGGTGAGATCTGGGAAAAGAGGAAGGGATTTCTAAGCACAAGGAACTGTACATGCCATTGTGCAGAAACTGGCACCTCTGTCACTTAGCCATATTGCCCAAATTATGTCAGTGTCAGTAGAGTAACAGGGATCCAGTTGTGTTAGGGCAAAGATGCCCCAAAGACAAATAGACATTTAGTAGCTGATAGGAATTGTCCACACATACAAGCAGTGTAAATTCAATGGCCAATACCCAGACAAGAATTGTCTTGCTTAATCCAACCTTAAATCTGCCTTGTTTAGTTCTCTGGTTCCAACATCAGCTGGATATTTCATGAACTCACACCGAGGAAGGAAACTGGTGGCAATCATTCATTCCAGCATCCTATAGAATAGAAATATACTGGCAATTGTTTGTGAAAGTTCCACTTATTCAATGGCTCTAATAATTGTTGACAGACAGTATCTATGAGCTTGAAATGTTCTAAGCTGCTTTAAATATTGTTTAAATTATTACATAATCACATGTTTTAGAGTAATGAAATCCATTCAGTTTTGAATAAAATGTATTCCTGAGTTCAAATACAGCTGTTATATTATGAAAGCAGGGCCGTTCCCTTGACTAAGTTCAAGAGAATGGTGTCTTCAGTACTATTCTATTTTATCCAGTCCTCCATCTCTGATGCTTCAGCAAATCACTGAACTTCAAGAGACAAAACAGCTTCACTCCCAGCCCATTAATGAGGCTCTAGGTTACAATTCATTTTACAATTTGAACTTTCTGGGTTTGATTTTGAAATGGTTTCTACTTCTTTGCAATATTGATAATCCAAAACCAGTCAAGTAGTTGATTATCTTACTGGGGAAAGCAGAAGGAATGGAGGAAATGAAGGTCATGGTTCAATTTCTTTCTGGAATTAAGTCTTTAAAAATAAGGCTAATCCTTCATTTGAAATTGACTCACTTGGTTACCCTACTGTAACTCTTTGCATTATGTTCTGCAGTTTTTTAAAAATCTATTTTCCAGGACTGTAATGGATTTCTTTTCCTTTTTTCCCCCTTTTCTTTGTCTAGCTTTCATGTATAACCATAATAATCTGTCATACTGGTATAACATGATACTGAAGAATGTTGAAATATCTTTGAACTGAATTCAAATTTTTCAAGAATGGGAGTAGAAAAGAGATTTATAGCTGAAATCCTGAAACTGGTCTCTGTGATAGGAATTTAATGATCTGTGCTGAGTGTTGTTTTAGATGCAATCCTATCTATCTATCTATCTATCTATCTATCTATCTATCTATCTATCTGTCATCCATCGGCCCACCCATCCACACATAGACTTATCTGGAAGTAAAGTAAGATACATTTAACTTATTGAGGTTTAACATCTGAGCAAGCATTATAGGACTGTTGTGTAATAAATATTGAGAACACACAATGGCAATTTATGTTTATGTAATTCTGTCTTAACATTAGACTCCCAGCTACTAGCCATGGTTCAGGATGCAGCTGTGGCACTTTAGTGATTGAGTATCCCACATATAATTGTTGTTGGACATAATCAAAATAACAACATTTTTGCAGCGGCAGTACTTCGGAAGACAGTAGTGTTATTTCAGAGTAGCATGAAAACTCCCCATGAAAAGTATACCTGCAGGTAGAAAAGCACTGGTAACTTGGGGGTTGGGGATCAAAAGAACCATCCTATTCAACAGGCCTGAAGGGTAGGGAAAAGATGGATAATGATTCTGTTCATTCTTTCCCTTCCCTATTCATTGTCCCTCAGTATTCTGTGACTTGGTGAATACCAAGCCAATGAAGAGCTGCCCTGTTGATAAATACAAGTGTGGTGTATTTGAATCCCATTTTGAATCCCAGACTTGGTTTCTGGTCAACTTATTCATTTTTCATTTTTTCTATTTGTACATGCCTTGCACTTGGCTTATATTTTTTCATTCAGCTTTCAGGTAATAGGCCACTTTTGTGTCAAAAAAGTGAGTGTGGTCACATGGTGCCTGTTGACAGAAATTCTGTTAAGTGAGTCATGATACAATGTAATAAAAAAGCACACACAGTTTTTTTTATCATGTGTCATGATCTGTTGCAGCTTTTGTTGTAGGTAAAGTTACAGGTGAAGGTTCTTATTTTTATCATTGCCTTAAGTATATTTTCCCCATTTTAATTTGCCTTTTGCATTTTCTTTGCTTATGAAGGAATATTCTTGGCTTAGTTTACTGCCAAACTTATTTCTGAGTAATTCACCTGCCTATTTTTTTTATAGTACATTACTTCGTATTTTTCAATAGTTAACTTAATCTTCTGCAACTTAACCTAGGTCTACCCAGCCAACTAACTCTGTTATGCCTCCGTCTTGAGGCCTTAAGGAGCATTTAAGTAATACGTTGCCTTGTTGGCCTGCAGCACTTGGGAAAATTTCACTCTTTATGAGGTGACGTGGCCTCTCAAATTAATCACAAATGTCCTCTGAATTTTCTTGGGCTCCAGGAAAGAAACCATTTTACTTCATTCTTTGAGGCATGTACAAAATTATAATTCCCAAGTCTCATGTCGGCTATAAAGGCTGTTCTACAGAAGAAGGTAACAAGCTAAATGCTTGTATGTCTGAACTTAGGATAAGCAACAAGTAATGTTGATAACTGCTGATTCTGATTAACTTTCAGAGACATAAGGGAATCTTTCTCCTCTGAGGATGAAGAGAACAAATAATAATATTAAACAGGGTGGCTAAAATAGATCCCTTTCCCCTGGGGATGTTCTAATCATTTGGCTATATTAATTCTCCAGTTACTTTGAAATTATAGCACTTTTTGGTTACTGTGTAACATAATTTCAATAGCCATGCGAGTGAAAGGATTCTGGAACTCCAGTATCTTATTTGAGTGCCAAGTGAGTTGCAAAACAGTTCTAGGCTTGAGGGTGTGTGTATCACACATACGTTTCTATCTATAGACACGTATATAGAGAAAGAACAAATCATAATGAATATGTCTGTGCCTCCTTTTCTCTAAAGTACTTGCATGGGCAGCAGACTTAAGAGGGTATCCTCTGGAGTTAGAATATTAACTTGTTTTCATTACTGTTGCCAGCAGAAATCCTAATGTAAACCTTCTGGAATAATTCCACAAGGAAGAACTTTCAGTGGCAAGTCGTGTGATACAGCACTAGCCTCGGCAAAATTAATTCCAAGAAACACAGGTGGTAAATAATAAGTAAGCCTGAGATTTGGAAGAGCAGCTGCCAAAATACATAAACCTGGGCTAGGTAGACCATATTGCAGATACAGTTCTCTCCAAGATAGCAGTAGAGCTAGAAGAAAGCAGGGTAGTTACGAAATAACTGGATGTAACAATTCTTCCTGCTCTTTCTAAAAACAGTATTAGCCCATCCAAAGCACATTATTATTTAAAAAAAGAAAATGTGAACAGATGGAAGATTTTGCTTTCATTCGATTCAAGCGGGATACTGTATATATTCATGGCAGCTTCCCTCTGAAAGTGATGGTGATGAGGTCAGTCACTGCTGATTAGTGTGAAATCATCCAGCCTTGTCCAACTGTTTGGTTGCCTGATCATGGAAGTGATCAGGGGGAGGAAGGAATCTTATCTATATGGGTTCAAATGCATGGAATGGCACAGTAACTGTTTTCCTTAGCTATCTTCTGTATTCTGTGTATTTTCTGTGTATTTTCTTTCTCAGGCAATCTTTGGCTTTTTATATTTAAATTGAGCACTGAGGATTAGACTTGCTATTGTAATATTTAATGTTTATTTATTTATTTATCTATCATATTTATACCCCGCCTATCCCCTCCTTATTGGAGGACTCTAGGCGGCTTACAGCATTTCAATATATATTTAACAATTCATATACATATCATTTAACCGCGCGCACAGGAAGGAGGTAGGGGAACCGACTCTTCTTCCGTAGGCATTGGACTACATGTCCCAGCATGCCTCGCTTCCGAGTCGGCTGCTGACATCCTGGATGTTCGCCGATCGGGCTCCGTCGTCGTCCTCCGCCATTTAACGGGATTCCCAGGATCTTCTTCGCTCCGAGGGCGACCCCCGATCACAGGACGCCGGCAAATTCTCCCACTTTAACGTGGTACCCATTTATCTACTTGCCTTAGCTTTCGAATTGCTGGGTTGGCAGAAGCTGGGGTGAATGACGAGAGCTCACCTCACCACGCGGGGATTAGAACTGCCGACCATCAGATCTTAATGTTGAAAAGATTGTCCCTCACATCACCAAATATAGCATCCAGTCCTTCCTTTAATGATAGCTGTATATAGTATAACCTTCTCCAAACGTATACCTTTCAGAACTTCAGCTCCCATAATCCCCAGCCAGCATGGGGAATATTTTTCTACCCATTAAATATACTTTATTTCCCATGGCTTGCTATCAGCATTTGTAGTGCTTTTTATGACTAGATTTTAAAAATGCGCTCATGTAATTTTCAGGTCCGATCCTATCCTGTTTATGGCTAGAGACTGGGAGAGACCAAAACACATTCATACAGTATAGAATAGAAAGGGGTTACTACTGGCTAGAGAGGCAGAGAAATAGTCAGTCCAAAAGTCAAGGTCAAATTATTCCTAGTTTAATTCCAGAAGGCAAGAGCAAGAGAGTGAAAGTTGGGTTTTAGGCAGCATCAGAATTGTACATTAGGAAGTAAGGTTGTACATAAGTAAGACCATGTACACAGCCTCTTTTTTGAAAACATTAAAGCAGCCACATCACTTGCAAGCCTCATGCAGCTGGGTGAAATGGCTGGTTGTACACATCCATGCAGAGATAGCTGGGAGCTGTTTCTGAAGCAGCCTCTGGGTCTTGCTGCTTTAACCATTTCAAAAGAGATGTTTTGTATACATTCCTATGTATTGGGAAGCACCTCATCCGAATGCTTGGCGCAGCCCTACCAGGGAAGTCTGTCAAGTCTCAAGCTTAATAAGCCATATGCTTGCAAGCAACAGACATTACTTCCATTTATAAGCTGCTTTCCAACAGAGAGCTTTCTACTGAAGTCTGTAGCTCTCTGTCAGACTCCCCAGCTTGAACTTGGCAGAAGCTACCTGGACATTTGACATGGCATGGTTACACAAGAATCTTTATCATGTACTAGAATGAAGCTACTTTAAGCAATTAATTGCCTTTTGTCAATAGGAGAATGCAGCTCCCTCTTACATCCACTGCAGTTTAAATCTGGTGATCCATTTCCTGATTTCCCCAAAGCTTAACAGACACCTTCATTTTTATTTCTTAGGCTTGGTTGATTGTTGACATAACCAGCTGTCCTGCTCTGGGAAGCTCTAAGCTCTGGACATAAAGCTCACCTTATCCCCCCGCCCCATTATTCAAATGTTTCTCATTAAGCCCAGTCTGGCTGCAAGACCATGGAAATACAGTTTGGTTGCTTAGTTGGTGCTCATCAAGGCTGCAAGACCTACAAGGCCATCTAGGAGAGCTAAGCTTCTCTTGAACATACCTTTGTTCCAAGTTATTCTCCTTCACTACTGAGCATTTTAGCACCTCCCTGCTCTTGGATGTTCAAGTCGAAGTCGGCAGTGGGCATGTTCTCATATGCTGAGATGCTGAACCCGTGGATCTGCATTAGAGTCTTGGACAGAGAGTTCCAGGCTAGTGGGGATTGATTTTGATCTGGTTTTATTCCAGACCTGGCTCATTTTGTGCAGAGAACTTGGCAGGATGGCTTGACCTGTCTTCCTCGGTGGCACTTGATCTAAAATGATTAAGCAGGTTCTTGGAATAAAACAACACTGGATGAATTGAGATAATTTTCATGCCCCCTCTTTTTATCAGATGCACCCATGAAAGGGTAATATTTTATAACATTTCTATAGAGTTGATAACACACTTGTATAACTGAACAGGTAGATGGATTAGCCCCGTTTCTTATCTGATCCTGTATTTGCAGTGTTGACCTAAAAACAGGGCCTTAGCATGGTGAACATGACTTTATGCATGCTTACATTGTTATGATTTGTCATATTGTATTTTCTTGCATGTTATTCCTAACCTCACAAAGTAACTCTTCTGTTCTACTACAGGAAGTCATATGCTAGAGTGGAAGATCAGCCTTTATCTAGCTCAGAGCTTTCCAAACTGTGTCACGACACAAAAGTGTGTCGCCACACACAGTCTGGTGTGTCGCCACACAACCCGGAAGCACTGATCATCATCAGTGCTTCCGGGTATTCCCGCGGCGACACACCAACTGCAGCGCGCAAAACCCGAAAGCGGAGCAGCGCTTCTGGGTTTTTGCGCGCTGCCGCAAGGACGGCACTTCTGGGTTTTCCCACGGCGACACACCAACGCCGGTTGGTGTGTCGCCGTGGGAAAAACTTTGGAAAGCCCTGATCTAGCTGGTGAAAATAACTCTCTAGCATCTTCAGTTCCCAAAATACTAAACACTGTTTTGTTTTTTAACTGAACTAACCTATAGGATTTCTCTCTCTTTTTGAGGATAACATTGCCTTCCAACTATAAAAATAATTCTTGTTACTTCCGAATGTATTTCCACATGGTTTGCACACCTACATTTGAAGTGGTCATTGCCTTTATATAAATCACGATGTTGTTTGCTGTTTGATCCTTGAAACTCAGCATGACACAAGTTAACTTGTGGACTTCCTCTTGAATACACTGCAAGCTATTGATTTTATGAATGAGCGAGCTGTGTGGAAAGTCCATCATCCTCTGGGGAATTGTCATGCCATGATGAGACATGCTTTGAGGCATCCATATAGAGCACCAAAATGTAAACTTGTGTCAAATCAATGCTGTAGTTGGGAAAAGCCAGAATGAGGGCAGATGAAAAAGAAAAGGGAAGGAGCTCAGTGCTGCTTCTTCAGCGAGCAAGCAACGTACTGCTTTTGGCATGTAGATTTCCAGCTCATTTGGTCTTCATCTTGGAGCATAATGTGTTCTGATGGCTGCAAAACAATAAAACAAATACAAATCATGAAAACTAATCATGATGAATTGATTGTACTGAGAGCCAGTGTGGTGTAGTGGTTCAGGTGCTGGACTAGAATCTGGGAGATTGAATTCTAGTCCTCCCTTAGGCACAAAAGCTGGCTGGGTGACTTTTGGTTAGTCAGTTTCTCTCAGCCCAAACCCACCTCACAGGGCTGTTGTTGTGAGGAAAATAAGAGGCAGGAGCATTGTGTATGCTACCTTAAGTTGTATAAAATAAAGATGGAATATAAATCTAATAATATACACAAAATCTCCTGACTCTTGTGGTTTATTTTCAGGAGCTGGCTGTAAAAAAGAGCCATCTTTGAAAAGCAAAAAAGGTGGATTCAGAATGCCAGAAAGCAGCCTTTAAAAGCTCTACTGATATGTCTTTGAGAATCTCATATATGTCTCTGATGCTGTGATAGAAGCTGGACTAAATCAAACTGTCAACTTTTCTCATTCTAAATACAGTTATTTGCAGACAGAGTTATTCTTTTGCTTGCTTTATCATTTGCTTTCGAGTGCTTCTTGGCATTTGGCCAGTAACTCTGGCCTTTTTAGCAAGAATGATACATTTTAAACTATATTTTTAAACTCAGCTAAGTTTTCACCAGTGGAATCCTTCTTAGATATATACATTATTAAGAACTGAGTTTATTTTTAGTACAATAGTTGCAATTACTGTACTGTGACTTGTTGGGGTCCCTTCTCTCAATGCTACCACTGAAATATCTCTATGTGCATTATGTTTATGGACCCTAGAAATTCCTTATTTTTCCCCATGATGCCTTAATAAGTCTACATGGAGATACCACATTAGGAAAGGGCATGGTTCCTTCTTGCACAAATATTACTTTTTTCTCCAGGGGTGGCAATAGTTGTGCAGACTGATAATGTTGCTATTATGCTGTGGTGTTTCCTGAACATTAAGCTTATACATGAAAAGGAAGGAAGGAAGGAAGGAAGGAAGGAAGGAAGGAAGGAAGGAAGGAAGGAAGGAAGGAAGGAAGGAAGGGATTAAACATTTACAAGTCTAGTAGAATATAGTATAAGTGAGGTCTGCAAAGTGAATGTGTACATCTGTATGTGTATGTGTGGGTTATTTGCAGCAGAGCTATTTTATAAATAGTACATGTACAGTAACACTCAAAGACCAGCAGAGAATGCAAAGAAATCAGGGGCAATATGTGAAAGTGGGCAATGCCAAATAGGAAGAATAACAATATTTGTGAATGAGTAGAAGAGACCAATTGCAGATAATGGCACCAAGACAATAGTGCAGTGTTTCTCAATTTTGGCAACTTTCAGATGTGTGGACTTCAACTCCCAGAATTCTGGGAGTTGAAGTCCACACATGTGAAAGTTGCCAAGGTTGAGAAACACTCAATAGTGTTTCTCATAGTGCAATAGTGTGTCAGCAAGGCAGAGGAAATGATGTGATCCCGTTCAAAGTTCCCACAGGTTTTCTTGATATAAATTTCCATATATTTCACTGATTCTCATCATGATCGGTAAGGGGCTGGTACTGTAGTTCTTATCTACTGCTCTAAAAGAAACCATAGTTATAATGTAAAAAAGTGGGACTAGCCATTGTAGAATTTCTCTATATTTTGATTTAGCTATATTGGCTTGCTGAGAGAGGAGATGCCTCACCATGCTCTGAAGAGTGTGACAAACTGTCTGTGTGAATGGATAAAGGTAGCGCTGGAGAAGACAAGCTCCCTGTCATGCAGCCAGATGGGCGATGAACAATTTCTGTCAGTACTTTGCCAAGCACCTTTTGCTCTCGTGAGAAGACTACATTCTTCCTATTTCTCTTAAATCTGACAAATGGGAGACTTCCGGTGGGGACATGGCAGACTGAACAGCTGTGCCCGCAGGCTTAGCTGGTGGAACTGACAACGCGGCAATTTTTTCGGGCTCAGGCAGGTTTTCCTGAAGCCGAGGAGTGTTCTCCAGATAAAGGAAAACACCTGGAAACACCCCATCTGCCCTCCGGGTGGCTGCTTGCAGCCAGAAGTTCGCAAACAGCATTTCACGTTCGACTGGTAAAGCTAGCAGGGAGGCGGGGACATCATCATTTTCCAAGCCACGCTGTAGCCTTAAAGGGACAATACACACACACACACACACACACACACACACGTATATTTAAGTATGTGTACCCTAAGAGAGGCTTTCTACAGTGAGGAGAAACTGGTTCTCTTGGTGCTTATTATTTTTGGGATTACTTTTTAATTTTTTTTTAAGTTTTGGACTTCGTTCTCCTTCCAAATATTAAGGAGGATTTGGAGTAAACAATTGTCTTCCTGTTATTCTTTTTGTACTAAATTTGAAGATATTAGCATTTCCCTACACGTTGAATCGGCTGATTTGAACTTTCAGCTTTCTGCTTCTACTTTCCCTCAGGAACTGTCTGCTTATCTCACTCTCACTTTGGGTAAACACATTTTGGAACTTTTCCATATCTTCGGCTTTCGCTGGTTAAGCTCCTAGGGGGTGCCATAATCTACTGCATGAGACATGGAAGTTTTTAAACAGATTTTTTTCTGACTTCCACCAAGATTTTAAACAGATTCTTTCTGACTCCTATCAAGCTTTTATGCAAGACATTCAGGACATTGTGGAAAATATGAGGTCTGAAATGTGTCATCTGGTTGGAGATGTTGTGGATGAAATTGAGGAATTTAACAGTGATAGAAATGTTTCTTCTAAGAGTGAGATTGGGATTTCTATTGAGATGCTGGATGAAGATTGGATAGTGGAGTTGGAGAAATGGAGAGAGAGATCTGCAAGCAACAAGTGGAATTGATTTTCTGGTGGAATGCCATGAAAAAGAAGGGGTCATTATGTATGGGAGGTTTTCTGAAGAGAAATTGGAATTTTTGAGGGGGGCAGATGGGATGTTCGATTTTCCTAAGAAAAAAGCTCTGCACATTATGGGGATAGGTAAATGCTCTGGTTTATTTTGAAGTGGGATAAGGGTTAAGGAATGTTTATCTGGATTGCTTTTAGGGTGTAACTGTACTTAATTATTTTTATAATATGCCAAAGTGGAATGATTTATAGAAATAATGTGGTTTTGGTTTAATATAGAGTAAGAGATTGATTATGGAAAATTTTTGTATATCTTTGCTGTTAAAAGTCGGAAGTAACATCTTTTTGTAACTTGGAAAAAAAATTCTCTCGTTTTTTCACATCTTTTTAGTTTTTCTTCTTTTTCTTCTTTTTTGTTTTTTTCGTAGCTTTTATCTTTGCTTTGAAACTTAATAAAATTCTTATTAAAAAAACCTGACAAATGGTTGAATTTAAACATTTGTTTTGTCTCCTGGCTCAGACGTACATAGACTTCTTTCTCATTGTTTTGACTGGCTTGTATCACACTGGCATAAAACAACAGCTCCTGTAGAATGGAAATAAACATGTTTTGACACCTTCTTCTTGGCTTTTTTTGACTAGAGAAGGTGAGAGAGGAACCTAAATGTGTAACAATGAAGGACAAAACATTTTCAAAATAATAGATGCAGTGAAGAGTTATAAAACTTTCTGTGACTCATAAAGGAGAAGTCTTTTATGTATTGGTCTGCATTCCTTGTGCGAGATCGAATTGTAGATTGGTGAATATTCAGACTCATGCTGTGCAGACTCCTAGCATGACTGCTTCAGAATACAGCTGGGGACTCCTTTATGTATAAAAGTTTTCTGTACCACATTTCATTTCCCACATTTGATGTCTTCCAGATGTATATGTCTACAGGCCTGTCAACGTCAGCCAGCATGATAAGCATCTGGAGCGTAGTGGTTTGGGGACAGTAGATTTAGAAGGAGAAAATTAGCACATAAAATATAGAAAACTATGCTAGAACCTTTGACCCCAATGCTTGCTTCCTCCTATTATAAAAGTTGTAATTCCCATCCCACGTATGTCCCCAATTTTGAATTCTACTAGTTCAGTCTTCCACAGCCTTCCTTTGGTGCTCTGCAGAGATATGAACTTTGTCTCCTAGAATTCATGGCAAAGGCTGTGGATTCTTCAGTGGATGAAGAATTTTTGCAGTTGACGTTCACGCTTTGAATATCAGGAACGCTGGACTGGTTCTAAGGCACTTTGCTATTCTCCTAATTGTATGGCTTACATCTTAAACTGTTCCCTGGGGATACTATGCAGCCAATTTTACGGAAGAGGAGTGTTCTGTGGTAAGGTTCTGTCATATTTTCCATTGAAAGGTGGTAATTTGAGTTATCAAAGCACCAGACCAGATATGATGATGACAGATTTCACTTTTAAATGTGCCCCAATCAAATTAAACTAATGAGTAGCAGTTAACCATCGGTGTGCAGCTGTTAGCACTCATTCTTTTCCTGCTGTTGTGTATCTGACAATAACATGGAGAATCTGTAGGATGCTCAGGAGTGTGTAAAAAAATTGAATAGATAATTTTACAGCAATATCCTCCAGTCTCAGTATTTTTGTACGTTACAAGGAAGTAGAAAGGAGACTACATACACCAGAGCTTTCCAAACTGTGTGTTGCGACACGATAGTGTGTCGGCTGCAGTGTCTGGGTGTGTCGCGGCTGCTGCTGCCTCCGAGCCCTGCCAGGATTCCATGCAGGTCCTAGTGCCTGCCTTGTGCCTTGCTGCCTCCAAACCTGCTGTGATTCCGTGCAGGTCCTAGTGCCTGCCTTGTGCCCTGATGTAAGAATGTGTCACGAAATGATGCCCTGCTGTAAGAGTGTGTCGCAAAATGATGCATGTCTAAAAAGTGTGTCACCAACATGAAAAGTTTGGAAAGCTCTGACATACACAAATAAGTACTGTAATAGTTCCTCTTCTTGCATTTTCCCATCTTGTTATTTCTGTATCTGGAGCTACGGTATTACATTTAATTTCCCATTCACATATTGTGTCAGTAATGCAGAAAGGGGTGACAAGAATTCATTCATGGTCTCTCTCCCTCCACTTTATTGCCACCTACACAAACTCTTACAGGTAAGGTCAGGTTACAATACCTGCAAGTACTGTATATGATGGTGTTGCTGGGGCAAGATACTGGTTGCTAAGGTTTCATCTCTGCTCTATGATGGTTGGCTTGGAATTTGTGCCTAGAAGGGGGACCATGGTGCATTTTTCCTTAACAATTCTTGTGGAACCGTATACCCACTATGGAAGAATCAACAAGAACCAGCTCCTGCCATTTCCCCAAATGGTTTATTTTTACTGAATCTCCCTTCTCTGTTATCTCATTTACAGCCACATATTTAATAAATGGCTTTAAAGAAAATGATCAGCTTCCTCTGAGAGACTGTACCAGCATTCCAAAACATCTAGACCATTAGAAAAGGTGATGCAGTTAGCAGTAGTATAAAAAGATAATTAGCCAAAATAAAAATAAATGCTCCCCTCCCCCCCAGTGCTCCAGAAGGATTTCATTCATATAGTGAAATCCATCCTATAAAATACAATGACTTGCCTTTATGTTCTTGAAGTGCAATTCTGAACATGGTTGCATAGAAATAAGACCAAGGTTATGCACAATTCCACAGAAATAAGAACTTACTTCCAGGCAAATGAGTATAGAATTGCGATCTGTATCTTGATCAGTAGTGAATCAATGTGGTGTTATAATCACAGCCTCTGGGAAGTTTGCTGTGTTTTAATTATTATAAAAGCCTAATTTAGGTATGATACCTGAATAAATATATATAAATCTGTGCTGGTTGATGTCCGTTGAGGGTCATGGTGGGGCAAGGGACAGCTAACAAAGGATGGAGACAAGGGATCAAAATAATCAGAATTTACTAGAATTAGTTATACCCCCCTTCCTCTCTTGAAAATCCAAAAGACACTGAGATAATACACTTACAGCTATATAGCTTTGAAGTATAACCGAGAAATAGTTTCTCAGTAAGAGGGGTTCAGAAGGATGGGACTTTGGCATACTAAATTCTGTACTGGGAGAAGGAATATGCAGGTTCCACCAAACTTTACCCCACCTCTTTACATCACTATACCACACTAGTTCTTAAACATGGAATTTAATATCCAGAATATTCGGAAGCATAGCTTAACAGAGTTTGAAAGAGTTCCTATGAAAATGAACCTTCTCCTACCTCCCCAGCTCCCTTTCTCTGGATATTATGTCTTTTAAATTGTAAGACGAGAGTAGAGATTGTGCTGCTATTGATTCTCTAAGGTGCTTTTAGTGGTCCTTTTGGCTAAAGAGCAAGATGCCGTGCTGAAGATTACCATACATTCAATAACAAATGCTTAATTTTTTTAAAAAAAAAAGTATATGGAAGGGTGTTTAGTACAAAACATTCCATGAGATCTTTATTTTTGTACAAGTTTGGAAAAAAATAATGAAACTGATAAACCAATTGCTAAAACTGCCTCTAATATAAATACATCTGTGGTGAGTCTGCCTCTGATCTCCCTAGCCTTGACCTTTCAGTTTGTAACCTTAGCTGGTTGTTCAGTAAGATCAAAAGTGTGGTTCTGATTATGTTTGCTTCAATGTGAGTAAAGTTTCCACATTATTCTACCCCCACCTTATTAAGCTTCCCGATCATCCAGGAATTCTAGTTATATTTAAATAAATGTGAGTCAAAACTCCCTTCAAGGCTTCCTGCTAAATGCAGACACTGAGCCCTAACCCTAACTTATCCCTTCATTGCCAGAGTTTTGCAATCCCTCATTCCTCATTCGATGCATCCCTCATTCCTTGTCAGATCATTTTAAAAGGGGGTGAGTGGATGATTACTCTGGGTCAAGGAAGGGATCTAATCCAAATTATGACTAAATATTTGAAATTATCGGATGGATCAATACTTTTTATTCAGAGAAAAGTAATGAACTAAAATATAATCCCAAGGGATATTTCAGTTATGGGGTCCCCCAAGTGATCCAGTTTGTCCAACAAACAAATAACAATGAATGAAAAAATTACATGTACATAGGCTGCAGTGATCTAAGGGGCGTGGTGGCTCAGCGGGTAAGACGCCAGGCTTGTCGATCAGAAGATCGCAAGTTCGGAGGTTCGAATCCCTAGCCCTGCATGACGGAGTGCGCTCCCGCACTAGCTCCAGCTCTTGCCAACCTAGCAATTTGAAAGCATGCAAATGCAAGTAGATTAATAGGTACCACTTCGGTGGGAAGGTAACAGCGTTCCACGTGCGTCATGCCGGCCACATGACCGTGGAAGCGTCTTCGGACAACGCTGGCTCTTTGGCTAACAAACGGAGATGAGCACCGGCCCCTAGAGTCGGACACGACTGCACAAATGTGCGGGGGGAACCTTTACCTTTACCTAGGCTGCAGTGAATGGCGGGAGGGGGGGCGGGCGCTCTCAGTCTTAAAAGGCCCTGTGTCCTTGCTCTATTAGAAGTCCTTTATGTGGTATACATGCATTCTGAATTTGCAGACTAGTTTTGCATAAGACTTCTTTCTTTTTCCCTTTTTGGTAATGCATTTTGCTAGGAAATCTATAATATCCTAAAGGAAACCTCTGAATCTGTGCTAGGGCAGAGGTTGCGATGGTATGTGGTATTCAGAGAAAGTATTTTCCAGTAAAATGACCTTTTTCTTGTTTCTCTTTTTAATAATCCTACTGGAAAAATGGTGACATTTAAGAAAGCAACAGAGTTGTGAACGATTTGACTTTGTGTAGATAAAAAAATATTTTTGGGATTGCAGGGGGTGGGTAAAGCTGCTGTGCAGTGCTGATAAGGAAGGGGTTAGATGCTGGTTTATCTCTCAAAAGATGGAAAGCTCCTTGCTGGATTTATAGAGCACTGAATTTAAACAAACAGAAATTCTAGGGGATTTATGGATAATCATAAAGTGGCATAGATAAAATATCTTCTGACAAATTTTTGTGGAGAGATATATGCTGTCTATAAAAAGGCATAAAATAATTCTTCATGTACATGTCTTGACTTAAATGTCCTTTCACTGTACCAGTGAAGGACATGTCAAATGGGTTTTATGGGGTCTAGTTGCTAACCTGTCAAAGGCTGGCTCACAAAAAGTTTTAAAATACAGCTGTGTTTATTCCTTTAGTATTTTTCAAGCATATCGGGCTGTAGTACATTTTTCAAGCCCACCCCACAACGTTTCCCAATTTCAGGAATTTTTAAAATCTATCATAGCTCAGTTTTGGCTGAAGCTGGTGTTGTTGTTGTTGTTCAGTCGTTTAGTCGTGTCCGACTCTTCGTGACCCCGTGGACCATAGCACGCCAGGCCTTCCTGTCCTCCACTGTCTCCCGGAGTTTATTCAAATTCACGTTCATTACATCGGTGATGCTATCTAACCATCTCATCCCCTGCCGTCCCCTTCTCCTTTTGCCTTCAGTCTTTCCCAGCATCAGGGTCTTTTCCAGTGAGTCCTCCCTTCGCATTAGGTGGCCAAAGTATGTGAGCTTCAGCTTCAGTATCTGTCCTTCCAATGAGCAGTCAGGGTTGATTTCCTTTAGGATTGACTGATCTGACCTCCTTGCAGTCCAAGGGACTCTTAAGAGTCTTCTCCAGCACCACAGTTCGAAAGCATCAATTTCTCGGCACTCAGCCTTCCTTATGGTCCAGCTCTCACAGCCATACATTACTACTGGGAAAACCATAGCTTTAATTATACGGACCTTTGTCGGCAAGGTGATGTCTCTGCTTTTTAATATGCTGCCTAGGTTTGCCATAGCTTTCCTCCCAAAGAGCAAGCGTCTTTTAATTTCATGGCTGCAGTCACCGTCTGCGGTGATCTTGGAGCCCACGAAAATAAAATCTGTCACTGCTTCCATTTCTTCCCCTTCTATTTGCCAGGAAGTGATGGGACCAGATGCCATGATCTGTGTTTTTTTAATGTTGAGTTTCAAGCCAGCTTTTGCACTCTCCTCTTTCACCCTCATCAAGAGGCTCTTTAGTTCCTCTTCACTTTCTGCCATTAGGGTGGTATTGTCTGCATATCTGAGGTTGTTGATATTTCTCCCGGCAATCTTAACTCTGGCTTGTGATTCATCCAGCCCGGCATTTCTCATGATGTACTCTGCATATAAGTTAAATAAGCAGGGTGACAATACTGGTGAGTGGTACTTTATTTGTATTTCTTTTTAATTACAGTTTTGAAAGAATCTTGCTACTCAGTCTGTTGCTTCAATACTGATAAGGGGATTCTGTTTGTTTTGATTGTGACATAAGCATGTTATGACATGCAAACTATCACAACCCTTCCTATGACAATCAGCAATCAAACAGTCCAGGCATCCAGGACTATGAATGAACCACAAGGAGATTACTGACATTCCAGGACCTTGGACAGCGGTTAGCAGCAGTTATTTTGACTTTCTATTTCTAATTCCAAAATCTGTTGAACTTTGGCAGCAATGCATAAGGACTCAGTGTAAGGAAACCTAACTCTTTGCCTTGTATTACTCAATCACGACTCCTTTTTTGACATATTTTGCCCTTTCCCCACCAGGTTTTTCTCTACAAAATTACAGTGGGGCAGCTGCACATTGCCAGGGACAAAACTTATTGGATGCAATTAATTACTATCCTGCATTGTGCAATGTGATAATACTTATGCCCAAAGCAACACTTTTATGTACCACCTTCCCCCTTTAAATCTTATTCTACAAAGGCTGCATTAGTGCCAATCCTGCTTCCTTAGTTTAGGGAAAAGTGAAAGAGGCCTCCTGATTCCCTAGAGCAGAGCTTTCCAAACTTTTCATGTTGGTGACACACTTTTTAGACATGCATCATTTTGCGACACACTCTTACAGCAGGGCACAAGGCAGGCACTAAGACCTGCGGGGAATCACAGCAGGTTTGGAGGCAGCCAGGCACAAGGCAGGCACTAGGACCTGTGTGGAAGCCAGGAGGCAGCAGCAGCCGTGACACGCCCAGACACTGCAGCCGACACACTAACGTGTCCCGACACACAGTTTGGAAAGCTATGCCCTAGAGGTTACTATGTTTATTCCCTGGGTTCCAACCTGTCAAAACAATGGGATTCATATGTTGCTAGTATATGATGGGCATAAGGAGAAAAGGGCTGTTTGCTTTGAAAGATGCATGTCAATTCTGGAGAAGAATGGATAGACTGGTTGTGAGAAATATATGCAAAATAAACAGCCTGTAGCATCAACACCTATGACATATGGAAGATGAGAGTTCTTAAGAGCAAAACGGCTAGCAGCCTGTTAACAGGAAGGCTGTGAGCTTTAAACTTGTGGAAATAGTAAGTGATTCAACAGAAAACTGCAGGAAAATTCAGAGACAGAAAAACATAGAAAAATTGTGCAGATAAAATTGTAACACCTCCTTCCTCAATGTATACAAGTTTGGATCAGTCATTTTTTGCCCCCACTGATATCCTGTTACCACTTTTGTTAAGACCAAAGTTGCTTTGCAATTGAGAGGGAAAGGAGGAAGGGATATCCGTAAACTTCCTTCTTCTATTATCATCATTATTATGATGGTGAACATAAAGCACATTTTGTGAGTCAGGACTGATTCATAAACTTATTTTCTCAGTATATACATTTCTTTTAGCTTCCACTCTCAAAAATACTGAGAGCTTACAATGCTTTCAGCCATCATACTCAAACTGACCTTGGATATGCCTTAGTTCACAGCTTAAAAGCTGATCCATTTGGAATTCATTATTTAGAGGAAGTACTTGTTTAGAATCATCATGGGCTGATGTAGCTGGAAGTTAAAATGGACTTGGACTACTCATTGAATAAGACATGAGAATTCTGTTCTTTCATTGGTACCTATTAAATAAATATAATGGAGCACTCTGCAAGAGGAGGAGGATTCTCATATTTCTATACCATTTATCAACATCTCCAGACAATGTATAACATTTCAATATTTTGTACAGTTTAAAATATAATGAAATAAAATATAGTAAAGCATACAAAGCATATGAACTCATAACTATGAACCATGAGCAATGCCATTATAAGATGTCGTATAATAAGAGGAATAAAAGTAATGTTTAGTGTGAGCTTAAAGTGAAATTACTCAATTCTGCTTAGATCACTGCAGGAGGTGTCCAGCATTTTATTTATTTTTTTAATAATTTCACCATTGATTATAGCTATTTAGAATCTTGTCTCCTTTCTGTAAACTTTTGTTTATTGGGTTGTATCCAATGGTGTTCCTGTTTATTGACAAAATATTACTCACAAAAGCTATTTAGAATATTGTCTCCTTTCTGTAAACTTCTATTTATTGGGTTGTAACCAATGGTGTTCTTGTTTATTGACAAAATGTTGCTCACAAACATATGCTTCCTCCCTACTTCAATATCCATGTTCCCCCCAATGTCATTTGGGATCTGCTGGAACAGAGTTGGGGTACATGTGGTAGGGGGAAAAAAGAAGATATGCTTGAGAAGCAGTCCACTCACCTAACACTGAACACAGCCTTTGGTGTTCAACTCCATCTTGCATTATCAACCAAATCATGATATTGAGCTGTTTCTTTCCATTGTTAAATTAAAAACCACACTGGGAGAAGGAATTTAGAGTGCAAGGTGGGGAAAAGAATAGTAATCCTTCCCCTGCTCACTATTTCTTTGCTCCGAATCTCATATTGCAACAGATTCTTTCCCAATGATTTACAAAATAATGTTTACTGTTACATATATGCTGTTGGAACGTCAAGGAACAAAACCTATGAAGGAGATTTGAAGTAAAAAACTGGCACTGATGTTGGAAAATAAGTTCTCCGTTAGCTATTTCAATTTTATTGTAGGATTTTTATGATTGATTTTTCATATTGTTTGATTACTTCATATGATGATGATGCTATCCGTTCAATCGTGTCTGATTCTCAGTGATTCAGTGGACCAGCTCTCTCCACTTTTTCCGATCTTGTACTGCTTCTTTCAGTTGTTTTATGCTCTGGCTGGTGTTGGCTTTGATGGTGTCTAGCCACTGTGTGTTTTGGCGGCCTCGTTTCCTTTTACCGCTGACCATTCTGAGCATGACTGCCTTTTCCAGTGAGTTTGATTTCATGACATGGCCGAAATAAGTATGGCGGAATTTTGTGATTTTGCCTTCCAGTGATATGTCTGGTTTTATATGCTCCAGTACTTCCCTGTTTGTCACCTTTGCTGTCCAAGGAATGCACAGGAGCCTTCTCCAACACCACAGCTCGAACGAGTTGATTTTCCTCCTGTCTAGTAATTTCATGGTCCAACTTTTGCAACCATAGGTAGCTATGGGAAACATGATAGTGCGGACTAATCTGCATTTAGTTACCAGGCTGATGTCCTTACTTTTCCATACTTAATTCATGCTCATCATTGCTGTGTGACCCAGTGCGATTCGACATTTTATTTCTGAACTGCATTCACTGCTGTGATCAATCTGTGATCCTAGGAAAGTGAATTCTTGCATGCATTCGATCTCTTCACCGTCAACTGTTTTTTTGACATTTCCATTCCTCACAGTGGTCATGAGCTTAGTCTTTTTGATGTTCAGGAAGAGGCCAAATGTCTTGCTTTCTTCTTTAATCTTTAATCTTTAATCAGATGTCTCAGGCCTTCTTTGGTTTCTGAGAGGAGAGTTGTGTCATCAGCATATCAAAGATTGTTGGTGCTCCTTCCTCCAATCTTTACTCTGATTTTTGATTCTTCAAGTTCCAGCTTCTTCATTATCATTTTGGCATACAGGTTGAATAAGAAAGGTGAAAGAATGCAACCCTGCTGCACCCTTTTCTCTATCTTGAACCAATCAGTGTCTCCATACAGTGTTCACACAGTGGCTTCCTGATTTGTGTACAGTGACTGCACTAACGTGACCAGATGTGTTGGCACCCCCAGGTCTTCCAGGGCTGTCCACAGCTTATCATGATCGAATTCCAAACCTGCCCTGCCAGGATTCCGTGCAGGTCCTAGTGCCTGCCTCGTGCCTTGCTGCCTCCAAACCTGCTGTGGTTCCGCACAGGTCCTAGTGCCTGCCTAGGAGAGAAAGTATATATTAAAAAAATAAGAGTCTAAAAGAATCTAAAAGGAGGGGTAGCAGCATTAAATGGGTGTAGGTAAAGGTAAAGGTTCCCCCTGCACATTTGTGCAGTCGTGTCCAACGCTAGGGGCCAGTGCTCATCTCCGTTTGTTAGCTGAAGAGCCAGCGTTGTCCGAAGACGCTTCCACGGTCATGTGGCCAGCATGATGCACGCGGAACTCTGTTACCTTCCCACCGAGGTGGTACCTATTCATCTACTTGCATTTGCATGCTTTCGAATTGCTAGGTTGGCAAGAGCTGGAGCTAGTGCGGGAGCTCACTCCGCACGCAGGGCTAGGGATTCGAACCTCCGAACTTGCGATCTTCCGATCGACAAGCCTGGCGTCTTACCCACTTTGGGCTTCCTCTTAAAAGGAAAAGCAAGGTACAAGGTACAAACATTGGTATGAATGTCATGTTAGGGGTCCCCTTCTTGAGTTCTCTAAATGATCCTTTCTTCAAGTAGCCATTTATGTTACAAATGACACAAGAGCCCATTAGTTAGCTGCTTTGTCTCCTTGTGATTCAGTCTGCAGCGTTTGGAAGAATAGTTAAATGGTCTCATTTTCTTTTCATTCTCTTTCCTTGATTGGTGTAATTGCACAACAGACTTTGTTTAATAAGTAACCAATAGGTAATAGTAAGTAACTTGGTTTATAGTGAATAATTGTTAATTGTGAAAAAAGAGAGTAGGGGTTAATTATGGAGTTTTGTGGGATGGAGATGACAATTAAGGGAATGATGTAGATTAGCATCTCACTGCCTGAGGAATTAGAGAAATAGGCTGCAAGACTATTGACATTAAATCTGGTAGCTTTAAACATGTCCAAACCTACATTTAAACAAACCTAACCTGATGACCTTCCTTGATGGGTGCTCTTCACAGGAATAGACAGGGTGTGGCGAAGGCATCTCTAAGCCATTGTTTTCACTATGATTTACTCCAAAACACTCAGGATATGGTCTGGGAAAATACGTATTGTTGTATTTGCTGAAGAACAGCACCTACAATAGCAAGTAAAGTACGGTAAATAGCAAACGCTTACTAAAGTCAGTAGAGTAGTTTGAATGCTGCCACTAGCTTGGCTGCCCTTGTGGTCCCTGGACACCTGCTGGTAACTCTGATCAGAAGACAGAAGGAGGCATTGTGTGTTTTGGGCCTGCTGATTCATCGATCTCTAACAGACTGGCTGAAATAGTGCTGCATGTGTTGCCTTCGGTGGAGAGAGGCTGAGGGATCTTTCCTGTTTTAGAGAGAACATGTAGAAAATAAATTTAAAATGGTCACCATAAATATTTAAATGTATCTCTGACACACTGTGTTAGGAATTGTCTGGGCCTATATTTTACTCATTTCTTGATAATGCCTTTGCCATTTCCTGCCTGTTAGGTATAATAGAGTTGATGTTCGCAAAGATGAGAAAAGCCATAGTAATATTCCAACGTGCAAGGTTTTCGTTTAGATAATGGAAAGAGACACTTTTGTTTAAAAAAGATTTTAAACACTTCCCTTTTTCTCTGCATGCCTAGATATGAGGTTTTTTAAAAATTTTCTCCCTCTGTTCTCCCAGCTGCTAGCGTGTTGTCATCCAAGCATCTTCTAATGTCACCATTTTCTTTCTTCTTTGACAGTCTGAGACTTTTAATGCTCTGAAGAGGCTGGTGGCTGTTAATAGCTGTATAACATTAAAGGATACCTATTATTATATGAACGTAACCTGAACTGATTATCCCACAGTGAAATCCTGCAGTATTTCCTGCAGCAGCAGATATCTTTATTTCCACTCAAATACATGTGGCATATTGCAAAGGCAACTTGCTAAAGCAGAGAGGTTTCCTATTGTTTTGGAAGGTATCAATAATATATACAGAAATCAATCCATTTGAAGGGATTAATAATGTGTATGGAAATCAAAGCAAAAGGTGGGCTTTTCAGAATCTGCAGCTGCTATCACTGTGAAAATATGGTGGTAGTAAGTTTAACTTCATGACTGACAGTTCAATATTGAGTAGGCATGATACCCTACTGTTATTTTTATTAAGGTAATTATTTGTTAAAGATGGAAGCATAATATTCTCAGCAATGGTTTTCTTGGTGTCATGTGAATGCTGTTTGCGGCAGCTCTTACAAATAGTAGGATACATTTTGTATATGCTATGTACAAATGTTCGTGGAATCCAAGTTCCACCATTATGATGATGAAAAAGGACAGTTTTTAGAACATGTTAATTTTTGGTGTGCCTAAATATCTCAGGAGCATTTCAAAACATAGGACATTATTTATTTACTTATTTACTTACTGAGCCTACAATCCACTCCAGTCGTAACTGACTTGGACTGGCGTACATACCCCACGTAAATAAATCTAATTAAAAATAAAAACAAAATTACAATAATAAAAACAAAACATACATACATACATACATACATACATACATACATATAAACACCAGGAATATCAATTACATTAACCAAAAATTCCATTGCAAGGACAGCATTAAAAAACCGCAAAACCCAAAGTTTGCTGGAATAGCCAAGTTTTAATGGCCTTCCTAAAAAACTATAGGATAGGAGCCATTTGGATATTTGGGAAAATACTGTTCTACCAAAGAGAGGCAGCATTTGAGAAGGACTTCTCTGCTCCCTGTAGGTGACTTTCCTTGAGAAAAGAAATACAGAGAGAGCCTGCTATACACTGACCATATTTTCTTGGAAAAAATAAAGCAGAAACTTGAAAAAGGGGCAAATTTGAAAGAGGTTCACAGGGATTAAAAAAAATGTTTATTTTTATAACTTTGCTTTACAAAGGAGGATTCAAGAGCAAAACCAAGAAAATAAATAATTAAATAAATCTAAAGCAGAACTTTCTGAAATAAAGGACTATCCTTTACAATAAAGGAAGTATGGTCACTGCATATTACAGGTCTTATTGGATAGGCAAATGCAATTGGTAGCAGGCAGTCCCACAGATACTTAAGTCTGGAGCTATGTAAGGGTTTAAAAGTGACAACCCACACCATGAACTGCATCCAGAAGCCAACTAGCAGACAGAGCAGTTTTTGAAGTAGTTGTGCTATATGGGCAAATCAAGATGCACCATAACTACTTGAGTTGCTGCATTTAGTACCCGCTGTGGTATCCAAACGCTCTTCTGTTATCTTGTTAAATCTATGGTTTTTCCTCCATGATTGTAAAACTAAACACGAGTCAACTTTTTTCATTAAAATCAATGGAATTTTAATCAGTGTGTCCTTCTTTGGCCATTTCAATGATATTAATAAATTGTGTAGTTTGTCTACATTGTGAAATCAGCATCAAATTCCTATTTCTACAAAAAATATGTAACAAAGAAGTCCCATCAAATATTCTTGAGAGAATATTCTTGGGCTCTCTGTGGTGTTGGAGGGTTAGGATAGGAAGATAGGAAGATAGAAAGAAGGATAGGAAGAAGCCAGGCACATTCAGGAAGCTAATGAGTGAAGATAGTGCTGTTTATTACTATACAAATGTAGTGCAGTGTATTTATAAGACTTTATTTGTATTCGTGCTTAGGTATATGTGCATCTATAGCACTGTTTTTCAAGCTTGGCAACTTTAAGATGTGTGGACTTCAATTCCCAGAATCCCCAGGCCAGCCCATCAAGTAATGGATCTCAGGTGCAGCCTGTGCCTTGTTCCTCTGTGTGAAATGGGGATCTTCCACATTGCTTAGAGCATTTGAGGTTAGAGACCCTGAACAGGAGGTCACCTTCCGCTGGCAAATAGGCAGGTGATGGGGGTGAATAGGTCTTACTCAATGGTCTTCTGGAATTAGAAGTACTGGTCTCCTTATAGAAAAGGGTGACATGCTTTAGGATCATATGTAATTTTATTCTTGAAAAGCATCACCAGGGGGTGGGGGTGGGGTTAAGACAGTTGAGGCTTCTGTCGCTATGATTGGCAGCCAGAACCCAACTTCTCCTTTCATGAGTACTTGAGCCACCATGCTGGGCATCCCTAGGCCAGTTCATACTTCCCTTGCCCTTCTCTCAGGACAGTCCCCCCACCCTGACATACCTCCATATCCAGCATCCCTTGGCTCTCCCACCACCATTGTGTTAGTGGAGTAATGAGAAATCTGTTGAGTATGCTCCCTATGTGGTTTGGGGAGGTTGGGTACCACTGTACTGTTCTTTCTACCCTCCATCCTGGGGTTGGTTGCTGAGAGATCACTGCTGTTAATGTCACCCAGTTCCTCACCCACTGTGGAGGGGGCTTTTAGTGGGCTTTTGCCCTGCAGCCTCCTGTCCTCTTGCCTGCCCACTTTGGTGGTGACCACTCCATAATCAGCCTTAGCCTTCCAGCTTGTGATGGACTTCACTAATGCTGCTGGTTCTCAGGAAGGAGGGATTCCAAGGAGGGGAGCAAGATAAGAGAAAACACAGTCTGGAGCTGGAACGTGGGAAGACTAAGAGGTTCAGAGTAGCCCCGCCCTAGAGCCTCCCAGGTTATTTCCTCTTATGTTAGGTAGAGTAGCTTTAGTCTGGCAAGATTCTGTCTATACAGTGTGAGCAAATAAAGAACTGAAATTTGGCTGGATTGATTCTTTGGTGTTCTTGGGCTGGGCCTGACATAGCTGGCTAATTAAACTCTGTCCTGGCAGTCCTTGCAAGCGGATGGAGGGGTGTGCTGAGGGAGTCCTCCTGCCGTGATGTGGGTGGGCATTCTTTTGCCAGAAGGTCACAATCTCAATTGCTGCTACTGCTCATCTCAGTCCTGGAAGCTGCCAACTCCCTGATCAGCCTTGTCTTCCAACTTACCACTCAGGGTCTCCTCCTGATGCTCCTCCCCAGTCTCCCTGTGGACCTCTTGCTTGTAGCCTTCTACTGGTATGCCAACTAAATGGTGCACTGGAGGTTCTCTGAATGGCTCTCTTGCTCAGAAATGCCACTGCTTTTTCCAGAAGGCAGAATGTAAGACTGAACGGAGGGGGTTTCCTTCTTGGGAAGAAGTATTAAGCTGTGCCTTCTAATTGGGAATGGAATTAATCCCTTCCTTTAACATCAGTTCCATCTACAGTGACAGAAAATCCTTTATGCCTATGGACAGAGTTTGTGTATCATGAAAAGTCATTGTTGTGCCTGATCATGGTTTATTAAATAGGCCACCGTTGGCTAGTTCACACATTTTACTAAGCGATAACCATAGTTTACAAAACACAGTGGCCAAATTCACACAATACACTAAGCCAAGGGTCGGAAATGGCGGCTCGCGAGCCACATGTGGCTCTTTGGCCCCTTGAGTGTGGCTCTTCCGCAGCTGAACTCACCCCCGCCCCTTCCACGTGATTGGATCCCGCCCCCAAACTCTTACGCTCTTACGCGCTCTCGCTCTCGCTCTCCAAGGCCGGGGCCACCCGCAGCCGCCCACACCTCGCGCACAGCCCGCGGGGCTCTCTGCCGCTCCCTTCGACGGAGGAGGGACCGGCGTGCCTTGGGAGCTGCTGCTGGCGGCATGTCTGGGCGAGGCGCGTGGGCGGAGCTGCCTGTCTGGCACTTGGGCGCTCCCGAGCCTCTTCCCTTCTCCCTCGCCACGTTCGGGCGTTGAGGCCAGGCAAAGCCGGGCGGTCGCGCAGGGGTGAGGCGAGGAGTCCCGCTCCTGCGCCTACCGCCACATCCGTCCGTTCCCGGCCTCTCTCCCCATATCCGGCGGGTGCCCATGCCAGAATCCCCGCGACCCGGAGGCAGCGACTGCTCGGAGGGCCCCAGCGAGAAGAGGCGCGTGATCCCCGGTGGATCCCTTCGAGGGGCCGCGGGGCTTCCCCGCTTTCCTCCCAAGGAGGCCTCGACGGCGCACCCTCCCGCCCCATCAATCCCCCCACCCCACCGTTGGGTGTCAGAGGCTGAAAGGATGTGGCAGGAACGGCCCTGGAAAGCAGGGCCTGCGGAGCGCCACCTTTGGGGAGGAGGGTCCAGCCGGCAAGCAATGGCGGCACCGGAGTTTTCGCCGGAGCGCTGTCTGTCGGGAGAGAAAAGCAGCCACCGCACAGGCCTGCTTAAAAAACCACCACCCCGAAACCGCTTTCGAGCCGCCTCTCCGGAGGGTCCCTACGGTCCCGTCAGGTGCACCCCCCCACCCCGCCGTTCGGTGTCCTCTCCCCCCGCTAACCCGAGCCCTGCGGCGGCCGGGGGAAGCCGAGCCAGGCGGGGGTGCAGCGGGCCCAGCGGCGCGCTGAGGGCGAAGAGCCGCCTGCTCTCCCCTTGGCCGCCTCCGGTCGCTACAGTCACCCCGCCGGAACGGAGCCTGGCTTGGCTCCCCCGGCCACCGCAGGGCTCGGGTTAGCGGGGGGAGAGGACACCGAATGGCGGGGTGGGGGGGTGCACCTGGCGGGACCGCAGGGACCCTCCGGAGAGGCGGCTCGAAAGCGGTTTCGGGGTGGTTGTTTTTTAAGCGGGCCTGTGCGGTGGCTGCTTTTCTCTCCCCACAGACAGCGCGGGCGGGCGGGTCCTCTGGAAGGAGGCCGGCCGGAGTTCTGCTTGCAGCGGACGAGTTGCTGCTGGGCCGAGCAGATGCTTTTGAGACCTAACGGCGGGGTTACATCGGGACCGAGTCCGGCCTATCCCCGGTCTGTGTCGCGTTAATGCCGCCCCCTTTCCCACCTGGGAGGCCAGCTTGCAGCGCAAACGGCAGTCGCTTACTGAGCGAGTGCATTTTAAAATCTGCTTAACCACCACCACCCCGCACTTCTCCCTCTTTGAAAAAGGAAGGCCGGAAAAGCGCAGTTTCAGTCTTGCGTTAAAGGGAGAAGCTGCCCTTAATGACAAGGCCATTCAAGTTGGAGAAACCTCGCAGGATGGGCGGAATCGCTACACAAGCCACACGCCCCATTTCATTCCTCCTTCCCTATCGCTTAATTGCCAGGCGCTCCTCCGCTGGAAACCCCGCGCTGTCTGTCGGTAGAGAAAAGCAGCCACCGCACAGGGGGGGTGGTTAAGCAGATTTTAAAATGCACTCGCTCAGTAAGCGACTGCCGTTTGCGCTGCAAGCTGGCCTCCCAGGTGGGAAAGGGGGCGGCATTAACGCGACACAGACCGGGGATAGGCCGGACTCGGTCCCGATGTAACCCCGCCGTTAGGTCTCAAAAGCATCTGCTCGGCCCAGCAGCAACTCGTCCGCTGCAAGCAGAACTCCGGCCGGCCTCCTTCCAGAGGACCCGCCCGCCCGCGCTGTCTGTGGGGAGAGAAAAGCAGCCACCGCACAGGCCCGCTTAAAAAACAACCACCCCGAAACCGCTTTTGAGCCGCCTCTCCGGAGGGTCCCTGCGGTCCCGCCGGGTGCACCCCCCCACCCCGCCGTTCGGTGTCCTCTCCCCCCGCTAACCCGAGCCCTGCGGTGGCCAGCGGAGCCAAGCCAGGCTCCGTTCCGGCGGGGTGACTGTAGCGACCGGAGGCGGCCAAGGGGAGAGCAGGCGGCTCTTCGCCCTCAGCGCGCCGCTGGGCCCGCTGCACCCCCGCCTGGCTCGGCTTCCCCCGGCCGCCGCAGGGCTCGGGTTAGCGGGGGGAGAGGACACCGAACGGCGGGGTGGGGGGGTGCACCCGGCGGGACCGCAGGGACCCTCCGGAGAGGCGGCTCGAAAGCGGTTTCGGGGTGGTGGTTTTTTAAGCGGGCCTGTGCGGTGGCTGCTTTTCTCTCCCGACAGACAGCGCTCCGGCGAAAACTCCGGTGCCGCCATTGCTTGCCGGCTGGACCCTCCTCCCCAAAGGTGGCGCTCCGCAGGCCCTGCTTTCCAGGGCCGTTCCTGCCACATCCTTTCAGCCTCTGACACCCAACGGTGGGGTGGGGGGATTGATGGGGCGGGAGGGTGCGCCGTCGAGGCCTCCTTGGGAGGAAAGCGGGGAAGCCCCGCGGCCCCTCGAAGGGATCCACCGGGGATCACGCGCCTCTTCTCGCTGGGGCCCTCCGAGCAGTCGCTGCCTCCGGGTCACGGGGATTCTGGCATGGGCACCCGCCGGATATGGGGAGAGAGGCCGGGAACGGACGGATGTGGCGGTAGGCGCAGGAGCGGGACTCCTCGCCTCGCCCCTGCGCGACCGCCCGGCTTTGCCTGGCCTCAACGCCCGAACGTGGCGAGGGAGAAGGGAAGAGGCTCGGGAGCGCCCAAGTGCCAGACGGGCAGCTTCGCCCGCGCGCCTCGCCCAGACATGCCGCCAGCAGCAGCTCCCAAGGCACGCCGGTCCCTCCTCTGTCGAAGGGAGCGGCAGAGAGGGTGGCCCCGGCCTTGGAGAGCTGGGGTGCAGGGGGACGGGAGCGTCGCCGGCAGCCCGCGAGGACCGGCCATGGAAGGTGAGCGAGGACCGGGGTGGCCGGCCAAGCGCAGCGCAGCCCTTCCACGCGATTGGATCCCGCCCCCAAACCCCGCCCCTTCCACGCGATTGGATCCCGCCCCCAAACCCCGCCCCCTTCCACGCGATTGGCTCCTGCCCGCAAACCTCGCCCCCTTCCACGCAATTGGCCCCCGCCCGCAAACCCCGCCCCCTGGCTCTCGAGCACTTAAAAATGTGCACGAGCATACCAAAATGGCTCTCGGCTCAAAAAGTTTGCCGACCCTTGCACTAAGCCAAAACTGAATGAATCACATCATGTCTTAGTGCAGTGGCTTTCACAACTTTCACAGAGACTGTGAGTAAAGAATTTTCCATACATCATAAATACGTACATAGTCTCCAGAACTGTAACATTATACTTCATTAAAATGTTACCTGTGTGCGTCTGCTAAATAGCTAATTTCTTTCAAAGAAACAAATAAGATAACTGTGTTTTACCATTAAGGAGAAAGAATCCTTTATTGAGAGAATAGCAAGTGAGAGCTTGTAATTTTGTTCTGCTTAAGGCATGAAAAGAATGATAAGAAACCAGGGCCAGATAGACTTTAAACCAGAAGCCTAACACACTTGATTAGGGATGCCTGGGAGCATGACCTACACACTGAGTTGGATTGCATGATGCTTTTTGTTCTGCTCAATAAGTTCAGAAAATACTCAGTTCCTTAATCAGTGACAATTTGCCCAGCCATAAAGGACATGAACTTCATTTGTAACTTGATTTGTAACTTGAATACAATGGATTTTAGCTGTCTAGACATATATACTTTTTAAGAGAGTAAAATTATACAGTATGTTGCAGGACACTGCTGATGTACAAATGCATGCATTATATATCATCCATTTTCTCCATCATAATTCAAAAATGAAGTAGCATGAATCAGAAAACAATATTATAAAACAAATAATTTTGTGAGTTCCCCCCCTTTGTCTAAAATGGGCATGTGTGTGAAGAGCTTAATACCCACTGTCAGCAGCATCCATAGGAAGCCATAATGATGTCAACGTGATGATACTGTATATACATCATGACTTTATCGTGCACATGCTCAGTTATATAACAACATGCTGCCTGACACAAGTATGTAAGTTATGTTCTTTGCATAACATCATGACATCTGTATCATTCCATGTCCACCCCACTGCCGATGCTCCTGCCTACTCTTGTACCTGAGAAACAAGGGAAATTTGAAAGATGTGTCAGAGGCATATTGTAAAGATTTCCAAGAGGTGCTTCTATGCAAGTGACACCACAACGCGAGTACTTCTCTGTGCCTTTGCTCTGGAGGGATCTTCATTTACTTTGCATGCCTCCTCCCCCAAACTACCCATTAATTTGCTTCGTGCTGCCAAGGGAGACAGAAATAGACAGAGACACGTATACCTAACTCTTAAAACAAATCGAGTTCTGGCCTCACTGACCTAAAAGAACATCATGGAAAGATATGTCATTAAGGGCAGGATGGTGAGTAATTAAGTTACGCAGTTAATGAACTATCATTCACCTCTGTTTCTCCTGGTCAAATGCGTGCACGATAATTGACCTGTAGTAATAAACTCTGATAAAATAGTGAATTGGAACCTGCCAAGGAGATTATGAATTTAAATGTAACATACTTTTTAAAGTATTGTATTTCCTATGCAGTAGGAAGCTTTACTTGCACTGCAGTAATGATGTGAGAGGACAGTACCATTGAAAAATTAGTATTTAGCGTTTTCTCCTATTATCATTTAACACATGCTAGTAAGATAATGCTCATGGAAGTTACCGTAGTTTTTTACCTGCATCACTTCATAAAGAAGACTGTGTAGTTTGTTTCTTAGGTCATGGGCATATACTAAGTATAGGCAAAGTCTTTGTGGAAAGCTCCCAAATGCTCTGGTCCTTAAAATCGTATTCCTGCTTTGCTTGCAGCTGGTCTTCCATCAGAAAGCAAATTTGATTCAGACTCTCAAAGTTCAGACCCTATGAAGAACCTCTTTATAAAGTAAACATGGACAAAGCATCTTGAAATGTTTGTTTTTAATTGCACTGTTTTATCTCCCAATAACAGGAGTTGTATGGGCATGGAATCGCTTAAAACATAATTAAAAAGTAAAACTATCTAAAAACCATATAATGGCACCATGAAAACCAACATAAAGAACAGCACAATGGGCAATATTAAATCCAGCAACAGCATCAGTAATGGTGATTTGACGAATGAATGAATGAATGAATGAATGAATGAATGAATGAATGAATGAATGAATGAATGAATGATTGAATGAATGAATTATATAGTATGAAGTTACAATGAAGAAGCAACGAAGTGCTAACATTCCAAAATATCAGACTGGTTTTTAAGAATCCCATAAAAGTAAATGTCTCTGTAAAAGTCAATGTCTTCACCTTGAGCTCCTCTAGGGATGGCCTTCCACAGATCAGGTACCACCATTAAAAAGTATCTTTCTCTCATACAGTATCTACCGACCTTGCAGGGGCACCTACTCAAAGGTCTCACATAAAGGTCTTAAAGTCCTAGTAAGTAAATATGGGAGGTGACACTCTTTCACATAGTCCAACCCCAGAATGTTTTGGGTGTTATAGGTTCATACTGGCATTTGGAGTTTGCCCAGGAACTGGCAGGCAAACATAATTCTCTGTGAAGAAGAGAAAACCTTTTTATGAGAAGGGGGGATCACTGAAATAAAGAAGTATTTATAACATTTTAATGTTATTTGTTTGTTTATTTATTTATTTATGAGCCTCGTGTGGCGCAGAGTGGTAGGTGGCAGTACTGCAACCGAAACTCTCCCCACAACCGGAGTTCAATCCCAGCGGAAGTTGGTTTCTCAGGTAGCCGGCTCGGGTCGACTCAGCCTTCCATCCTTCCGAGGTCGGTAAAATGAGTACCCAGCTAAGCTGGGGGAAAGGTAACCACGACTGGGGAAGGGAGTGGCAAACCACCCCGCTATAAGTCTGCCTAGAAAACATCAGCGAAAGCAGCGTCCCTCCAAAGGGTCAGTAATGACTCGGTGCTTGCACAGAGGACCTTTCACACAATGTTATTTATGCATACCTTTTAGGATATGCAATGGAGATCGCAGGAGAGGAAGGAGGGGGTGCATTCCAGGGGGAGAAATGATCTTACAGTTTGGAGGACCTTGGGCAGCCGGCCAAGAAGCTGAGACAGGACCCGCCTTAGGTTCACTGGAGTATTTCTCCCTAGGACCTTTTGGCTTTGCTTAGTTTGGCAAGATTCTGTGTATGGTAGAAACAATAAAGAGCCAGAGTTTCATTCCCCGGCTCAGCGCTGTTTCTTTGCCTCAAACCCAGACAGGATACTTCTTTGCCAGATGGCTTAAAAATTAATAATTAATCCAACAGACTTTTTCTAGGGTGTCCATTGCCAGGGGTCTCCTTTGCACAAAGTTGGAAAGAAATGCACTGTTTTGCAAGGACTAGAATTCTGTGAGAACTGCTTTCCATAAAGCCCATTCTTTTGGTCGGTTTGGAATGGGGTGAATGGTATCTGGCGCCTACCTGATCTGCTACCTGAAGCAACTGTTTCATCCTGCCAATCGTTAGAACTGGCTTTGCCCTCACTTATCCCAACAGGGAAGGCAAGGAGGAAAGTGAATCTGATGGCGCTTGATGAATTTGCTAGACTTCATCTTGGCCTTTGGGAAAGAACCCGGAGTGACTTGAAGAGCACATCAGTTAGGAATTGGTATTGCTTTCCTGAAAGGAGAAAGCAGAACCTTGTGAACCACCAGTTCCTTTTCTTTTCTCAGGGGGGAAGGTGGCCTTAAATGTAGACATGCTGTACCTAGGCAGCAAAACTCCAAACAGCGGTGGCAGCCAAGTGTTAAGAATGTTCTGTTCTAATGTTATTGCTATTGTTATTTACTATTATTTATTTTGATTTGTTAAGGGTTAAAGAAATGTGTGAGTTTCCTTCTTGTAAACTGGCCCAGGGACTACGTTGATTGGCATGACATATACATACAGTATATGCTGTAAGCCAAACAAACAATCTAGTAGCAGTCTGGATTTTTGCAGCTCAGATCTGTTATGGCTATTTAAAAGATATTCCAGTGGTGTGATTAAAATCTTTAAGGGCCCTGGGCATTCTCATAATTGTAGGCCCCCAAAAGGCCCCTAAAAGGGGGCGTGGTGGCTCAGCGGGTAAGACGCCAGGCTTGTCGATCGGAAGATCGCAAGTTCGGAGGTTCGAATCCCTAGCCCCGCGTGACGGAGTGAGCTCCCTCCCACACTCACCCCAGCTCTTGCCAACCTAGCAATTTGAAAGCATGCAAATGCAAGTAGATTAATAGGTACCACTTCGGTTGGTAGGTAACAGCGTTCCGCGTGCGTCATGCCGGCCACATGACCGTGGAAGCATCTTCGGACAATGCTGGCTCTTCGGCTAACAAACGGAGATGAGCACCGGCCCCTAGAGTCAGACACGACTGCACAAATGTGCAGGGGGAACCTTTACCTTTACCTTTAAAACAGATGGTAAATAAAAATATTTGTATTATATATAATATATACATCAGATAATGAAATCATGGATATAATCTACAGCTGTGTCTAGTATAGACACAGAGTTACAGATTCTATAGATATACCTAGATATTTATATAGATATATACACACATTGCTGCCTGTTATCTAGTTTATCTGGCCTAGACCCTTTTGTGTGTGCCTTTGGGAGCTTCATAGACCTTTGGCCCTGTGACTATTGTACCCAATGGACAATCCTTGGTTTGATGGGACCGACTGGGTGGAGAGGCTAAAACTTCCCCCATCTCTTAAGGTGCTTTCCCCCCCCCCCGCCCCCTGCTTTCAGAGTTTTCATTTTCAGCATGCCCTTTTCCTGCTTTCCCTGACCTTATTTCTGCTCCGGCCGGCTATTTCCCTCTATAGTTTATTTCTCTATTCATCTTCCAATCATAGGAGCCAATCACATTTGACCTCTGTGGCGAGAGAAAGGGCTGTGACCTCAGAGGGAAAAAACCAAGCATCATGCTGCATTTCTCTCCTGTTCCCCCACCAAATTAAGTGAATCTTGAGACCAGCAAATTCCTTCCAGTTAAAAAAACAACAAAAAACAACACCAACACCTGAACAGTAACAAATATTTCGCACTTCTGGCTTATTCTTTCCACATTCCTTTTAATTGTTCTTCTAGTAGTTCTTTCTGGCTGATTTTCAGGGGTCAAGAAACAAGACATTTTTTTTTTGCCCAAAGTGAGAACAACATGGCCATGAAACTGCCTCCAACACCACAGATAAATACAGGGCCGGCTTTAGGCTAAGGCTGAGGAGGCACTAGTCTAGGGCAGAGCTTTCCAAACTGTGTCGCGACACAAAAGTGTGTCGCCACACATAGTCTGGTGTGTCGCCACACAACCCGGAAGCACTGATCATCAGCGCTTCCGGGTTTTCCCGCGGCGACACACCAACGGCGGTGTGCAAAACCCGAAAGCGGCAGCAGCGCTTCCGGGTTTTTGCGCGCTGCTGCAACGGCGGCACTTCTGGGTTTTCCCGTGGTGACACACCAACGGCAGTTGGTGTGTCGCCGCGGGAAAACTTTGGAAAGCCCTGGCCTAGGGTGTCAAAATGTAGGGAGTGCCAGTGCTGCCCCTCCTTCTGAATCATTTGCATGAAAATGCAGGTTTTCACATCAGTGGGGGGTGGGGATAACAGTCAATGTGGCCCAGGAGTGCCAGACACCTTTGAGCTGGCACTGGATAAATACCTGGATATTCCATTGGAGTTCATAACCTGATTTCATTTACACTAATTGAGGTGAAATACAGATACTATGTTTACTCGCCAGTCACGTATTTAATAGCTTCCCTTTCAGTCCCATTAAAAATCGCCATTTGGTTTAACATTTGGGGATTCCTGGGGCAAGGCTTTGCACAGCAGGGGGAGTACCGCGCCCCAGCATCTCAGGTTTTTCCCCTTTGGGGTTTATAGTGGCTTCCTTTTGTTTCCTTCCAATGTATTGGTTGTTATATTTTGATTTAATTAATGAGTGATTCAGTTAAATAGTTGTATGTGTCAATAATATTCAAAACACACAATGCTCAGAAGCTCTGATCAGGACAATCAAGGGGATACGTGGGTGGGTTACCAGTAGAAAGATTTTAATTGTGTCTAAGATTCATGCATCTTTTGAAATGCTAACAGGCTCAGCCCTGTTTGGTCTGGAATATCTATGGGAGATTAAAAAAAACAAGATATACATGTGTTGATTTGAAGGGAGAAAATGCTCACAGTTGCTGTTCATTTCCAAATAGCAAGTGTGAAATTTCTCCTGTTTTGCCATGACCAGTCCATGAAATTGCTGATCATTTTCTTTATTTTACTGAAGGCCTCAATTATAAGTTTAGGCTCAGGAACTGAGAATTCTGACTGGCATGGAAATTTAGTTTGGGAATGATTTGCTTGGATCTGTATGTGTGCCTTGCAGGGTGCTAAACTTACCTTTATAGTTAATAGTAAGGTTTCAGCTGAAGTAGAAAACCCACTGGCTTCTGCCATTTCCCCTATAAATGAGTAATCTAAGCCTGTGGCACCCTGCTGACTCTCTTGAAGCTGTAGTGTGCTGGTATAATCCCTGAACACAAGACCAGTGCATGGTTTTAGTGCGAGGCAGCTGCTTTCTTTAATAATAGGAAAGGAGGTAGGATAAATCAGCAGTGTTATAGCTAACTTCATATCCACAGCCTAGAGAGGCTTTAGGCATTTCACAGAAATAGACACAGATTTTTCCCATCAGGTTTTGCATTTGTAATGTAATTAACAAAGGGACAATCTCGGCATAACTTTTTAGGAACAGCCAAGGCTGGCTTGAGATCACAGTATGCCCAAGGCTAGCAGTTGTAGTGGGATCTTGGCTTTGTGCCCATCCCCAGACTCAAGAAATAGGATACTTTCACAAGTGCTCCTCTGCATGTCCTCCCCTGATTCCATCTCTGAAAGGCTGGGCAGGCAACCCAGTCCACTGGGTTCCCATATTTCATGCATACTTTGTTACACTGTTCCACTGAACGTAGGGAGGCTTCATTGTTTAGCCTGTTTAACATAAGGAAAGAAAACATATGTCTATGAAGGTTCTCAGTCATCCAGGTGGAATTGTCTGTAGCTTGAATCATGTCAACTGGATTTCTATTTTCTCAGTGGAAACGTTTCGCTCCTTGGATAAGGAGCTTGGATAAGCTCCTTGGATAAGGAGCGAAACGTTTCCACTGAGAAAATAGAAATCCAGTTGACATGATTCAAGCTACAGAGAAAGAAAACATACTTTTGAATCACATCCTTAGTTCAGTTTTTAACCTAACTAGTTTTCTTTCTGTTCCCCCTTACTTCTGTATTGCTGTTTTCTTCTTCTACAGAAAGTCCAGTAATAATATTCAATTACAGAAGGTCCAATGATGATGATGATTCCCTATTATGTTAATAGAGATGATGAAATTGCTGAATTTTGTTTGTTAGAGAATGATATTATTCAGTCTCTGCCTTTCTGTGTAATGTATGTGTACAAAAAATGGTATATAGCATCTTGGCAGTCTACTAGCAGACAAGCACAAGGACAAACCAATATCCTTTCCACCCGCATCTTATTTTGTGCAGCAAGGAGATTAACTTAAATTCACTATTCCAAGCACTTGTTGCTTGGAATAGTGAAGACAATAACAGTGGCAGCTACAAGAGCCATGCTAATGATGCATGGGAGACAGGCTGCATGCCTGTCTATCTGCCTGAGTTCTCCATGCACCAAAACCCATCAAGGATGAGAAGAGCGGAATGGAGTTGTCTCCATCCCTCCAATCAGTTCTTGGCCAACAAGCCCAGAAGCCATCTTTTGCCCTTCTAAGAAGGACTTCTTCAGAGCCTTAAGACTCACCTCCCTAAAGGCACTGCCAACAAGAAGCTGGGCTGGAGCAGCACATGAGACTGTGCCAGTTCTCTACAGTTTGAAATTATTAATAGTGTCAGTGACACGGCACACACAAATCAGTTGGGTGTTGCAGTGAAAATTGTAACTGTAGGCCAAGGTGGGCACTTCTGAGATGTGTGGGACCCCCGCTTTTTCTTGTGGCAAAAATACGTTGCTTTACCTTTTGGACCTCCCTCTGACAGTCCAAAGGGGGGCCATATGTGCATCTGCAATTGTTGCTAGAGAAGAATAATGTTGAAATGTCAAATAAGGGGCTGCCCATTGCTTTTTTCACCGTGACAATGTGATCAGCAAAGGGTAGCAGGAGAGTTGAAAAATACAGTATGAAGGGCTGGAAAAACAAGCCTCAACATGAAGTTGCACATCCTCAGTTTTGGCACTTATTGGGGCAGCAAATGATTTAAATTGAACTATGGGATTGTATAAATCCATTGGAAGGGAGCAAGATGAGGCTTGTTACAACTGAGTTGCTTGCTGTATCACAAAGGCAACTCGTTGGGTCTTGCTGCCTCCCGGTGCCTTCTGCTGCTGCTCCCTCCCCACCAAGAACTGACATATTTGTTCTCTGAGGTTCTGCTGAATCCAAAGTTTTCTTCCCCTCTTGTCCCTCATCCTCACGCTTTCCCTGCCAGACAGCTGGTTGGCAGCATTTTTATCCGGATTGGCTGCATCCACTTCCAGGATTACAGCTTGCAGTGCAGACTTTGCTCCGTTCGTTTTCGAAGCTGGGTGTTTTCTTCCCCTGATTTTTGGATAAAGATTTTTCCCCATATCTAAAAATGAAAATAACTTTAATTAATACATGGTTTAACATATTTACTTGAGGTAGCTATGGTTAGCGTATTGATATGCTGCTCACATTTGCCTTTGCAGCAGGGATGTATAAGAATGAGATAGTGATGGGGAAAATAAAGGAATATTTCTATTCTGGCAGTCCATAAATATGAGAAACAAATACTAAGTGCTACATAGCCATGTGGACATATAACTGAAGATGAAAACATTATGTATCTCTGTGAAAAATTGTGGGAAAGAAATTACTTGCCTGGTTTTCCATTTTCCTAAGCTGAGCAGAGTTGTTTTTAGATTATAGTTTGGCCTTCTTAGTATAAGTTATTAAATTGATATTATTAGGCTTGATTAAGTTACTGATAACCCAGTCGATAATGCTACAGTTGCAAATAACAGCCATTACTTTGTACTATGTGGGTATAAGGTTAGCTATAGGTGTTTCTATCACAACTTTTTTTTACCCCCTACAGGGCAAAGGCAACTTTTGGACTAGATTTCCGTATTTATTAGCCATATTTCCTTTGCTCTTCACCCTACGTTTGATCAGGCTTTCACATGGAAGATGAGAGAAGGCCCAGAGAGAACAGAATCCTGCAAACAGCATTAAATTCTGTGCAGCATCATTTAACATCCAATAAGTTGGGTGGGAGCTTGATTGTGAGGCAGTATCTTTACTATAGAGATACTTAACATTATGGAACAACCACTGAATGGCAGAGCCACTGTTATGTTTTAACTATTATTAAACAAACTCCTCCAGGTTTGAATCTAGTCTGAATTTTTTGGCTGATTATGCTTTGGCTAATTTTATTCTACACATAATTTCAATGTATAGTAATTGGATATTCGCATTTGTTTTCAGTTTTGGTTTGGGGGCCAAAAAGCAAGATGCAAAACATCTTTATAAAATGATCAAGCAGCCATTCCCCTTAATCACATGGAAGAGCGTCTGGGCTGCTTTTTGTCTTGAAAATGGTGGGATATTATTCACTTTTCACATATATAATATTTAGTTTGAGCCCTGAATCCAAAGCGAGTGGATTTTTTTCACATGGCCTTGCATGCTATCTGGGAAACATCTTTTTAATGTTCTCTTATTACAGTTAATGTAGGTTTTAAAGCAGGACAGGAACCTTTAAAAATCAGATTTACTGTTTCTAGCCAATGTTAAGTTTCACATTTCAGAGATGCGGGAAATGTGAAAGCCAGTTCAACTATTCCTTCAGAAAATGACCTAAGAGAGAGGCAGAATATATGTTCTGAGCCACAAGGATAAGACTGACTCACTGTTGCATGTACGCCACAGGAAATTGCGCACTGCAAGAGAGCAAAAGGAACAGTGTTGGTAGAGAAGAAAAACAGTGGTTGCTATCTTTGTTGTGTGCAGTTTTCAGCTGAGGTGAAGCTATTTTTAAGTTGAGTGGTGGGTGAAAGGAAAAGTGAAATGTTTTCACATATAGCAGCTTCATTACATCCCATTGAGACCTGTTCTATATATAACATTACTGTTGTAGCTGTGCCGAAAGGAAAAGCATTGAATTCTCCCACCAAGTCTTTTTATTTTCATTACAGGTGCAGTGCAGCCCCTGGATTAAGGGAGAAATGTGAAGCTTAGAATAATGCATGTTTAACTTTCAATTTCAGAATGGGCGTCGCTGAAACAAGACAGGTTAAGCCTTGGAGTTTTCAAGAGCAGTTTTTTTTTTAAAAAAAATAGCGATTATTTTTCTTTGACAGGGAATAACATTTCTGGCTTTGAAATAGATCCCAAAGGTTTGAACGGTGTTTCTGAGAATATTGAACACGAATATCCTCATATGCTTAGCGACGACTCTCAGATGAAAAAAAAAAATTAGTACTAGAAGAAGAACAATCTGAAAATTGATCTCCCGTTCCCAAATATATGGGAGTATTGAGGAATCATTCTTAGCTCTCATGTAGCTCAAACAGGCTTAAGCAGTGCCATACCCTAGCTAAGGGGTAGGCAACGTCAGGCCCATGGGCCGTATAAGGCCCGCGGGGCTCCCGCCTAAGGCCTGCGGGGCTCCCGCCTAAGGCCCACGGGGCTCCCGCCTGCAAACCCCAACCCTTCCACGCGATTTGCTCTCGCCTGCAAACCCCGCCCCCCAGTGCTTGTGATTGGCTCCCGCCCGCAAACTCCGGCCCCCGGTCCGTGGAAATCTCAGAAACCCCGCCCACCACCCCCGGTCCCCGGTTATAAATACCCAAATGGCCCTTGGCAGAAAAAATGTTCCCCACCCCTGCCCTAGCTAAACACACACACTAGCATAGTCTTCTTGCTATCCTTCAGGTGGGTTGGATTATAATTCTAAGCCTTTGGTCCTCTTCTGGGGATCTGGGGAGTTGTAGTCGAACCCATCAGAAGGCTCTAGGTTGCAAAAGGCTGCTCCCTGAAGGCTTATTTAGGGCCAACTTAGATTTGGCCTCCAATTTTAATGCCATTATTCAGCACTGAAATTTACGAAGAAAAAATAGGTTGTTGCCTGTAGTATTAGTCCCTCTGTTTTTATATACTGCTCTGCTGTGTTTTGCCTTGTTTGGGATTGTGTGGCTTGAATGTGAATGTGAGTGATGCGAGCCACTTTTGGCCTCTTGGAAATGAGATGGGAATGTTTATATAGAGTTTAAGTATTTAAATTAAAAATAGGCAATTAAAAAGAGCTCCTGTGTTCAGTTGCTCCTCAAGCGCTGGAAAGTAAAGAGCCCACTCGGAAAGGTGAATTCTTCAAAGGTTGATATTTTCAGGCAGGCCATCTTTTTTTTCCCCCTTGAAACAAAGCATCGAATCTGCAGTGATTTGGGTAGGTTCCTGATCACAAAGTCAGAAGCCAAGCTCTGGGGACCTCAAGGTGTATTTCTTTTTCTGTACTTTTAAATGAAAGACCGTGGCTTTTAGTTTTTGTCAGCTCAGTTCCATGTATCATAGGGAAAGGAGTGAAGAAGGGAAACAAACTGAAAAACTGAGAAAGCAGATGCTGAGGAAAATTTGAGAATCTCAACTCATTGAGGGATGGCCACAATATGATGGGATAAGAGGATTGGTGGGTGCTCCTAGTAACTTAGAACTTGTTTCATTGACATGCTGTATGTAAACATGCATGTTTCCAAGTAAAACTATTGTAAACAAAAAGGTTGTTATTCTCAAGGAAATGGATGCTACAGGAAGAGGAAGCTGTTTCTCTATAGGTGGCAAAGCTCTTGAAAGGACAAGCTGAATCCAGAAGCAGGGTTGGAAGAGGGAAACTATCAGGATGCTGTGTTACTTATATTACCAAGCGTGTTTACCCTGATTCTCTAGCAAAGATTTTAAATATAGAAGGCAAATAAAATATTTCTCCTGCAAATGAATACTACAGCTTATCTCAGACTTCTGCAGACTCTCACCTTATCATTTTGGTTTACAGTCCAGGTTTCTTGCTAGGTAAACATTGATATAGTGGCCAGGGGACTTCTGCTTAAAAATAACCAATTCATACGGTTACCTCTAAGATTTAAGATACAGTTCCTCTTCATTGCAATGGAATAAGCAACCATACTTCTGAATATGAAGTTGGTCAGATGGGTGAAGATTCTCCTGCCATTTCCGTAACTTCAAACCTGTATGCCTGTTTGGCATCTTTTGGGAATTAACCAACTGGCAAACTACTTCCTCTTCAGCTTTCCTTGTGCCAGAGCAAAAAAAAATACTGCCATGGGTGGCTTGGATATAGAGTCAGACTTACCATTAAGTAGCATGTGAAATTAAGGATATTATGCAATAGTTTACACACTCTGTTAAGTCTCTTTATTTGGTATTGGAATGTAGACTGATCTCTTCCAATCTGTTGGCCACCATGTCATTCTCCAAACTTGCTGGCATAGTTTGGTTAGAACCTTTACTGTTCTTCTGTTGCCTGCCATATTTCTGTAGATATTCCATCTTTTTCTGTAGCTGTCCACTTGACCAGAGTACTGATCTAACTTCATTTTCTAGTATTAGAGGTTCCTGTAAATTGAAAATATCTTCTAAGGCAGGGCTTTCCAAAGTTTTCCCACGGCGAAAGTTTTCCCGTGTCGCCGCGGGAAAACCCGGAAGTGCCGCCATTGCGGCAGCGCGCAAAACCCCGGAAGCGCTGCCGTTGGTGTGTCGCCGCGGGAAAACCCGGAAGCGCTGATGATGATCAGCGCTTCCGGGTTGTGTGGCGACACACCAGACTGTGTTTGGCAACACACTTTTGTGTCGCGACACACAGTTTGGAAAGCTCTGTTCTAAGGTATGTTGGACACTGACGTCTCTACTGTACAGAATTTCAGTATACTCTTCAAATCTTTGTGTGATCTTCTTTCAAAAAGTTACTATCTGTCCATTGGCATCCTTTAGCATGCCAATTAATGCTCGGAATTTCCTTCTGAGATCGGAGATCTTTTGAAAGTTTTCCCCCATTTTTCCTTGTCTATTTCCATCTTCAATGTATTTACAGATGTGGCTGTAATACTGCTTCTTGTCTTTTTTAACAGCTCTCTGAAATTCTTTGTTAAGTTTCTTCCTGAGACCTTTGTCTTTCATGGCTTTGGCTTTGGCTTCTCTTCCCTTCTTGACAATTTCTACTGTTTGTTCTGACATCCATTTTGCTTTCTTTTATTTCTTGGTCTTTGGCAGTCTCCTTTCACATTCATCTTTAACAACTTCTTTGATTTCATTCCACAGTTCCTTTGATTCCCTATCAATGAGGCTCAGGACTTCAAAACAATTCCTGAAACCTTGGAACCACTTTGAAAATGGTGGTTATATGCTCAAAATTATATAATAGAAATTGTTTGGCTTCTGCTTTAGCTTGACTTGGAATGTGCACATGAGCTGTTCATAATCTTGTTTCACAGTCAGCTTTTTGACCCAGAAGTGTATGCAACTTCAGTTCTTAGCTTAACTGTTGTTTGCAGTCATTCTGATCTGGGCTAGAGATGGCAGAAGTAAATTGTCCCTTTCTGTATACATAAGTTTTGGAATATTAATTGTATCCAAGCACTCTACTCATAGACATTGATTCCTAAGCACAATGACAAAATACACATAGTGAAGTCATGATACAAACTCAGGTCTTTTGTATTTGTGTTACAATATCCAATACAAGTATGTAATGCAGGGCTTTTCAAAGTGCTGCCTCTGGCGACACACCAGCGGCGGCGCGCGTGTGCGCACGGTGACGGCGCGGGGGGGCGCGCGGCGGCGCGCGTGCGCATGGCGGCCGCCGTGCACGTGCACGCCGCCGCTTCCGGCTGTGTGTGGCGACACACTTTTGTGTCGCGACACACAGTTTGGAAAGCTCTGATGTAATGAGTAGAGCAATGCTTATTTCCATCACTTGCCCCTCTGCTTACTCTCTCTGTGGACATCTATGTCTGTACTTCAGTAAATAAAAATCAGACATGGTTACATACTGTGCAGTAAGTATAGCTTATGGTCTGGCCCTTTGGCTCATAGGTGTTATTCAGTTGTACATAATTGCTGGTATACCTCTGGAGAAATTCTGAAATGCTGAAACATTTCTAGTCTGGGTTCACTGCTGTTTGACAAATAGCACAGTGGAAGAAAAATCTGCTCTGGACATTTCCTGTTGTCTCATGTATCCTTGTATCATTGCAAGATAAATTTATAATCCTTTCTAATTCTTTTTAAAGACTGCAACAACTAGTCTTCTTTTCCTTATAATTTTCCCTTTACCCCCAGAAAATAAATCCTGGACTTCATATAATATAAATAGCTAAATACTGTAGAGTGTCTGATAACAGGATTTTTCTACCTATGCTGAACTCCATCAATATCACGCACCGTTTCCATTATCTTCTATGAAACACTTATTGGAATTTTCTGCCATTAACATTTCCGATATACATTATCTGTTATGCATAATGGATAGTGTGCCTGAATAAAAGAGAATCTCCAGTAAAACTAGTAAGTGCCTTGTAAGTTATGAGAATCAAGTGTGTAATGTTGTAATCCCATTATATTAAGAAAACATGCATCAAATGCAGTTACCTTATGGAATTTGCATTCCAGCCTGCCTCTCTCTTCCATATATTTGTTACAAATACTTTGTAAAATCACTCCTCCTGTTTTCAAAGTTTCATGTACTGTTCGCACTGGACAAGAAAATAGGAAAAGGTCAACCCAGAAGCAAGTTCTCCCATCAAGGAGGCCCTCTGCAATTTTTCTGCCAAGCGACCCTCCAGCTTGAACAAAGAGGTTCAAGAATTCTTCCATAAAGTCAGCTTCATGGGGTGAAGGTAAAAGGAGGGCAGATTAAGTTTTCAGTGATTTTGGTTTATTTAATTTCTTATCTATTCTTCGCAAATAGCTTGGGTACTCAATGAAACAATATCAAATCATGGAACCAAGGATTTGAGTTTGCACATTCACTGTCTCATCAGCTGGCTTGAGCTAAGGGTTGCTGAAAGCCTTTTTACATACACATTTTCAGACTGAAAATAATGGCTGTTAGGGGAATGCAACCTTCTGCTTTCTGTTTTGGTACATTGTAAAAATTGCAGGTTTCTTGTGTTCTTTATAATTAGGCTAGAGAAATTCAGCTGCACAATTTTAAGAGGTTCAGGAGCTACTGGTGTCCATCCTTGAAGAAGAGGTATGTTTGTAGGTTTGCTGTAATATGGGGACATATTTTCTGATGTTACCCTCATCATAATGTTTTGGGGACCTTTCATTCCCCTCCTCCAAAAAAGAGAGGAACTGACTGTTTTCAAAATCTTCTATTGTTTCAGTACTTCAAACTTTTTTTTTTTGCTTTTTTTTAGATTTTTTATCCCGCCTTTATTATTTTTTATAAATAACTCAAGGCAGGGAACATACCTAATACTCCTTCCTCCTCCTATTTTCCCCACAACAACAACCCTGTGAGGTGAGTTGGGCTGAGAGAGAGTGACTGGCCCAAGGTCACCCAGCTGGTTTTTCATGCCTAAGGCGGGACTAGAACTCTCAGTCTCCTGGATTCTAGCCTGGAGCCTTAACCACTAGACCAAACTGGCTCTCTTTCCAATATATCCAAACTTCCAAAATGATTAGACATTAGGACAGTCCCAGATTGCTATGGTTTTGTTTTCGGTAACATCTCCTGGAAGAAGAACCTTTGTCTCCTGTTCTGGCAGGTTCTAGGGCTGCCTGGTTGCCATGGGCATAAATGAGTTCCAAGATCTCTTGTTGCTATTGAAGGTCACTATTTTCTGAAAGACACATTTGTTTCAAGTAAAGCTCTTGTGGCTCTTTAGTTCATGAAATAGCATCAGAAGCTCAGTTTCCAAACTGAGTAACATTCATATTATTGTAATTCAAAGACATAAAGAGGGGAGATATATAAACAAATACAAACATTTCTGCATTTCAATCAACAGTTGAAGAAAGCAAAAGAATGGCACCATTGTGTTTCCCATGGCAAAGTGAAAAACCTGGAAAATGATATGCATTTTTTCTTTGCTTAACAGAGTTCTCCTTTAATAATACAAAATCAAAGTATTTGCATAAGATAATGCATACACTAGACAGGATTTTGCACAGAGCAGACTAAATATTACTGTTTTCTTCTATATTATGTTTATTCTTCCTGAAACTTACTCCTGTATTCTGAAATTCGGAATTCTTTCCCTGAACAATTAAGGCAGTATTTGGCAGAGAGTAAATAGTAGAGATGGAGTCAGAGAGTAGGTGAAAAGTGTGTAATACATTTTTAAAACAATATTATTGGTTCTGTTCTTTACATATTTGGCCTCAGTTTATTCTGCCCTGCTGCAAACAATTACTATTATTTAATGAACTCATATATTCTGGCTATTATCCCATGTGCTACAGTCTATTTTATTAACTTAACACAAACATAGTTACCACTGCTTACCATACTGTATATTGAATCCCATCATTGCAATAGGGGAAAATTAATGTACATCTCTCAGGTTCATGACAATTGAAATTTGTATATTATCTATTGCTCTCCCCCGATTCCTACACAAGAAATGAATTAATACTTATTTTTTAGTAAGAGCTTCTCTAGTGTATTTTCTATTTCATCAATTCAAATACCCTGAGGATACTGTTATGTGATAATACATTGATTAGTTTTTAAGCTGCCACAAAACTCATTATTTTTACAGTCAATTTTGTTTTTATTCATTTAGTGATTTATAACTCACTTTTGAATACCATCATAACTCCATTATATCCCTTAGTTTAGGTACAGGTGTCCACAGGGTCAAAAAAGGCAACACGGTGGTCAGGGCAGTGTGATCAAATCCCACTTGTTTGTATGTGTGCTAGGTCTATGTATGTGTGAAAGGGAATGGACTTTGATTGTGCTGGTGTGACTACCACCTTGCCATATTTGATACCCCCCCCACACCTCTGACACCACTGAATTCAGGATATTAGGATATGATAGAGATGTCCCTGTTCTGCTTAGAGAGATTCTTGTGTCCTTTTCTTATCATTTGGTTCTATAAAATTAAGCAAATCTTCATTAACTCTGGAAGATCTCTATAGGACAGAGCTTTCCAAACTTTTAACGTTGGTGACACACACCAGTGGCGGTGGCGGCACAGCCTGTGGTGTCCTGCTGTGTCGTGCAAAAAACCCAGAAGTGCTGATGGGGGGAACCAAAAGAAGTGGCACCCCCGTTAATCAGCGCCGCCACTGGCGGCGCTGATTGGCAGGGGTGCCACTTCTTTCGGTTCCCCCATCAGCACTTCTGGGTTTTTGCACGACACAGCAGGACACCGCAGGCAACACAGTAGTGTGTCGCAACACACACTTTGGAAAGCTATGCTATAGGATCTGTCTATTTTGCTGCTACCACTATACCTTTTTCTGGTTTAGAGATTCTTCTTTCTCTCTCTCCTTTACTTCTACATGTCTCTGAGATGACATGACTAGGTGGGACATGGAAAAGATACAGGGGAGCACAATCACTTGGTTAATATTTAAACAAAGACATGAAATTATTTTATTAAATAATTTAACATAGTTTGTAAACAGGTTCATTTAGATCTACAGTATGTCCATATGAGGTCAATACCTTCTTTTTTTCTTTTTTTTCCGTTCAATCATGTCCGATTCTACACTGGCACAAATGTGCTCCTGACCTGTTTCATTGATAGGCAGAAGTGTTCCTAGACTAGGATTTTGAGCATCCTCAGATCTGTCCGTCCAGCTACACCTCCCGCATTGCTTTTCTTTGCGTTCCCTCCTCCTTCTGAAATATAAAATGGGAGGAGGTGCCTAGCTTGCCATGATTTGATTGGCAGCTTCACTACCCAGTCATCAGACAAACTGTCTGCCACTTCAGAGTTTCTCATGCTTTCTATTGTGAGGTCAGCAACTGGAAAGCCAGCAAAGACAGTGTTCCCATTAAAAGCAAAGTCCTCAAATGGGAATTCTCTGAATGAGTGGAAGACAAACCAGTTTTGAATGGACTTGATCCATACTGTAGATATTTGTTTCCCTGACCAGATCTGTTATTAGCTTCTTTTGAAACATTGGAACTAATTAGTCATCCTGTTCTTTGTTTTTAAAAGGATGCAGTGATAGCATTCTACCTAATTCAGTGTCAATAAAACACAATCAACTTTGAATGATTATTACAGTCCTCACATATAACAAGATAAAAGGGTATTATAGAAAGAGTAGAATGGAAGGATGTCCTGGACTTGCTTAATGAAGAATTCATAAATTATCTGTAAATTGAGGCTGGGTGAAAAAGATGAATGGCTCGAACAATCCAGTAGTCTTAATCAGACTTTCTCCACATTGGTTGATCAGTGTTGGCTACTGTCCCTGTTTCAAATGTTGAATCAGCAGGCCAACCATGATGATATTCTGGGCAGCATTTTTTTTTTCTTACTCTGTGCCATATCATAAATTACTTTAGTATCTACATATGTGCACACTGCAAAACTCATTACTCTTTCAGACAGTATTGTAATAATCACTCATGCTGCTATTCTGGCCAGTCTTTCCTGCAGATGCTGAAGGTTAACTGCACTGTGCATGGTGATGTCGTACAAAGCAGAGATTCTTATATGAGTACATAAGTAAAATAATTGCTTTTCAGAAAGTTATGTGTTTCATGGAATGTGTTCATTATTTGGTAGCACTAAATGCATATATAGAGTCTTTTAATAGTTATCATTAGATTAGCATGGTATTTCCTCCATGATAATTAGTACATACTTACAGATATTATAAACAGCTTTTTTTCTTGCAGAAATATCTTAGAAAGTGTTACCGAAAATATTATTCTATTTACACACTCTTGTTTGTTTCTGAAAATGTGTGACAAAAGCATTCTAGTATTTTCTCATATTGTCAGCCTTACCAGGTAGACCAGACAGGAAACATGACTAGATAAGCTAATTCTACTTTATTGTTAAGCCACTTTACCTTATTGTAAAGAATCTTGCAAGTCTGAAAGTACAGTTCTCCCGCCGTCTCCTTTACAGCCCGAGAAACTTATCTGACCGTTCCCTAGGCAGCATTTCTTCACCCCGTCTCCCAAGGTCTTTCCCACATACCATTACACATATTGTGGAAGGATCATGCCTTTTCATGGGTAAAAATTACTGACAAACATCATTGACTTTTGGAACAAGAGGATAATTGGACACAATTACTGATAAAGGAATACATTTTATTTATAAAGCAATATGTTTAGTGTCTAGTGATTGATCTGTATTCTGTTGCATAGACACATGTATTTAGGAGATGTCTGATAATGCAAATAAAGCAGGTCCCCCGAGTGAAGATAATCATGGCCAAATACTTTTATGAATGGAGACATCTGCTCTAAATGAATAAGTATATACAGGTGTTCCTGAACTCTGCAGTTACAGAAAGAGCGATGCTAATAATCTTGATATTAATTACCTTATGTAACATTTTTCATGGAAGAAAATTTGGAAGCCCTTGCAGCCTGTTACAATTCAGGGAATATTTTGACTGCTTGAATATGGTGACATTTCCAAAATAAATCATCAAGAATGTAATGGTGGCTGAAAACATAAATAGCTAATGGGAACTCTACAAACCTTTGTACATTCAATTCATATAAACCTCAAATCAAAAAATGAAGTAGAATCATTCAGACATATTGTTGGGCATCCTAGAAAAAAGAAGGTCCATCAAATTTGGCTCGGTCCCATTCTGAACTTCCATACAGTTCTAGTCTTGATCTGTATCTTTGGATCATTAAGTCATATAGTAGAATTGGGAAGAGAGGAGGAGAAATGGAGGATATTCAGTTTTAGTGATAGGCAGATATTCTTTCAATCCAGATTGGATCTAGAAATCAGGTGATAGATATAACCTGTCTTCCCTGGTATTTCAATGCCATGTTTCCAAGATCAGGAGCCAGCAAGGAGCCTAAGATTCAGAGTTTGTGAAATCCCAGATCATCTGAATTCAAGGGAATCCCTCTACATTCCCTTCTGTGCCTTCCTAGAGTATAGATAGCCCTCACATTATCTGAGAGTTCTCTGAGGTTGATTCTTCTATAGTCCATGCAGTTTTCCAGCCACACACAGTTTGGAAACAATAGTGGACTATTCTGATCCAGTCTTGAATGAATTGGGCCATTTCCTAAACTCTGATTTGGCCTTCAGACTGAATCTTGTGGTCTGTACATATTCCTGATACAAACCATAATGAAAGGATGGTTCTTCCTACTGGTTAGAAGACAGATGATTTTTTCATAGTTGACTCTAACATTCAAATTGAATAATCTGTATCTCAAAGTGGCATGAAAATATCTTATTGATAAAAACTGATATTAGGATAATTTGAGGACAGAGTCCACACTTATTAAAATGACTGATGCCTACAGTCCAGTAAAGAGAGTCCTTAGTCCTGTACTGAACATGATTGTTCGAAGAAGTAGTCAGAATGGGTGACACAGCAATGAAATTGGTGCCCCATCTCTTTGGTGTAATCTAGAAATACATGAATGAAAAAGCATTTTTGTCCTTTCTCTGTGTTAATAATCTTCACAGACATATATTCAAAGCTATAACGTATCAATCGAAGAGAATATTTGTAGCTCAGGGTTGAACTGTGGAGTCCTTGGTGCTCTCTGAGCCTTGTTGTTTTCTTGCAGACGTTTCATTGCCAGGCTAGGCAACATCTTCTGAAACATCGCACTGAAGATGTTGCCTAGCCTGGCAATGAAACGTCTGCAAGAAAACAACAAGGCTCAGAGAACACCAAGGACTCCACAGCTATAACGTATTCTGTTTCCATTTGCAAAAGCTAATCCTAAATGCATTGGCTAGGATTTTGATAAATTATTTATTCATACATAGTCTGCTCTCCTTTACCATTGGAAATTACCCAACAGGAGGCTTATACAAAAAGCTTCTAACACTATGGTCAAAAGACAATGTACAGCTATTTCATCTTTTCTTCTTCACAGTGATAAGGGAAAAAAAGAAGAAACAGTAGGAAAACACTAGAGAGTTTCAAATGGAAGACAACATTTGGAAAGTCCATGACCCCTCTAAACCTGTGTGAATGGGCCAAAGCAATTACACAATAAAAGACTTGTGTAAACACGCTCTGAATGAAAGCAATGACCCTATTAGCATTCTTTTAAAAATATAATTTAATGTTGCATCTAGGATTAGAGCATTTTGTATCACTTTTCAAAGACTATGGCATTATTTTAGATGAGTAGTTAACTCATCCCTAACCCTAACCCTATCCCTAAAGATTTGTTGAAGCATATAGATAGAAATCAACCTTATCTCCAAAGCAGGTATATGCAGGCTTTCCTCTATTGCCTTGTAAGCCATTCCTGAATCAGATGTGAGAAAGAGTTTAAGAAGCCATAGCCACTGCACTACCACAGAGAGATTTGTCTAAGCTCATACATCATTCATTCTTCTAAATTCAATTAGAGATCTGTTGCCTCAGGTAAACTAATTACTTTAACTTGGGTCCAATTTAAATGTGACAGATGTGTAAAAAAAAGTTATCCATTCAGCATTCTGTGTGTTCAGTGCCTTATGTAAACCAGGAAGAATCACTTACACATGCACATTTACAAAGACAGAAAACATTTGTCCTGAAAGTTGATGTGGTAACTCAGCTGAGGACATGGTTTGCAAAAGCTGTATGACAGATATATATGACATGAATAAAATCACCCATATTCAGATACTTCACAGGAACTATGACCAGTCATAATTGATCTTCTACCCACAATATACAGATCTTGAACAACCCTCAGTTTTAGAGTTGGCATAATCACAATGGGAGCACCCAGATATATTGACTTCATCTTCAGAATGTAGGCGCCAACATTCAAAGTTATATACTGTATGATGCTGTGGGCATTCTGAGACAATTATAAACCACTGACCATCTCCTGGAAGACACCATGAATGAACCCTGTACACCAACATTTTCCACAAAGATGGACTCTAATTATCAGGAAAAATAATTATAATATTGCAGCAAACTGGTCCAGTAAACTCTGCCAATTTGTGCTTTTCCCAACCTAAGTGCTCTCCAACAGAAAATAAACAAGTCAGGAAATCTACAATATTTAGAACTGTATTTTCATCTGGATTGGGGGTAGGTCAGACGGTATCAGTCTGAGAGTCAAAACTTCAATAGGCGGTCTGAATCCAATAGCCAACTTCCAAAGAGTCTTGGCTGTTAATTCCAGCCTGGAAATCAGGATTTCACTCAGTATACATTACACACAGCTTCAAGGTAGGCTTTCACAGAAGTTCTTCTAATGGAGGATCTCCCCTCTGAGCGCCTTTGAATATCCAAGGCTCCTTTACTCTCTTCCCAGGTACAGCTGAAGTTGAAACCGAGCAGCCTTGATTTATAGGGTTAGGCTCTACCAAGTGGCTGCTTTTACCTTGCTATCTGCTGGCTCTGCCATAGGCATTTCTGAGGGCTGGAGGGGCCTTGCCTCCAGTTCCAGTTCCAAGTCTTCTCAGAGTCAGGAGTGGTAGGGCCTGCATCTGTTCTTTCTTCAGTTTCTGAATTGACAGGTTCATCAGCTTGCTTATCTTCTGTGGAAAATGATGTGTCTATCTGTGCCCTGACAGTTCTCATCTATAGTTTATTTCTCACTACTATGTAGCCGTTGTATGTGTCTCCTGATCCATATAACAGTTCTGCCTATTCTGCTTCCCTTTTCCAGTCGTCCTACAATTGTATATACAAACAAAATCTTTCTGACAGAATATTGCACCACCCACCTGAGCTGAAAATGTATTAGCGTATAAGGCATCATAAGTTTCTTTTCTGCTACAGCAACCAACTAAAATAGCTGCTTCCTTTGGAAATGTTAAAATCAGGCCTTGAAGCAATGCTGGAATTGTTCACTTGTATCTTTGGTCACACAAAAGAAGACATGTACCATTCATAATAAAAAGGGGACCTTTTGGATTAGGATTATGCTAGGAATCTGATGCAAAGCCCATAGGGGCTGGATGGAGCTCCTGGCTACTAGTTCTCAAACCATAATATTAAAGATAAATCTGTGAGATACCATTCTGTTGAATCAGAGTCAGAAGAAGCATCAAAGGAAATCTACATCATCCCTCTTGATGAAGAAAGTCTATGCCTACAGATAAGCAGCTATTTAAATTATGATTTTAAAACATTCTTAGCATGGACATTCCTGGCATTGTGCATGTTCAGAATGTTTAACAGGCACTTCTAGAGATCCCTGTTGGATCAGAAGGGATTTACAAATGACTGTGCCCTAAAAGCTTTACCTCTATAAGGAAATCCAAGAGGAACATTTGATTAAACTCCTTTGCAAACACAACTGCCCTCTCCTTCTTGATGCTAAATAGCCAGAAAGGTTATTTTTCTGAATCTACCTCAGAAAGAACAACTTGGCTCTAGGGGATAAAAGACAGGGCTCACTCCAGATTATACAGAGTGAGAATTTTCTAGGACCCAGGAAAAAAATCACATGCATCTTCTAGAATCAGGAAGTAATCAGAGTGTGTTAAAGTTTTGATTTAATTTTGGATGTGCTTGGGGCTTGGTCCAATTACTTTCACAACTATTTTTTCCATGAAGCTTAGTCTCCCTCTTGAATAAGCTTACATTGCGTGTTTTCATTGAATCCAGCAATTTTTCTCTCAGCACAACACCCATCCAGGTTGCTCCTTGCTGCTATGAGTTGTCTAATGAAGTGAATACTATTTTTAAACAGACAGTTTTGGTGTGAATTGTATTTTGGTAACAAGTGTCAGACAGACTCCTTCCCACTCTCATGGCTATGGACTTCCCTCCCATCTTCCAGCTGTACTGAGTGAATGAGCAGGCCTTGTGGTGGTTGGGGTGAATGGACAAGAGACATCCCCCCTTATATATTTGAAAAAGTCAAGTTTTTAATTGGAATAACAGTTTGACACCATTGTGTATTATCCGCAGTTGGATTAATTGCAAATCATGAAGATTGTGCAAAAGCTTAGATAACTCTTACATAGTCTTTCATAAAGTTCTGCAAAATTCTGTACACGTGCATCATCCAACATTGTATTAATTCATCTGATGAGGTGATAATTCTTCCATTTCAAAAGCATTTATTCACAACAGCAAATACATGTTTAACATCAGATGTGAAAAAGCACAGGTATTAATAAATAGGCCATTGTCATGTCATTTAAATTTTTAGGTTGTTTTTCCATAATAGTTTGTGAGCAAAGATATATTTGCTGATATCTGCCCTGGTCCTCCTAGTGTTATGTCCTCAGAACCAGCAAAGGTTATTTAAGTAGAGTTCCAGCAAGTAAAACTCATCTATGCATTGCCTGTTCCTTGTACAGACTCTTACATAGTAACAACATTAATAATATTCACTGGACTACACTGAATGCAGGCCTGAATGCAGTGATTGCTTCATCTGATTTTTCAAAGGAAGGCATAACATGGGGATTGTCATAATAGGTCAGTCCATTTAGGCTGTTATAATAATCATACTTAATTTGGAATACTTTGTTGAGGGCATTGTGATTTCGTCTTGCCTCTCACCGGGAACCTTCGTCAGTCCAAACTTAGGAGGCCTGTTGTTTGTGGCCATTTTCTTTTCCAAACATGCGAGCCACCACGTGTTAGTGGTTAATATATATAAATAAGCTACACATTTTATTAAGGTAGATGTGGCCTTTGTGGGGGTTTATTGGTTTTGCTTTTGTTTGTTCGTTTTCACATTCCAGTCAATGATGAAGCATTATGTCTGCTGTGACTCGGACACAGTTGCAAAAAATAATATAGAACTATGTCAGCTAGAAACTCATCTGATACCTCTGAAGGGTGAACTTATGCCTCTTTCCATTTTATTTCTTCATTTTTCAGTTGGCTTGGTAACTATGAAAATATTCTCATACAAGGGCACTTCCGCATATACGTTCTGTATCACTGGCTTCACCACCCAATGCTGCCACACAAATGTCTGTAAAATCTGCTGCCTCTTTTGCCCTGGGTTAGCTTTTCCTGTTGAGGGAAGGAAAATATGCAAGCTGATCATTGTTGTGGGAGCAGCACTGCTCCTTGGTTTAGCAAGGAGTGACAGGGAAAAAAGCTGAGTGCCATGATGCTTTGGCTTCTGGATAGAGAAACAAATCCCAGGAGGAGGAGGTAGGATGAGATGCGAGTTCCCACCAGTAGGAAAACTGCCTGACTTGTAACTCTGGAGGAGGCACTGTAACATTACTGTTAGAGTGTTTTCTCTGATTGAAAGCTGAGTTAATCAGCTTTGTTCTGAGTTTATAGCATTGTGGGGCCTGTGTGTGGAGAAGCCCTGTGATTGAGTGGGCTCTTAAGAAAGTTAGTGATTTTATAAATAAATCTATTGGAAGTTATTTACGTATACGATTCAGTCTCACAGCCAACTTTGTTTAGTTTTGGTGGATTATAATGAATTCAACCCATTCACCATGGGAAATTCTTAATAAAGACTTAGCTCTGGATTACTATTGTGAGATTTCCCTTACTTAATGACTATACATGCCGTTTTGCATCTCAGTGACAATATTTATTATGTGCTAATTGCAACAATTCACAGGATAGCTGATTTGTGTTATCATACAATTAAGCTATCATGTACAGTTCCTTCCCATTCCACAAGCAGCAATAATTAATACTTTGTTGAATGCAGAACTGATCACACAATACTTGGTCCGCATCACACTAGCAGTAGAGGTGGAACTTCTGTACCACGTCTGGTTGCTGAATGGAAGCAAATGTTTTCTTGGAAACAGGCATTCATTCATTCATGTGACAAGACTCAAGTGGATTATTGGGGGCACCTTGCAGTAGTGGCTTTGAAGTAAACAGTTCATGACACGTGGAAATAGTTCCAAACTTGTTCTGCTGAACCAAATCCATGGGTAGTACTCACAGAGAAATTAGTGCATTAGACAGGGTTCTATTTATTATGGTTATGTTTCTTCTTCTTGTGAATTTAGGATAAAATCTAAAAGGTAACTGATATGCTGTGTTATAGTAAAAGTAGCTCTCTATTATTCCAAATTTTTTAACAATCTTGTTTGTGAAAGCTAGTTCCCAAAGATTCTCCCTCCCAAACAAAAGAGAGGGTCTTCAAATTTGTTACCCCATGCGGGCAGGGGAAGAGGCATAAAAATCCAAACCTCGATTTTACTATAAATAGGACTTGCGTTTGATACATAGCAGTTGCTGAAGTTCTTTGGTAATGGTCTCATTAGCTTTTCTACAGTACGCCTACTTGACAGAATTTGTGTCCTTGGAAGATTGTTTGAATCAATTTCAAGAGAAGCAGGTTAGATTTGGTTCAATGAATTTACTTGAGTTTGGATTGTCAATTGCTTTTGAGAATCCAAACCCAAGTAAATTTATTATATTGCCTCAGTTCATGCAGTCATTAGAAACCTGAAATTTGTTCTGCAACTTGGATTAAAATCAGGGTCAGAGGAATTTATATAAGCATATAAGAAAAATGTCACCTAATTCAGCATTCTACTTCCCACTGTAGGCAGTGAGATACCAGGGGAAGCCCAGATGTCTCCCATCCCTTTACCTTTGGGGGATATTATCCCACCCGTCTAATGTTTGATATGCTGCTGCATGTTCAAGATAAAAACTGTGTTTACACAACACAGTAATTCTCAGTAAAATTGGATGATTTACTCTGTTCTGCATTTGCTTTATACTGTATCATAAAAGCCTCACTGGCTGGTTGATATAATGTTCTAGGTTAAGATGTGGTTAGTTAGTTTGTGGTTTTGTATGTCATGTGAATTTAGTCCAAATGCTTCAGGGCGTTCCCCTGAAATTACTGATTCATGACAATGGCACAGGAAAAATATAATTTCCAACCTTTATTATTTGCTTGTTTATTATTAAAAATAGTATGCTGACCTTCAAAATCACTTTTTCCCAGGGAAGCTCAGTATGAGTATGCTTACTTGTAAAACTGCAATCCTGAATGCATCTATTAGGAAGAAAGTTACAGTGAACTTAGCTGGACTGAATAAATATATTTAGAAATGAGCTGCCTGGAGTACAGTTGTACACCTGAATATTCATACAAGGCTCAGTATGCCTTGAAGATAGATGTAATGTCTTATCAATGCACTTTTATTTTACTATTTTTATCAAAGTGAGATTGTGAATCCTTTGTTCATCTGAGTCAAAGTTCTAACAGCATGCATAGAATCAGAACAGGCTCTCAATTCTGTTTCTGCAGACATTTTTCCTGCACAGATTAATTCACTCGATTGTGGAATGGACATAAATTCAAAGACGTAAACAGGGCAGCTCCATTATCTCAATAATTTAGGTAAGAGATATAGAATTATTTTAAAAACCCATGATCTAGTATTTTATTGTTTCTTCAGTTTTATTTCTGAGATGTATATCTCACCACTCCTCCAGCCAGAAGTACATGGTGTTCTTCCTCCCATTTTTCCAAACAACAGCATCCCTGTGATATTGGTTGGGCTGACAGAGAATGACTAGCCCGAAGTCACCCTTTGAGTCTTCATGGCTGAAAGTAGTTTTGAACCTGGGTCTGCCTGGTAACATCCAACATCATGACCATTGCATCACATTGGCTCTCCAAACTTGACGTTTGGAGACTTACCTTCTCCATGTTTGATAAAGGGGTGCAATTTCAAACCTTCATTGCCCCACTCAGCGTAGGGTGCATCCCAGAAGAAGATAATGGCAAACTACTTCCATACAGTTGCAAATAAACTATGGAAATGTCTTCACTCAAGGGAGGCTTTATTTGACTTTTTCCTCTAACTGCAGTAGGACTGGGACATATTAAAGCCCTATCCTTCTTGGCTGAACAAAAAGTTGCTTTTGTAAGGATATGCTTAAAGGACACATTTTATTTCCCTCTTCTTTGCCCTTTCTCAGATTGATATATGAAGGCTTCTATAAACTGGTTTTGATCTACCAGTAAGTGAACTGTGGGTAGATGCTGGTATTGTAGTTGTAAGATGTCCCACAGTCCTGCAGCATGAACTGTCAGCCTTGTGACTTAAAATGTCATGCTTTTCTGAGCAGTTCTATGAACTACTCTTTCAAATATTGGGAAAATAAATGACATATTTTTTATTCATAGTGTCTTGCTTTCTAATTGCTTTTTTAAAAATATATTTTAATGGCACTGATTTTTTTTCTTAATAGGTCTACAAATTCTATTTAAAATCTATACATTGCAATGACTTTTAGGTGGTATGTAAGTCAGTCCTTTCTGTTAGAGGGCTAAGTGAAATTTCCCTCTGATGAAATGTGCTTTTGGATTTGGGAAGCAGGTTCTGCTATAATCTGGTGTTTTTTAAAAAAAAATGCTTAACAAGTTGTAATGTCAGAGAAAACTTGAGAAGTATACCCAGACAAAATCATCAAGCCAATGAAGTAAATCTAAACAAAGGTTTAAACCCCCGGGAAGGGAAAAAAAACTCACAGGTGATACACAAAAGGGCCTCTGAAGAGCAGCCACATTTTAGCAAAATCTGATGGGCATAAAAACCATTCTGCAGTGCTTTAACCATCTTTAAACAAAGTTGACATTGAGGATGAAACTGAGCCCAGTAATATGAGAACATGACTATGGTGACATAGGAATTCATTTTACCCCTTTGCCTTGCCATAGCATTGTATACTATCTAGTTACAACAGAGGTAAGGCTGATATCCTATGCCCACTTTTCTGTAATCACGAGTGTGAGTGTGTGAGATGGCTCCCTTCCTTTCCTGGAAATGGTATTATATTTCCCCAGCTTTCTATTTGTTTGCTTTAGGGTTGTAAAGGTAGATAATTTTCCAGTAGATGGAGATTGCTTCTCTTCTCCCAGGATTTGCTTGGGGTCAGTAACAACTTCTGCAAGAACGATTTATTGACTTCTCCACTCTGGTCAGAATTAAAACTGTCACCATCGGGCCTGTAATCCCTAGACAGGAGCATTGCCTTCTCAATCAATTGGAGGGAAAGGCTGCTTTGGTTACAGAGCAATTAACAAGCTTATTTCATGGTGGATGATTGGGGGCAGGGTGGCGGCAGTGGTGGTGGAAGGAGGGCAGGAAGGAAGAACAAAGTCAATTGCTGAACTAAATGAGTTTCTTCCATCTCCGCTTTGCTTTTTTCGTATCCCCTCCCCCACAGTGCATTCCATTTTTCCTGAGTGTAATGAAGCATGAATGAGGAGAGGCATGGGGTAGGTTTGAATGTATGTATTTTTGGACCTATGATTAAGAAAGGTAAAGATTTCTATGCTGAAAGATTGTTCACAAATATTGCTTTAACTGCATTTGGCTAGCTGACATACTCCTACAGTGCTTCGTTAGTGTAGGCGGGCCTCCTTTTAGCTCCCAAATGGAAATTCTCTCCGTGGAAATCTTTGCCAGGCCATTATAATGAGCTCCATTTGTTTTGTTTCGGTTCTGATCTTATAATTCTAGAACTAACCTTTTAGATTCAATTGGTAGATGGAGTGTGGAGATATATTCGGTGAATGTTTTTTGGCACCATCATGATGCTTTGAATTGTAATAATAAGCGTTGCTATATGTTATAATGGTCTGACGTACATAAATGTCATTCTGTGTTACAATCAGTGTCCAAAATTTAGTGAATGCTGACATTTTCAACTCAGGCTGCTTTTATAGAAACAAGAATATATTTTTTGACATGTACAAATGAATAATGACAGTCACATTTAGGTGACTGTCAACATATGTACTTCTTTCCTTTACTATTCAAAATGGTAAAGATCAGACCTTACATTCACAGAGGCCAGTTGAACCCTGCTATAGGTGACTTTATGCTGTATTGATTTCTTTTCTCGCTGTTACTCCTGAGATATCTGCATAGATGGATGCAAAGTTTTGCAGGCTTGTTCAAGAGGGTACCTGTCAAGACCCATGCAGCTGGGCAAGGCCAAAGAAGCAAGAAATTTCAGAAAGATATCCTTCATGCCTCTCTGAGGTAATTACAGGATTTTGGAAACCATAGTAAGAATTTCCCAACCTCCTTTGTGTTGAACTAGTTAACCTGGAGACTTTGAATACAGGTATTTACTGATAGATACAGTAAATAAAGTACATACTGTATATATTAAAAATACAGCCAATCTAGCATACTATTAGGCAGTGTATAAACAATGCAAGAGACAAGGTAGTGACAAAATCAAAATGGTGTGCTGTTCAATCTAATAAAAAAAAAGCAATTCCAAGATCATAAATAATGTAAGAGTTCCTCTGAAAAGACTTCTGCGGCTCAGTGTGACATGGTCCTTCCATTCATTTCATACATCGTTAGGTACAGAACCAAAGCCAGTTTTGCTATGTAGAATGGTACTTTTAAATTTAGCAGTGTACTCTAGGTGGTTCTCCAGGAGAAACAAAAGAATGAAGACTAGAACAAATAGCAGCATTTAATGAAATAATGTGTTAATTTTTATATTATATTAGTTATATTATATTTCCCAGAAATTTTAGGAAATAGAAAGTTATAGATCCACTACATGGGAAAAACAAATGCTATCTATAGATGTGTATCAAAAGCATCATAGTTGACTTGAAATGCAACAGAGATTTATACTGTAGACATGTTGCTCACAAGTATGGGCACTACTGTGGGGTATGGTGGCTCAGTGGGTAAGACGCCAGGCTTGTCGATCGGAAGATCGCACGTTCAGAGGTTCGAGTCCCTAGTCCCGTGTGACGGAGTGAGCTCCCGCATTAGCCCCAGCTCTTGCCAACCTAGCAATTCGAAAGCATGCAAATGCAAGTAGATAAATAGGTACCACATTGGTGGGAAGGTAACAGCGTTCCACGTGCGTCATGCCGGCTACATAACCGTGGAAGCGTCTTTGGACAATGCTGGCTCTTCGGCTAACAAACGGAGATGAGCACCGGCCCCTAGAGTCGGACACGACTGCACAAATGTGCGGGGGGAACCTTTACCTTTTGGTCGGTCGGTCTGTCTGTCTGTCTGTCTGTCTCTCTGTCTCTCTGTCTCTCTGTCTGTCTATCTATCTATCTATCTATCTATCTATCTATCTATCTATCTATCTATCTATCAAATGGTAACCTCTGATTTGAATTTTTTTAATAGTGATGTGTTATTTTCAGTGGTGCCTATCCACTGATGGAATAGCATGTGCTCATCAAACAGATGGTGCCTGCATTCTTCTGTGGACTTCCAAATCTGTGCTGGAGGGTTAGAGGCCTTTCCAAAACAGATTTGGAGGGTATACTTGGGATCAAGAAAAGGAAGACTGTGATTGGATTGCACAAGGGAAAATCTGACTGCATATCTTTATAGGAAAACACCCCTCTAAAAATACCTGAAATTCTAGGAACAGTGAAAGAGAAGGAAAAAAAAATCTCAGTCTTCAAAACTTTATTCAGGAAAAGATGAGAAACAATATCAGTTGGAAGACTTATGTAGCAATCAAACCAAAATTATATAGATTCTTAATGTACATGTGAATAAAAGAACCAGTTACATGTAATTCATTACTGTTACTCTGGATTGTGTTTTGTTTTGTGCTGTTTGATCATTGAGTTTTATTGTTTGAATTATGTATGTTTTAGCAGCTTAATAGAAAGGTACCATACATTTTAATATTTAATATTGATTAATATTAATATTCTGCTTATGGAGATTATTCTTCCTCAACCTGAAACCATGCAAGCATTAAAATTGGTGAAAATCAATCTTTGTGACTGCAATTACAGTAAAATTGCCCCCTCTAGCTGGTGTCAGTGCTGAAAAATCCCATTGGCTTCAACTTCCATGCTCACCACAAAACTATGCTTAGGCCAAATTACCAGTTCTATCAACAGTGCTTACGTATTCTCCAAAATTTGTATTTCTGAGACAAGAATAGATTGGGCTGATTTAATGTAAGATGGCTACCCAATAGCTTACCTAGGGCTATCAGATTTGGCCTGCAAAAATTCAGGCCACCATTATATGGCAGCAGAGATCTTTTCTGCCATCTACTGGTTGTCCCGCATTTTGCAGACAGGATCTGGTAGCGCTAACTTCGATTCTCAAACTTCACCTCAGTAAATTGATTTTTTTTCTTCTAAGACAGCACATGTATGTACCATAGAATAGATAGATTCTCTATGACATGTAACTTGGGGTACCTGGGAAAACACTTTGTAATTGGTGTGTGTAACAGCTTAGAACAGAGGCAATTCAACAATAGCGAAGGCAACCTGCTAAAATCTCTGCTCAGATTCACTGGAAGTTACATAGTTGAAGAAGGAAGAAAATACTGTAGTCTCACTATTTCCTTTCAAACAAAGTACTTAGTTTTGTCACAGCATTATTACATAACTACATCTTTGAGATATGTAGAAATGACCTTGTTTCTGCTTAAGGAACCTTGGATTCAGTCAAAATTCTGTTATTTAACCCTTCCACTTCAGTCAGCATGTAACTGTGCTGTAGGTCAGGTTGTAACTCAATGTATTACTGAATTCCTATTAGAAAACATCAATTTATTCTTCATTGATTAAGCTCGCAATAAGCATAATATTAATTGTAAAATGGAGAAGGTCTGGCATATAAATTAGAACATGGAGTAAAAAATCATTTCCCTTGTTGAAATACCAAATTGTTATTGAATTGAATCACAGTATTGAATTGTGCTAATTTAAGAATATTGAGCTGAGGCATAAAAGAAAGCTAATAAAAAAGTCAAAATCAACGGGTATACTTCAAATTAGAATTGAGAGCCCAGCTTAACTCCAGCTCTCTACTGGGAGATGTAGTTTTGTGTACCAAGGCAAATGATTGTTTTACAAGCCAGGAAGTCTAGAAACAAATGCACCTTTTTCTCCTTACCCAGTAAGACATATCTAAAGCAGAACTGGATAAAACTGTAAAGACTATTCTATTCCAAGGTGTTTTTCTCAAGTTTTCACCCTTCACTTGTGACTTCTAGTCAATTTTTCAGCCATCTGTCTCAAACAGGGTAGAACTGGCTAATAGGATTACAAGGAAGGAGGTTCAGGTTAAATGTCAGAAGAACTTCCCAGACTGTATGAGCTGGTAATCTGTGCAATGGACTGCCACAAGATGTGGTGGATTCTCCTTCACTGACAATCTTCCAACAGCAAGATGGTCATCTGTCAGAGATATTCTAGTGCAGTGTTTTTCAACCTTAGCAACTTTAAGACATGTGGAATTCAACTTCCAGGATTCCCTATCCAGCATGCTGGCTGAGAAATTCTAGGAGTTGCAGTCCACACGTCTTCAGGTTGCCGAGGTTGAGAAACACTGTTCTAGTGGATCCTACATTGAGCAGGGACTTGGACTAGATGACTTCTAGTCCAATACACATTTGTAAGGAAGTGCTTCACTTTGATGAAGTCTTAAATAAAGCTTCTCCTTGAAGCTAGTTTGCAAAGCAACACAAGTCCCTTACTTCTAAGGGCAAGCAGCTGAATTGCTTCACTTTGCTGCCTCAACCAGCATTTAGAATAGCTGGCAAATGCTGGTAAAAGTAGCATGGAGGGAAATTATACTGGTTCTTCAACCTGATTAAGAGAATCACATCACTTCCAAGTGAGAAAGTTGTTTTGACACAGTGAATCCAAGCTGCCTCACACTAGCCTACTTGCAGATGCTTAAGCCTGCAAGGACAATCTTATGGAATTATAGCTTTCTTTTTTTAAAAAAAAAAGGGAGAAAAAAAGTGTGGTAAGACACTGTTGCTAACAATTCTAGTATAAAACCCTTGACAGCATAGAACTGTGCAGAGACTAGGATAAGCTACTTAGAATCAGTTTGTACTATATCTCCACATGATAAAACTTTGTACAAGCATTCATTAAATTTAGTTTTGTTCAGTTTAGCTGCTAAACCCTTGCTTTAGAGATCCCTTGATGAGTGGCACAGGTATTTTAAAAAGCACAGGGGAAATTTGAGTGTTCGTATTTATTTACCCAGTGTATATAATAAATTTATATACCCAGTGTATATATACTGTATATTTGGTGTAGTGGTGAAGGTGCTGGGCTAGAAACCAGGAATCTGTGAGTTCTAGTCCCGCCTTAGGCATGAAAGCTGGCTGCGTGATCTTGGGCCAGTCTCTCTCTCTCTCAGCCCAACTCACCTCACAGGGTGGTTGTTGTGGGGAAAAGAGGAGGAGGAAGGAGTATTTGGTATGTTCACCGCCTTGAGTGATTTATAAAAATAATAAAGGTGGGATAATATATATATATATATATATATATATATATATATACACACATACACACATATATACACATATATACACATATATACACATATATACATATATACATATATACATATATACATATATACATATATACATCCCAAAATTAATAAACTATGATGAGTCATAATTTACACAACATTTATTATACAAAAGAGTATTTTATATTTGGAGCCCAAGAATTTACCCTTGTTCTTTCCAGAGGGAAACAATTAATAATATTTTATAAGAAGCCAAACGGGTACTTCTCAAATGGGGAGGCAAGCTTTCCTAGAGAAAAATAGATATTCCCTCCTCTCCTGAAAGTTCAGGGCAGCCCTTCCTCTGTACCCACGGCATTGTCCCTGACTTGCTGGAGAGGCAAAGCAGCCTGGGCTCTGATTTCTTTAAGAATAGTCTTAGAAAATTCTAAGTTACAGCTGTGGACTATTTTATAAGGGCATCCTTTGGTATGATTCAGCCTGTGAATTTTACCTTCTGCACAGATGGCCACCATTCAGCTTTAAATAGATTGTGACTTTTTGTTCAGCTTCATTATTGCTAAAGATAATTACATGATACAAGATTGGCTTGGCAATATGATAGGAAGAAAATGTTACTTACTATTGGGACTTTGAGCCATATGTCTGGTTTCAGTAAAGAGTGTTCTTAAATAATGGAGGGTTTTGTTTTGTTTTTAAGCAGTCATGTTCCTTGCTGGAAATGGTCTGTTTTGGAGTATTGCTTGCTTTGCTGCATGCAGGGGATTAAGCTGGACTTTGCATTAGTTGTAACAAGGCCATAGATTAATTTAGGCTACATCAGGAAGTAATATGAGTTTCTAGTAGATAAAATGAAGTAGTGAAAGTGAATCACCATTCGGTTCCTGTGTAGTGCAAGGCTCATTGAGATACAGTTGTTCCATTTCTACATACTAGCCTTACCCAACTGAGTATTTTCCATTTGTTTTGAAGTATAAATCTTATAATCTCTAAATACTGGATATGCTGGATAGGCCAGATGAAAGTTGTTGTCCAAACATCTGGAAAGCTGGGGAAGGCTGTCATGATCAATCACATTGTATCTGGTAGATATAAATGGAGGGGGAAATATATATCTTGGATTAATGCAAAATTCTGGTTATAAAAATTAATTATAAAAACATTTATTTTATGTATTTACCCTCTGCTTCCCATGATAATTCCTTGTAAGGCACATTAAAAAAATAGCACATTATAAATAAAACCAACAAGTAGGTATTGAACCATCTCCTTTATTGGTAATCTTGCAATGGAAATTGATTGGGAAATGCCCATGGAACTATGTTTTTATATGTTCTAAAATAAAATTCCATATCAGGGAAGGTTATTGGTAAAACTTTAACTGCAACTTAACAAGTAGGTTTAGTGAGTGTTTCACTGAGTGGTAAGCCAAAATAAGATTTGTTTGTGGCTTAGCATGTTGTGTGGACCCAACTAATGCAGTTTTTAAACTGTATTATAGTATACAAACTATGGATTATGGTTTACTATATTGTCTGAACGCAGCCCATTTATTTAGTCAAAGTTAAGGAAAACATAGTTTAGTTTGTTGTCTGAAGATAGCCTGTATATGTAGCTCCCCTTGGATATAAGTCATGGTTTTTGAGAGAAAGATAGATGCCTTTGAATACAGATTGGAGAGGGTTACTGAGTACCAATCTACAGTAGATCTAGTTAATCAGTCCAGGACCAAGTAAAGACTGATGGCTCCCTTGAGACCATAATCAACAAAAGAAACTTGCTTGCTCTATGTGAGGGCTGAAGCTGGAAGGACCAGAAGCAAAAAGCTGGGATTAGACAGGACAGTTATCAATACATAGCACAGGTGCCCTCCATATCCAAGGTCAAGAAATAAGTGGCAAGAAGTCCATTATCATATGGGAGAAAGAAATCTAAACCCTGGGCATATATGCCCATGGGGTGGGGTGGGTTAGGGCAAGTGATGAAACGTGTATTGTGATATCATGGTGGAAACCTCTCCCCTTATGTACTTAGATGCAATGTCAGGATGAAGAATGAAAGGGTGGAGCTTGCATCATGACATCAAGATGCACATTCTGTCATTTTGGTGTTCCTCTGGCTGGCTGTGAATACTTATGACTATAGGTCTGATATACTGTAAATAGGGAACTTGATTGTCTGTAGTAACTGATCATTTTGATTATCCTTGTATCTAAAATAAAAGCAGCATATTTATCCAAGCCTTGTCCTCACCTCTTCCACTGTTAGCTCCTGAATGCTGGCTGAATTTTGAGAGCTTTGTTGCCATGTACTGAGATAAGCTTTGATACTTTGGGTATGTGATGTGAACAGATGATGGACTAGAAACAATGATTATGCATTGGATGTAAAAGAAGGGGAAGACTACAGACAAATTGGATGGGTAGAATCCAAGAAATTTCTAGAATGTTCTTGGAAGAACTATTATTTTTTATTAAAGACAGGTCAAGAAGAGGAGCATTTGTGCCCATGATTTGAACCTGACAATGGCATCTAACTAACCAATTAACTATAGGAATCTATGACAGACTGTCAAGTAAATATGCTTAGGATCACAGTGCAGCCATCAATATCACAGTTTCTATGAAACAGTGTGATCACTTGTCATCCATAGGGCAGATATCAATTATATAATAGCAAATGTAAACATTGTATTTGTAGAGTACGTGGCCAGTGAGGGAGCAATCATGGCCAAAGAAGTAAATGTAAAGAGAGACTTAATCAAACACACCAGAATTATCACATTGGAGTGTGTGTGTGTGTGATATTTTTTAAACAGTGCATTATTTCTACATCTTGTCCAAAGCAGTTGGCAGACAATAGAAATAGTGATGATTGGGGCACTTTGGATAGAGTTTTTGATCTACAGTTTGACATGACTTTCACTGATTTTTATCCAGATTTTTCACCAGGATAAAAAAATGATTCTTAGGCAGTGACTTAACATATGGAAAAAGGAGTGGGTTTTTAATTTCCTATTTTTATATCACATCATGATTCATGGTGTCATAGAGTCTCATTCACTGACAAGCACTTAAGCCCCAGGAAAACTCAATGAGCTGGCAGGGAAGGTTAGGAAATGTGGTGTGTGGAAATGTAGAAACTAGGAAGAGGTTCTAAGGCGTAAGTGTCTCCTTTGGCACTCATTTTAATGAGCTGTAACTGTGAAGACCTTCAGACTTGTCAGGGCACTAAAGAGCCCTTTCTGCTATTCTTGACAGCCAAGATGAAGGAGGGGTGTGTGAATGTGAGGGAATGACCCCAATCATTTTGGACAAAAAGAAGGAAACAGAAACATTCAGAAGAGGTCCTGCTACCTCCTCCTCCCCCTTCAAATGGATGGGTCTGTGAGCTCATCTTAATTGTTGGCCATGCCAGACTCTTAAGTACATCAGACTTTTCAGACAAAATGTTTAAGTATATGGGAATGTATCTATTTTTATATGCTTTAGCTTTGAGGGATTTCAGGGTTTTGTTGTTGTTGAACTATTTTTAATGAAAGAATGTATTCAGAGTTGGATGTTTGAATGAATTTCTAGCATCACACTAAAGGTGGCATTATTTGGACTGTTGAAGGGCTCTTAAGTTAACCTTTTCCTTACAATATAGAATGCAAGTTTAGTCTTGTTTTTTCTTATTTCACACTTGTGAAAAGAAATATAAAGAGCTTTAGGACAAAGCCTGTTATATACAGGTGCTGGTTGGAGCCTATCTATCTATCTATCTATCTATCTATCTATCTATCTATCTATCTATCTATCTATTTGTGATATGTTGCAATTGACTTTCAGCAGTTTACAACAGAAACATAACATCCACTCAATAAAAACAACAAAATAATAGTATAAGATAAAACCATGGGAACACCCTACTCATTCATAAAACCATTAGGCTCCAGATACCCTATGGAAGAGCTCTGTCTCTGAGACCTATCTAAAAGATGCTAAGATTGGTGCAACTCAAATCCCTGGGGTGGGGGGGGGGAGAGATTGGAACTGGTGTTTCGGTATACTGTATTATGATGGCAGTAAAAGTGATGAAGCATAGATGATATGAAGATCTGGGGTACATTCCCAAATGTCAATATGGTACATTAATCCATTTATATTTTTCATTTTTATTAGGGAAACAGTGTAATTAATAAGTTAATAAAACAAGTTCTATATTAACAATTTAGATGATTTTGGATGAGGTACTACCCTTAAAAACAAGATTTCATTTTCAGGGTATTTGTCTTTATTTTTTATTTATTTAACAATTTATATGGCTACCCATTTCATTCTCATGACTTTGAGCAGCTAACACAGGGCTTTCCAAAGTGCCGCCGCTGGCGACACATCAGCGGTGGTGGCGGCAACGGCGCGGGGGGCGCACGTGCGCGGCAGCGCGGGGCGTGTGGGGCGGGGGCGCGTGCGGCGGCGCACACGTGCACGGTGGCGGCGGGGGGGCGTGCGGTGGCGCACGTGTGGACGGTGGTGGCGACAGCGGCAGCAGCCTCCGCTAAAACGCGGAAGCACTGATGCTGCGCCGCTGCCGCTGCCGCCGTGCCCGCGCGCACTGCCGCTTCCGGGTGGTGTGGCGACACACCACGCTGTGTGTGGCGACACACTTTTGTGTTGCGACACACAGTTTGGAAAGCTCTGAGCTAACAGTACCTTTAAAAACCAACACAGAAATCCAAAACAATTTTTAAGTGTCTATAACAAGAACAACAACAACAAAAACAACTTATCTAATGATGTTGTGTCTGTGAAGAATCTTCTGTAAGCAAGACTCTTCACAAACATAACTGAAGACTCTAAATATGGGGTTGAGTATCAGGAGAGCAAGAATTATTGCCTAGACTAGAGTGAAGCCTGAGACAGAAGTCTGACACTGAGTTGGGTTGTTGCAGTACACATATTCATTGGGTATTTTAAGGAAAAATGCAAATGGATATATAAATCACAAATATGTGGAGTCTTGTAAATATCTACCCATATCTATTAATCCAGTATTCCGTGAATTGATATGAAGTGACTTTTTGTTGTTTATTCGTTCAGTCACTTCCGACTCTTTGTGACTTCATGGACCAGCCCACGCCAGAGCTTCCTGTCAGCCGTCATCATCCCAAGCTCCCCCACGGTCGAGTCCATTGCCTCCAGAATATCATCCATCCATCTTGCCCTTGGTCGGCCCCTCTTCCTTTTGCCTTCCACTTTCCCTAGCATCAGCGTCTTCTCCAGGGTATCCTGTCTTCTCATTATGTGGCCAAAGTACTTCATGAAGTGACTAGTTAGAAACAAAATATTGGTTTACATCATCTTCTGACTGATCAGAATTCAACTTACATAATACAAAGGTGGGAAGAATTGATTTGAATCTTAGAATCAACAAATATAGATAAAAGAAATAAAATACAGAGGTGTTCCATATTGGACTTTGAGTAACCTGAATAGTGCATGTGAATGTGGGCATCAACCTTTCCCTAGAGGGAAATCCAATGTGATTAACTACTGTTACTGCTACAAAACCAGTAGCAATTATTGGTATTTGTCTCATGTCAGCATAACTGTTTAAACTCATTGAAATAAATTCAACTGAAAGATTGTGCTGGAAGGCTGATTTGGTCATTAAATTACCAACATTTTGTATGGGCTTCATTTTTGTTGTCAATGATATGTCCTTTTCTTTTATATCCACAGCCATAAGTATAAACCACTTATAAAGGAATCATGGAGTCCAAAATATTCCTGAGATTCAGCTGACCTCCAAAAAATATAAAAAGATCATCTTTAGCCCACCAATGGTTGGCTAGGCTTCATTTTTAAAACTTTAATGTTCGAGACATGCCCTCTTTAAATCAATCCACAGTGGCATTTTCACTTGAATCCAGATGATATGGTTTACTTCCTTTCAAGAAAACTCTAGCTTACCTGTCTGTTTCTATCTGCATTGATTTGTGATTGTAAATGGGAAGGCTGGCTGTTGGTTATGAAATATTGATAGGGATTTTAAAACGCTAGTGAAAATAGTTTTCTAAATTTATCAGGGAGAAACACCTACAAATGAAGCATTTAAAGCATTCCAGAATTGTTTTTATAAATTTTCATAGACATATGTTTTTATACCAGTGCAGTTGTGGGTAAAGGTAACTGTTTTCAAGTTTCAGGAAAACCTAGGGCAAGCTTGTAGTAATTGGTTTTAACCTTCCTTCTTCAGCAGTTTATATGTATTTCAGGAAATAGCTCACTTCAGTGGCATTTGTGAATTCTAATGATGATGACAGTCGTGATAATCTGAAGGAGCAATCAAATATCAGCATTTAAGTTTAAATACTATACAGTATATCTATGATGAAAATTGTGCTCCCTTCTTCCCCAGTGGTTAAAATTCTACATTTCACTGGCCTAGAACCAGTATACCAATTTTGGACATTTTACGAGCGTCACCTATGATACTGATAAGAGAATAGGTTGGTAGAATTGATTTTTAAGCATGTAATTTTTTTAATATAATCTAAAGAACACTATTGACTTTCTTATCACAGGAATGGCAGATGTGCATAGAGAGAATCTGCTTCCCTTCCACACAGGGAAACATAAGCAGCCAGACATCAGCATATGTTTGGTGTACTCATTCTCAGTGCCTGCCAGATGCATTGTGATGTTTCCAGCACGAATCAAAAGGTCCACCTCAAGCTATTAGAGCAAGGGACATGGCTGAATAATATACGTTTGAATCATGTATTGTTTCATGGCAAACAGGCTCTCATTCTGAAGAGGCTTTTCCCTCCCCAAATGTTCATCCATTTTTCTATTTGGTGTTTTGGATTGCATCATTTGGCTGGCTGTTTCTCCCAGCAGTCACTGATGGTATGAGGTGGTGACTGCTGTCTTCGTGTCACAGCAGGTTGGAAGACTCAGAAGATAGATGTGGTTCATCATCCTCTGCTTCATTGTGAGCTACAAATGGATTGGCAATACAGAATTTTCTGCTGCTTTTTCTATAGCTTAACCAGTCATCTTTTATCTGCTAAAAAAGAACAGATGCTGGACAGCAAAGGCATTCCCGTTCCAGCTGTTGCACAATAATAAAGCATGATGTAGATAATTTGGAAAGCTGTCCATAAATAGACACCTCCTTTCTTAACAGGAACTGGGTACTGTTCTTAGCGGACTTCCCTGGAAGGGAGCTCCACCAACTACAGTGTGAAATATTTTGGAGTAAAGATGCATCAAACCAGTTCAGGAATGTTAACTGTGGTAGATGGATTTGGACTTTGCTAATCTTTGAATTTCGCTGCAAAAGTAGCTTTTGGAGACCAGATTATGACCCTGATGATAAAGCTGTGATTTTTGGAATATGAGGGAGCAGAGCAGCAGGTAATAGGCTTAGCAAAGTGAACAATATTCTTTCCATTTAGCAATTACATTCTTGGAAATGGGATCAGAAGATAGATCACCTTTGCCATTTATAGTGTTTTCCATTGTAAAAGACTGCACAACCATTATCTTATACATACATCAATCTGCTCTTTTGCCTGCTCCCTTAGAATTATAGCTTAATAGTGGAAGGCTATTTCTTTGCTGATCTACTCCCCTCCAGTGGCCCACAGAAAGCAAACTTTCTCTTCATAAGTAGTAATTCCTATCTATCTATATCTCTTTAATAGTGTATATATTTCATTCAAGACATATATTTTATTCCATCTAATTTGCTTGATACAACTAACAGATTTTCCTCTTGATAACAATAAGAAAGCCATGAATTAGCAGGAAAGATGGTCCCCCAGCATAATCCAAGAGCTGATGGTACAGCATCTTCCTAAAACAAAGTAGACCTGGCTCTGATTAATGTCTGGGTGAGAGAATCTCATATCTGCTGATCTAAGAAAGATAGGATATAAATATACCAAAAGGAATAATTAATATGCACAACACCCACAGATGGATGTTTTTAGGAATGTATGTGTCTCAAAACAATCTCAGAAATTGCTAAGAACTATAACGGTCCTGAAAGATTCTCATGCAAATTTCATTCTACATCTAAATTTTCATTTATGTGTTCACATGTGTCAAAGATGAGCTTCTCCACATAAGCCTGCTTGAAATAAGAGATTTCCACCTCCAATAATGTAGCTATTAAATGGGGTAGGGAGAAATCACATAACGTATTGCTTGTTTTTGTCCACGGGATTGGAATATTGAAATCAAAGTGAAAGTGAAGAAATTGGGTCCATTGGATCTAAAGTATACTTTGGGCTTCAGAAGAAGGGAGTCTAGGACTGGCATTTGTAAAAACTAAAGAACTGCCCACTGATTTCTAATATTGAGGGCCATCAGTTTACAGTAGCTTCATATCAACTTCTCCAAGTGTGAAGGACTACATCTTTCATAATTCCCAGTCAGAATAAGCATTGGCCATGACTAGGAATGGAGTATGGTCACAAACTAGAAGTAATCAGGAAACTTGAAACTCGAAGCAATTCTTTCCTTTGCTTCACCTACTTTCTCCCATATCTTTTGCAGCATCTGGGGTTAAGGTCTGAGTATTCTGGAGTTCTGCTCAATAATACTTGCTATAGGACAGGTGTGGGCAACTTTGTTGTGATCAGGGGACCTGATGGATGGATGGATGGATGGATGGATTTTTGCCTCCCAAAGACTATAGAGTATGTGGCCAATAATATCATTAAAGTGGGTACCTTCATTTTAATATTTTTCTCTGTGATCCATCCTACAGATGGAAAAATATAGCTAGATTGGGATCCTCAGAAAGACCCAAGAATGACTGAAATTTGTACTCTATCCACTCAGGGATCCTATGCTGAATATAGGTTGCCCATCCCTGTTATAAGGGAGCCAGTTTGGTATAGTGGTTAAGGCACCAGGCTAGAAACCGGGAGACTGTGAGTTCTAGTCCCACCTTAGGTAGGAAGCCATCTGGGTAACCTTGGCCCAGTCACTCTCTCTCTCAGCCCTAGGAAGGAGGCAAGGGCAAACCACGTCCGAAATCTTGCCAAGAAAACTGCAGGGACTTGGCCAGGCAGTTGTCAGGAGTCAACACTGACTCAAAGGGACCCCCCCAAAAAAAATCCCCGTAATAGGATGATTCAGTGGCAAGTTCATTCATGCTTAGGGAGTGGCAACTGCAACCATTGGGAAGGAATTTTCCTTTAAGCCAGATTGACCAATGGTCCTGAGTTTCTTTACCTCTCATCTCCAGCTCCCCAGAGCAGGAATCTCAGATTATTTGCCCTGCTGACACTTTCCTACAACTCCCCTCTGCTGTAATACTATTTTATTATTGATTGATACTATTTTATCTTGGGATGCACTGACTGGTGGACAGGTGTTCATAACATTTCATGACCTCAAAGTGCAAAGCCTTCTGGAAATGTTCAGTATGTTGGATTTTTTCTTCTTCTGCTAAGCAGAACACAAATTTCTGAAGCCTCAGCTGCTGATAAATTAAAGAAGAAAGCCTCTTGGTGCTGCTTTCTGTGCCATAACATTTACTCAGTACTTTTAGGTCTTAAACATTTTCTCACTCGGTGTAATGAAAATCAGATATCTGAATCCTGCCAGTGGATCTTATTCACTTAGCTTTTCCTCGTCCCAGCAGCGTATATGATACTGAGAAGAGTAATAAGTCATTCAGTATGGTGAATGTGGTGAATTAAAATGCATTAGGAAAAAAGAAAGGACTCCAATGCTTTCTTTAGATCATTAGTGAAATAATAGGGTTTTGTCAAGCTAACTGTATTCATCCCAGTGTGTGCATGAAGAGTTATGCTGTGGGGGGAAAGTGCATTTTCTTTATATGAATGTACTGCATTTCTCATGTCCTAAATTGCTTTTTGTCTAAAGAGGGAGGCCAATGTAAGAGGAGCAGGCGGCAGGCAGAGAAGGAACTCTGTGCCCTTTCTCTTTAAGACCTGCTGAGCATGGCGTGGGAGCAGACAATCTTTCCACAACCAACCACTCATGCAATTTATGTTGTAATTTGCTACACCAATAAAGCTCCCCACCACGTGCCAGATGAAAGCGGTAGATAATAGCCCATTGTTTGCAGCTTTCCTGAATAGTATTTCAGCATTGTCTTAGTCTCCCAGAAGAGAACTTAACACTCTGGGCTTTCTTGAAACAAAACAAAGCTTCTCTGCCACATCAACAACTAGATAGCCATAGGAAATGCTAATTTTGGTAACTTTACTCACTGGTGAGCTAGAGCCTGAAACCTCTGAGGTGAATGTCAGGCTTCTCTTAGCTGACAAGCCAAAATACTGAAAGCCTATATTTCCTAGGACATGAAGATTCAGATAAAGCAGGAAGATTGTAGCAAAACTATGAAGCCATTATGAAAGAATTCCAGTGACTGCTATGTATCAAATGTGAGCTCTATTTATAGTACAATCAGTGTCACATTTATTGTGCCTCTTTCTCTTGCCCACTGTACAAAAAGAGCTAGAAGGGACTCTCTTTGGGGTGGGTGATCCAGTTTCTATCCAGTACCTTGTTGTGAATGTTTACTTTTGACCTTGTGAAAACAAACTTTCACAGTGTATACTGCAACCACGGAGACACTGCCTTCTGGTCATTTGCTTTAAAGTGCTGGATAGGGAGCTTCTTTCAGAGGGACTACAATTTTTGTGCCTAGTCATTTTGGCTGGTTGCATCATGCAGGCAGGGTTTGAATGTCTTCAGAGTAACCATAGTAACAGAAGGCCATTTAAATTTGCTGAAGGAGAATTATTTTTTCTCTCCCCAAACCCTAAATGAAACAGTGGAAAACACACACACACACACACACACACACACACACGCATCATCCAAATATCTTTTTAATGGAAAATACCAAAATCTCTTTGATTTTAGAAGAAATAGCAGTTGGGGATAAATTAAAAGTGGGGACCAAATTTAGATTAAAATGCATGGGACCATAACTTGCTTCCAGTTAGATCAGATTTACATTGATTCATGCAATAGGCATTTGTTCTCTTTTGTCCCTCTGTCTATGCTGCTTGATGACTCTTCCTTTCTACACTTATGTGCCCTTCCTATAAATGTACAGTACAACATTCATGATAAAATAGCACAAGAATTCTAAGAGATTGAAGAGATAATTTAGTATAATACCCTGCTGTTACAGGATTTCTTATTATATCACAAAGCCAGTCCCCAGTTTAATTGTCTGGTATTATATACAAACTGATTCTGCAGTGTACTCGAAGGCATAACTACTTAATCTGTCCCAATCTTCTGTGGTATACTGGATGCTGACAGCAGATTAAAAAATAAACAAAGTTGTTTGAACAGGTTAACAATCCAAATTAAAATACAGGAGGACAAAAATATCATCAGGGAGGGGGTGGCAGGGGGGAGAAAGGGGAAATGTTTATTTTGAAGAAGACAAAACCCAGATTACTCTTTGGATTACCCTTATTATTGAAGGTTTTAGAGTATCTGAAGGGCTTTGTTTAGTCTAAATAGGTTTGACTATTTGTAGGCACTGTGATGAGCTTTCCTTCCTTCCAGCATGAGGTAGAGCAGGTTATGTTGGTTTCTTGGAAGCCTTTCATATATAGCTGATTATGGCCTTTTTATGTAACTAAATGGAATCCTTTGAGCTCTTCACCCAGGAACAACAATCTAATCCCATACAATATAAGGTCCATCTCACTGTGGCCTTTTGTAATGGTATGTGGGAAAGGCCTTGGGTGATGAGGCAAAGAGATGCTATTGTCGAAGGCTTTCACGGCCGGAGTTCAATGGCTGTTGTGGGTCTTCCGGGCTGTGTGGCCGTGTTCTGGAAGTTGTGGTTCCTAACGTTTCGCCAGCATCTGTGGCCAGCATCTTCATGAATGATGCATCTGTGGCCAGCATCTTCATTGAAGATTCATCTGAAGATGCTGGCCACAGATGCTGGCGAAACGTTAGGAACCACAACTTCCAGAACACGGCCACACAGCCCGGAAGACCCACAACAGCCAAAGAGATGCTGCCTAGGGAACGGTCAGATAAGAGAGGGCATAGCCCACAACTGCATAATGGGTGGGGCAAGAGGCTCAGAAGGGACCCTCCCTAGTTTCAGGCTGTAAAGGAGACGGTGGGAGAATTGTACTTTCAGACTTGCGAGATTCTGTTAATGTAGCTTCACAATAAAGTAGAATTAGCTTATCTGGTCGCATTTCCTGTCTGGTCTTCTCTTTTGTCAGCCCTTTGAGGTAGACCAGACTAGGACACCAGAGTTATGAATGCTAATACTACTTTATTATAAGGTTACAGTAACTGAATTTTGCAAGTCTGAATGCACTTCCCCCTTCCCTCCCTTTATCTTCATGAGAACTAAGGAGGGTAATGTCTGAGGCATTTACTCAAATTACATTTCTGTCCTGGACTCAGATTTCTTTTATCTGACCATTGCCTTGGCTGCAGCTCTTCCTCCTGTTCCTCATGGTTATTCCTACTGCCCATTACACTTTTTTCAAACTCCTTAGTGAAACATTTCACGAGAGGCTTGGCACACCTCTACCTTATGCCTTTTTTGACACTTTCAGCCTGAAGCCTCTCCCTTACCTACAGTATATTAATATCAACATGCCCTGAGCCCATAACTAACCTCATCTAATCTTGTTGCCCCTGCAAAAAAATGGCAGCAAAACGATACAGAAAACTCTTTGCTTTCCAGAATAAACTACAGGTTTTTCAAACAAACTTACTTAAACATCATGTGTTTTAAATAGGAGTAACTATAAAGAGAGTGCAAATTGTCTCAATCATTTACTTTACCATTTCTGCTTACCTCAATCACATCCCCAGTTCATCCTATACAGGATGCTTTCTATCTGTAACTCAACTTTTTGATCTGCTGTATGAACTCCTCCTTTTAGCTGAAGGCTAAAACTGAAAATTTAACTGTTTCAGTTACAGCAGGGGTGGGCAACATCAGGCCCGTGGGCCATATAAGGCCCGCGGGGCTCCCACCTAAGGCCCATGGGGCTCCCACCCACAAACCTGCCCCTTCCACGTGATTGGCTCCCGTCCGCAAACCCCACCCCCCAGTGCTTGTGATTGGCTCCAGCCCGCAAACTCCGGCTCCTGGTCCGCGGAAATCCCAGAAACCCCGCCCCCACCCCCCCGGTCCCTGGTTATAAATATCCAAATGGCCCTTGGCAGAAAAAAGGTTCCCCACCCCTGACTTACAGAATTGTGTCTTTCCTCTTGTTATTGATTCCAGTGTCATAATAATAATAATAATCAATGGCCTCTGTGCCAAACTTGCTCTGAACTGAACTTTTTGATCCAGGCAGTTAAGGAGGGAAGCTCCCTCACCTTGTACTGAATGACAAGAAAATAGAAGTGACATGCTTGGAGCTGGGTTTTGAAACTAGGAGTTAAAGAGAAGATGTTCCTTGGCGTTAATTTTTTTGTCTCAAGCTGTGCTTTGTTTTGTCTTCCTTTGCTTTTCTGTGGTTAATTGATTTCTTCCATTTCTGAACTTTATATATTATCCAAAATGTGATCTTTGATTCAAAAGTTGAATCAAGTTTACTGATCTTAAATTCTTGGGAAAAAACAGAGATCAATGGCCAAGTCAATGTTTTGCCTGAGGAAGGCTCCAAATTCTATGTCCTATATCTGCAGGTAGGCCTGCAAAATAAATTGTGATCTTGGATGGAAGATTGCTAGGAAATCCAAGGGTTATAGGCTAGACTAGTAAATAAATAAATGAAAATACACACACACAAACAAACACTTTCATATTGCTGCTATTGAATCTATGTGGATGTAGTTTTCAAGGGAAAACTGACTAAATTTTACTGAATGAGATGAACCAGTGATCTGACTCAGGCAGCTTTGTATATTCCTGTGTGTGAAGTGAAAGGTCCTCTGTGCAAGCACCGAGTCATTACTGACCCTTTGGAAGGACGTCGCTTTTGCTGACGTTTTCCTGGCAGACTATAGAGCGGGGTGGTTTGCCATTGCCTTCCCCTAGTGAACTATTAAAATCATGATATATTAGAAGCACTGCCCCCTCCCCAACTCTATGTCTATATACACACTGTCTGGGTTCACAACTATGCTAAGCCTAACCCACAATGTAAATGACTTGGTTTTGGACCCTTCCATACAGGGACTCTGTGTCAGTTAAAAATCACCTTCAGACCTCTGGATCCCCTGGTGTCAGCTTTTTTGAAAAGATGAATTGATTTATTTCTGGCTCAGCTGTGGTGTATTTGAAATAATAGTAAATCAAGTCTTTTTTCTGAAATACTGCTCAATGGAGCTTTTTGGTGGCCTATTTATTTATACATACATACATATATACATACATACATACATTGATATACTACCCAACTTCAAATGACTCAAGGCAGTTTATAACAACAATATAACCATCAATATAGCAACAATAGAACCATCAAACCAATATATGACTAATGATCAATTTAAAAAGCAGCCCAGGTCTACTGTCCATACCAAAGGCCTGTCAGAACAGTATTATCTTAATGGCTTTATGAAGGGCAAGGAGGTTGGGGGTACCTCTTATCTCACAGGGCAAGATATTCTATAATGTAGGTCTGCCAATGAGAAGTTGTGCTTCCTATATATGGCTAAGTCCTGTAAATCCTGTAAATCCACTGGCCCTGAGTAATGTTGGGTTTCAGAGTCTAAAACCAGCACCTTGAATTGGGCCCAGAAGCCCATTGGTAACCAACACAGTGGATTCAACAAAGATATAATTCTATTAATGTGCTCTTTCCCATCAGTAGTTGAACCATTGCAAGAATGATTGCATCACTCCCACCTTCTAACTCGTGGGTTTCAGGCACCTTAGTGAAAAGATGCCATGCTGTCTTTTAGGAAATTGCTGAGATTTTTCTGAATGAAATCAGACAACATTGGTTAAGGATGTGGGTGGAAGAGCATGCAATTAATTTATTTTATTTCCCTTTTCCATGGGCCTGAGGGAATTCTTGTTTCTTGAGGACCTCTGGCAATTCAAGAAGCAAAGAAATGCTACCCTATTTTTAGTGTTGCCAGGTCACGATCACAGGTCAACTTCAAATTACTTTTGAGGGATAGAGGAGTTGAAACAGTGGTAATATAGAAAAGCTCCAACCAATCGTTGTTTGTTCAAGAACTGTGTTTAAACAAACTCTAGCTTAGTATGATGTGTGAATCTAGCCACAAAGAAAAGGGGGGAGGAGAGAGAAAGAGGTTGACACTAATAATGCAATAAGCCATTTTCAGCTCTAGGTGCTCCTCTTTTGTGAAATGAACCCCTTTAGAAAACATGAACTAATTAATTCAACAGGCAGTAAGTATCTTTCATACATCACTTACAGTTCAGCTTTCAAATAGAGCTTCACATTCACAGTTTCTGCACTGATTTTGGCAGTGATTTACAAACCTATTAACACTTAGCAACTCTGAATCCAGGGAGTATTAGTTGGACATCTGCATTTGCTCCCACGAGGCTGTCATAGATGTTCTATCTTCACCCAACCAGATGGTAGTGAACTGTTCAATGTGTTGTGTTTTGTGCTACTTCTCCTTACTACCTTGTAGTGATGTTTAAATTAACACAGTTGTAATTTGATATTCCAGAGAGGATGGACCTGACTGAGGTGTGGCATTTAATTAAAGCTACATTTTAATACAGCACTTTTAAATTACAATGGATACTTGGACTACAATTCTCTGGAAAGAAACCCTGCTTTGAATGTAGCGTGTTTTACTTCCAGGATGAACATAGGCTATCATTGATCATGGTAGCCTTCTAGCCTACTTCTGAGGGTTGATAGGGAAGAATACTGTTCTGCAGTGGTTCTCCTTCTTCCTAAAGGGGCAGTTCCAATCAGTAGGGATTGGGGGAGAGGTCAAGTTCTAGCCTCCTCAGGAATGGAGTATCAGCAGGCCTCAATGCTCTCCACTCTTATTTAATATTTACATGAAGCAGCTAGGTGAGATCATCTGCTAACAGGGGGTTAGGTTTCATCAATATGCTCAGCTTTCCATTTTGACCCTGAACAGGTGATGCTGTGAAAGTTCTGCCCAAATGCCTGGAGGCTGTTCAGTTCTGGGTGGAGAGAAAGAGGTTGAAGCTTAATCCCAGCATCATGGAGTAGGTCTGGATTTGTAAGATATTCCAACTTTAATTCTGGATGGGGTTGTGCTCCCCCATACTGAGCTGATTCATAGGCTGGAGGTCCTCTTGGACTCTCAGCTCCTGCTCAAAGAGCAGATGGCAGCTGTGGGCTAGGAGGGTTTTCTTACAATTTCATCTGGTGCACCAGTTATGACTCCTGTAATGGAAGCCTTTGCTCACCATCACTCATGCCTTACTCACCTCTTGATTGGATTGTTATAGTATATTCTACACAGTGCTGCCCTTGAAGAGCATTCAGAATCTACAGAATGTAGCATTCCAAGTAGTCATGGGTGCTTCTTATTGTGCCTATATAACCCTACCGCTCCAGAGCTGCACTGAATACCAGTTGGCTTCTGGGTGCAATTCAAGCTTCTGGTTGTCACCTTCAAAGCAGGCAGGGTTCAGGGCCTGGATAATGCAGGATTGCTTTCTTCCACTAGTATCAGCCAACCTGATAAGATCAAGTAGGGTGGGCTCTCTCCATGCCCCCTCACTCAAGAAAGCATGCCTTCTCTATCCCTGCTGCCCTCGGTAGAATAGCGGTTCCCTGGACATTTGAATGGCATTTAGGAAGTCTATTAAGACCTGGCTATTTAAACAGGCCCTGGGGGCTTTTTTTCCCCCTCTAGCTGTTGGAAATTGTTAATTGTATTTTGCTGATTGTGTTTTATTCATGGGTTGTACATAGGTGATTTTATTGATTATGTTGTATGGTGGTATATAATCTTTGTTGCAGTTTAATTCCGATTTATGGAAGGGGAATCATATGCTGCTTGGTTGGTTTTGTTTGGAGAAGCCTATAAAGCCCTGGAAACAAACACATTTATTTCTTGGGTGCAATACATACACAGACACATACACACACACACTGCATCTGAGAAATAAATTGATTTTGGTGGCTGCAGTTCTATGGTGCTTATGGGTAGGTTACTTTCCTATTTGCAAAAAGTCTTGCTTCATCCAACATCCTGGCTCCACAACTGCAGCTGCACAACCAGGGCCCTCAAGAGGATAAGTAGCTTGATGGTAGCTTCTCAGTAGTCTCTCCCAGGAACAACTAGGATATTTTTCAGACACCCGAGCAAATGAGTACAATGTCACTTGGATGGGGGAAGTGCAAGTAGTTAATTCTATTTTTTTTAGTGTGAAATGCTTTTTTATTGCTGGCTTAGGACTTGCAGTAACTTTGAGGCAAGGCAGTGATTTTTCACTTGTTCTCTTCATTTCTAAGTCCACAAAAATGAAGATGACCATGGATCATCTTCAAATTGCTTTTGAGGAATTGGGATGTGGAATTGCTCCCGGGAAGATGGAGCATATAAATTAGATTGACTATTGATCAGCTGGCTTGGGATCAATTATCCAACCAGACTTTGCCATAAATTTAACAAAATATGCAAAATGCTGATTATTAACTTTTTCTGCAGCATTTTTAAAGTATGCTTTTATTCTCAGCCTTGGCAAGTGGCAGCATCTGATTGACCTTGTTTAGATTGGAAGCTAATCACGGTCAAGCCTGGTTAATACTTGGATAATCAAAAAATATAAATGCCAAGAAAACTTCAGAGGCATGTCCATGAAGTCCCCAGGAAGGGAGCTCAACTCAGAGATTCATTTACTTTTTCACTTAGTCCTACATCTCAAATTTCAGGCATTCCTTTTTTTTTTTTTTGATGGGGGTGAGCATGGGAAGGGAAATGCTGATTGTGGCAGTGGTAACTATAAAGTTAATAGCAGCAGTGGCACAGTGGGATCTGTGATTAATAATGTACCTTCAAGATGATTTGAAAAAAAGCTCTCCAATACACAAGAGTCTCCTTATTTATTGCCTTTGATAGGAAAGCAATTAATTTTTCCCTTTCTTTCCCAACATTGCAGCTATAATAAGTTTCATAGCCCTGGATGAATTTATCTTTAAAATGCTAGTTTACTGGACAACAACACTGGACTGCAGCATGGGGTTGTTACTTTCCTCTCAAGGTATATGTATTTAATAAAAAGTAGTATTTGTAGGCTGGGAAAATCCAGAACTGGGTTATAATATTTAAAAATAACAAAAATCCTATTTGCTATTGATAACTGAGTTAAGGGAATCAAGAACACCTAATTTGCTGCTACAATTGTTTGGGGTGTTTTGTTTTTAAAGTGGTTAGCACCCATTACTGCTCATTCACGGCTATGCCTATTTCCAGCTGTTGTAAATATATTTTTATTAAAAAAAATCCTCTGGCAGACAAGAGCAAAGAAGAAAGAGAATCAGGAAGTTCTTTGTCTAGACAATAGGCGGCATACACCTTAAAGCCTGCTCTCCCAGTTGTCAAACTAGGACTCGTTGGCTGAAAACCCTGAAGGGCAAACCCAGGCTCATTTATTTTCCAGAATGAAGGTGCAGAATACAAGTATTGCCTGCAAATTTTGCCTTAATTCTTTTATCTTAAACAATTGGATACATGGGGGAAAGTCTCCTCTTGTAATTGTCTGCTGTCTTTTGCGTAACTCCCCCCCTTCATCTCCAATCTGTGACCCTGATTGCCAGTCTTTCCTCATTAGACACTGATGCCACAATCTACAGATTATTTATTTATTTATTTATTTATTTGTTTGTTTGTTTATTTATTTATTTATTTATTTATTTTATATGACCACCCAACTCCCCCAACGGGAGTATTATTACCTCAAAGTACAATTTAGAGCAGTGTTTCTCAACCTCAGCAACTTTAAGATGTTTGGACTTCAGCTCTCAGAACTGAAGTTGAAGTCCACACATCTTAAAGTTGTTGAGGTTGAGAAACACTGATTTACAGGAAAAAAAGGGAAAACGAGGGGGGATTTTTCATTAGCAGAAAAATAACAAATAGTTGTTTGAATGAGATAGAAGATAAAGTCCAGTGATAGGTAGCACAATCTGTTTTAAAATATAATTTTATCTGTTCTGTAAAAATTGTTTGCCATTTCTATTTATCCATTTTAAGCAGCCCTAAGTATTCTTCTGGTTCAAACCAAACTTGACATATGAATAAATGAACAGAGGAATTGTCTGTTTGCAAGTTTCCACATCCACAATACAATCTTAGTCAGTTCTGTAGTCAAATACACAATCTTAGTCATTCATATGAAGTTGACCTTTTATTTAATTAGCAGCCAAAGCTCCATGTAAGTCTATCCATATGTTACTTGTTTCTGATGTAGACCACTTTTTAAATTCTGATCCACTAATTTCACCTGATTCATGGATCTTCAACATCCTGAGATCTAGATGCTTTGACCTGGCCAGCCTTTGGGGGATCCTGGAAGACCTGACTCTTCCCTCAGGTGCTGGGCCATGATGTTGCATGAGCCCATCTAAATGTGCATTTTTGGAATTATTTGCCTCCAGTGTGGTGTGTTTTTTACTGATCTGTTATTTTATATCTTGATGCTTTTAACCCTCTGCAATATGCCCAGAGTCACTTGGCAAGGCATTGGCCTTAAAAATCAAAGGAAGAGTAGAGTAGAGTAGAGTAGAGTAGAGTAGAGTAGAGTAGAGTAGAGTAGAGTAGTTCTATGTCAAGAAAGGTCTTCAAAAATGCCAGCATTTGGAGCCTTAGACATGAGCTCAGTGATTTATAATCTGGAGATAGTATGGATTTTCCTGCTATTTTGGGGAGGGGGGATTCATTTATATGACTTGTGGCAAAACAAATACAAACTTCAGCAGTCCTCTGAGCTAACTTTTTAAATGCAAAGGTTATGCTAACTTGAATCCTAAAATGACTAAAAGAACTTCATGTGTTTTCTATCTGCTCCCCTCCCTGCCCCAACAACTTTATTGTTCAGAAAAGGAACAGGGGATTTCAGAGAAAAGAAAGGGACAGGAGAATTCCCTTTAATTAACTCCTAAAATCCAGACCACTGAACTGAAACATTATAGTGGTTTTTTGATCATGTAGTTCAGCCATCCCCAAACTGGTGCCCTCCAGATGTGTTCGTCACATTGGCTGTAAATTATGTAACTGTAAAGTTAGCTCATCTGGAAAATACAACAACAATTTGCTAAACGAGGAGGAGGAAGGCTATGATCTCTATGCAGATGTCAGAAACTGTATTTTTTGTGATTTCAAAGTCTATGGAACAAATTAAACCAGCCTAATTCAACAAAGCCATTCATGGTTTAGGGGCAGGCTTTAAGCATTGGCATTCCATTTTACAAATTATGCAGAATTATGGCAGCCTTATTGAACAAAGCAGATAATGGTCATGTGAGTGCATAGAAGCTTCATTAAATATGCAACAATGGTTTTATAAATGAGTATGAAATGTGAAGAATGCAAACATCTGAAGAGGCATCCAGATGATTCCTTGATCAGAAACTTGGCACATGAGGATATTCTGCTTTGGGAGGATTAGCATATGCCAGCATTCCAAAGAGATCAAGGGAGGATCTCTGGAAGAATTCAGACTGTCATTAAAAATGAGGGTGCTTTTATTTGCGGACTGATGCTGAACACTAACAACATTTACTAAAGGTCACAGATTCTAGACTGTCAACACTTGAAAAACAAATGAACCATTAACGCTGGATATATGAGTCTTGAATGAAAAACATGTTTATAGTTATGCTGCCCCTTTCCATATATTCTACACCATGACATGATTAGCTGTAGGAGCCTTTAACCTGATTTAAGATGACTCATCTGTGGGCATTGGAGAACATCACATGGATTTGACTTCCCAGTAACTGATTACACTTTCCTGCTAGATTTGATGAGGCCAAATATGGAGGTAAGGGGGCATTCAAAAACGTCTGTTCAAATTCCTTGTTGCCTATAGCAATTATATTATTTTTAGATTTGATTATCCAAAACATGTAGGTAACTGATGTGCTGTTCTGAAGTGTTGTTTATTTTTGACAGTGTTTGTAGAAAGGGGTGATAATAGATCTGTCAGTTATCTCTTTTCCTTATGGGTTATGTGACAGTAATCACATTATAAAGCATGACTCTGGTTTGTAGCCAAAACAACTTCCATCATGTCAGCATGACCAATAAGGGGAAATGAAATGTTTTATCAAACTTTCATCCTCTTGAAATTCTGGATACAGAACCATCATGAGAACAACTCAAGAAGAGAATGAAAGATTCTCTTTGGTGAAAGATCTCTCTTCTATATTTTCTACCGTTTTCTACAAGTACCCTTCTTTTTTAATACACTTTCCTTGAATTAATTCTTTCACATTCACTGAATTTAGTTCTTGAAAACTAATTTGATGTGGCTCAAGAAACGATTGAGTTGACCTATCCCTGGGCAGAAAATAATTTGCTATTTATATGTTGATATATTTTAAGATTTCAAGAAATGTTGCCAAGTTATTCTTCTCAGAGAAGCTTTCATTTATTCACACAAAACTTTATAACGATGTAACATTTCACCATCTAAGCTTTTTTTTAAGTGACCACTATATGAATGTTGACCTTATTGGGGTATAATTCACTTTATAATTCTCAGTATTAGTGTTTGTTTGGACTGCAATCACAAGATGACCTAGAGAGGAAAGCTTTTGATAATGTTTTTTTAAGAAATGATCCAAGAAATTTCCAGTGTAGATACCCTTATTCCTACTCAAGTGTAGTTTGACTCTATTCAGAGTGATGCTTATCTTAAATCAGATCCCTAAACTAACGTTCATATTAGGCTAACTCATATTAAGCCACTAGTAAAGAGAAATAAGGCCATCCACTGGGAGATTTTGAGTAGTTTTAACTAACTGGGTTTAATTACACCAGATTAATTATCAGGCCAAGTTCTTCTGCATTTCTTGTTCTGTATAGCACTGAAACAGTTCACTGAGCTGTATGATTGCTTCTCTCCAGAGTCATGAGTACAGATTTTGTAGAAGGTGGCACATCTAGCCAGAGATGCTTTATGAAACCAGCATGTTATCTTCCCATTCAGTTACACCGACCTATCATAAGAAGTTTTTATATCTTTAAATTTTAAATATGTTGACATGAAAGGTCACTTTGCTTACATGAATAATTAGTGAAATTGTAACAGTAAATGTACATGCTAGATATGTCCAAAACAGGCTACAGGATGGATAGGAGGAGGAAGCCATCTGCAAATTGAGTGAAAGGGCAGATGCAAATGGAAGATTTTATGAGGCTTATTTTAATAAGTTACATTACCAAGTTGCTTATTTCCAAGGAACTGCAGGCTCTAGAGAGTTTATGCATTATACAGGTAGTCCTCGTTTAACGACCACAATTGGGACCAGAATTTCAGTTGCTAAGCAAAGTGATCATTAAGTGAATCCAACCCAATTTTACAACCTTTTTTGCAGTGGCCATTAAGCAAATCACTGCAGGGGTTAAGCAAACCATGTGGTTGCTAAGCAAATCACGCAGTTCCCCATTGATTCTGCTTGCCAGAAGCCGGCTGGGAAGGTTGAAAATGGTGATCACGTGACCACGGGACACTGCGATGGTCATAAATGCAAACTGGTTGCCAAGTGTCCAAATCGTGATCATGTGACTATGGGGATGCTGCAACGGTCATAAGTGTGAATAGTGGTTGTAAGTTGTTTTTTTCAGCACCGTTGTTAGTCCGAACCATCACTAAACAAATGGTTGTTAAGTGAGGACTACCTGTATAAAGGTAGTTATGGTAGTTTGCCATATGCCAGCAAATTTGGAAAACACAAGAATGGCCATCAGATTGGAAAAAATCAACTTATATCCCCAAACCAAAAAAGGGAAACACTAAAGAATGTTCAAACTATCGAACAATGGCACTTATTTCACATGCCAGTAAGGTAATGCTCAAGATCCTGCAAGGTAGACTCCAACAATTCATGGAGCGAGAATTGCCAGATGTACAAGCTGGGTTTATAAAAGGCAGAGGAACTAGAGACCAAATTGCCAATATCTGCTGGATAATGGAGAAAGCCAGGGAGTTTCAGAAAAACATCTATTTCTGTTTTATTGACTATTCTAAAGCCTTTGACTCTGTGGATCATAACAAATTGTGGCAAGTTCTTGGTGGTATGGGGATACCAAGTCATCTAGTCTGCCTCCTGAGGAATCTGTATAACGACAAAGTAGCAATGGTAAGAACAGACCACGGAACAACGGACTGGTTTATGATTGGGAAAGGAGTTCGGCAGGGTTGTATACTCTCACCCTACCTATTCAACCTGTACGCAGAACACATCATGCGACGTGCTGGGCTTGATGAATCCAAGGCTGGAGATAAAATCGCTGGAAGAAACATTAACAATCTCAGATATGCAGATGATACCACTTTGATGGCTGAAAGCGAGGTGGAGCTGAGGAGCCTTATGATGAAGGTGAAAGAAGAAAGTGCAAAAGCTGGGTTGCAGTTAAACATCAAAAAAACCAAGATTATGGCAACCAGCTTGATTGATAACTGGCAAATGGAGGGAGAAAACGTGGAGGCAGTGACAGACTTTGTATTTCTAGGCGCAAAGACTACTGCAGACGTTGACTGCAGGCAGGAAATCAGAAGACATTTACTTCTTGGGAGAACAGCAATGACAAATCTTGATAAAATAGTTAAGAGCAGAGACATCACACTGACAACAAAGGTCTGCAAAGTTAAAGCAATGGTATCCCCCATAGTAACCTATGGCTGCGAGAGCTGGACCATAAGGAAGGCTGAGCAAAGGAAGATAGATGCTTTTGAACTGTGGTATTGGAGGAAAATTCTGAGAGTGCCTTGGACTGCAAGAAGATCAAACCAGTCCATACTCCAGGAAATAAAGCCAGACTGCTCACTTGAGGGAATGATATTAAAGGCAAAACTGAAGTACTTTGGCCAAATAATGAGAAGACAGGATACCCTGGAGAAGATGCTGATGCTAGGGAAAGTGGAAGGCAAAAGGAAGAGGGGCCGACCAAGGGCAAGATGGATGGATGATATTCTGGAGGTGACAGACTCAACCATGGGGGAGCTGGGGATGGTGACGGCCGACAGGAAGCTCTGGCGTGGGCTGGTCCATGAGGTCACGAAGAGTCGGAACGAATAAACAACAACAACACCTGTATAAAGCAGAAGAGCCACTCCACATTCCGGGCCAAATTTGTAACCTTTTTTTTTCATGGCAGCACATCCTAAGTTTCTGATCCTTCCTAAAGTATCCAAAATTGTAGGGAGATAAAGTGAAGTCACTAGGAGGGAGTAGATCAGTCTGAAAAGTTTAATTCAACAAAGGATTTTGTTGAACAGGAAGTTTCCAAATGACAAAACAATCCTTTCTGTAATGTATTTGCTATATTGCTCAGTTGTGCTCTGTATGTATGAGGCTGAAGTTCTGAGTTTAGGATTAGTGGCTTTAACAAGCAGGTTCTCTCCAGAGGTTTGTTATCTTGCTTGAGCAGCTTGTCTGCTTTGTGTGGCTGCACGAAATTTGTCCGTTGCAGCACTACACCCACTTTTTTTAAAAAAGTTCTGAAACAGGAGAAAAGAGAATGTATGAACCCTTTTGACACAGTGAGAGAGAGAGGGGGGGGGAAGGGGGGGAAAGGGGGGGAAGGCCAGTAAACATGTTAGGAATAAGGAGTGGAATTTGTCTCCTGTACAATTTCCCCAGATAACCATTGCCTTTGAACCATTTGGCTATTTCCTTTTATCTGTAGAGCACCAGAGGCAGTATCAGATAAGCTAGCATTGCTATTTCTGATGGATAAATCAGAACCTTTATTTAGATTTTATTTCCTGTGCTTCGAATCATGCAGGCTTGTTTGGTATTCCACAATCTGTGAGCACTGAATAGGTTAAAAATGGAAACAAGCTAAAAGCTGTTTTTCTCTGCCTGAAAAATCTACTGATGTAGGATGAAATTAAAGGCTATAAATAGAGCCCGTCCCTTCAGCTTCATCGTGGAAGCCTCGGCTGTGTGCTAGGATTAGAAGAAGACAGAATGGATTTCTCTGTGGCGTCAGCAAGAGCCAAGGCTTATGCCCACTGTGCACATTGTATTGTTCATTTCTCCTGGGCCTTTGTGGGGAAATTAAATCCTTTCTGATGCCAAAGATGTAAGCAGCAGAGGCAGCTTTGAACAGAACATATGCATTACAAAGCAATTTTGCACAGTGGCATGCAGCACCTCATGGTGAGGCCATGGTGTTCAGCATCAGCCCCAGCTGCACTTTAGTATTGCCAGGAGCAGCGCAACCGGGATCACAGGAGTCTCCTGGGATTTCCTGGCTCCAGGCTTTAGCTGGTCTCATTCATCACTCATCAGCAATGTTCATTAGTGCAGCAATGTTCTGAGGTCACCCTGGTGCTGGAGGGAAAACCATGCTTCCCCCACCCCCACCCCCACCCCGCAATAATGGTCTCATAACTATCAGAGGTACTGGGTTTGGGTTGAGATGTCTTTATTGAGTTAAAGCCCCGAAGTGTTAACTGTGGATGGAAATGAATGATCTCAAGAATCTGACTAGAAATGAGTCTTCTGTGTTTTACACATAAGGGGAAATTCAAGGTTGACATGACTTCAGCTGTGACAGATTTGTCTGCAGGTTTGTGTGTATCTTCCCTTTCCAACTCCAAGGCACTAACTGGATTTCTTTCCGTCTTAAACACATCTCAAAGCGATCTCAGAACTGGTGTAGAGTTCACTGTACTGCTTGATGAAACTGTATTTTGGAATCACAGTTTTTTTGGGGGGTTAGAACTTAATGCCAAGTTTCTGTGAAGAGTACCATCAAGTGCTAATGATTTAACAAAGGAACTAGATGTTTTCTACAGTACTCAAAGTACTGTGCTATCATTAGTAGCTATACTTAAACTACAAGGACAACTGATGAGTTTCTTTTTAAGGCTGTCAGTTTACAGGGAGAGAAGAGAATACATCATGTTAGGATTCGCAAATAGCACTGAATAGAAAAATATGAATAGGAAGTAAAAATTTCATTTGAATTGTGGTTTAATTGTGTTTGGATACTCTGCAAATTACAATCACATCATTTAAGCACTGTGATTTACAGTAGGAAAAGGAAAAGGCATAGCTCAGCAACATTTCTCAGTACAGAAATGTGAGAAATAAATAAAAACATGCACTCATGTGTAACTCAGGGTTTAATCCCTGGTGACCTCCAAGTAGAAACAAACAGCAAAACGTACAAAAGAGTGGTGCAGCGCACCTTGTGTGCCAAGGTGGTGCCATGTGGTTGTAATAGTCTGTTGGTTGTTTCTGAGATGTTTTTGATGTATGGTAGTGTTATCTTTTCCCTACGCAAACCATTTTACCCAAACCAACTAAAGCTCTTCAAAACATTTTAAGTAAACCAAAAGACCCAGTAGCCCAAGAAGAAAAAACAGGAGTTATCTACAACATACAGTGTAAGGACTGTAACAGCCACTACGTAGGACAGACAGGCAGAAGACTAGCAGAACGCATCCACGAACACCAACTAGCAGTCAGAAGACACGATGAAAACTCCTTAATCTCACAACACATAGACAGACTCAACCATAGTTTCAGCTGGGAAACTGTGAGCATCCTAAACCAAGCCAAATCCAAAAATGCTAGAGAATTCCTGGAAGCTTGGCACTCAGACAAATCAGCCATCAATAGAACTCTACATTGGAGAAACCAAACAACTTTTGTACAGGAGTATGGCCCAACACAGGAGAAGTAACACCACAGGACCAGAGTCAGCAGTTTATCTTCATCTAAAGGAAAAAGGACACTCAACTGAGGACATTAATGTTTACATTTTAGACAGAGAAGATAGGTGGTTTGAGAGAGGGGTCAAGGAATCCATTTATGCCAACTTGGAAAATCCTTCCTTGAATAGAGGTGGGGGCCTCAGGCACAATCTTTCCCCCATCTTCCTCCCTGCTTTGTCTTCTGTGCCTAGGAAGATTAAGACCATTTCACAAGCTCAACAGCAGCATGGTGATCTTAACGATCCTCCTTTAGATGATAAAAGGACTTAAAATAACATCTCAATATAACCATGACCTAGCCCCAGGTGTAAGGTCACACAGCTACCTAGAAACATATTTAGGATTCCCTTACTAACTTTGCTCAGACTGAAGAAGCTTCTTGGATAAGGAGCGAAACGTTTCCACTGAGAAAATAGAAATCCAGTTGACATGATTCAAGCTACAGACAATTCCACCTGGATGACTGAGAACCTTCATAGACATACAGCCATCAATAGACACATAGAGATAAACCACATTTACCCACCATTCAAAAGAGACAATAAAAAAGCTAAGAAGGAAACAAAAAGACCAGAACACATCTTCTCCAGCAGCCAACACCCAGATAAGCAGGGTTTAACACCAGGCAAATAATGAAGCAGAAAAAAATAATCCCAAATCAAGGAACTACCAAGGAGAAAACCACACCCCCACCAACACTGGTAGGGCAAGCTACTGTATATAAACAGGGAGCCAACCCCACACTTACTAGTACTGATGATATTACCTAGTCAGGTAATGAAATGTCTGCAAGCAAACAACCAAGCTCAGAGAGCACCAAGGCTCTGCATATCAATGTACTGTTCAAAGGAAAAAAATGATTTAAAAAATCCATTGTGTCAACTTTGGGTGCACTCAAAGTTAATATTAAGATTGTGCTTATAATATTTCACTAAGATTGCCCAAATATAATTCATGTATCAGCAAGGCAAACAGGAGTTGACCAGAAAAACAGATGAAGAATGCCATTCTGTTGTAATCAGAAATATACAGAGCAATCTTTGGAAAATGACTTGGCTCACCACTGCAATATTCCCTTGCAGTCAGTAAATACTGACAGTGGTAAACTAAATATTCATCATACAGATAATTTTTGAAGTTCTGTTCTAGGCAAACACATTCTCTCTGTCTCTCTCTCTCACACACATCCACATTTGCATCAATATGCATATTGGTCTTCTGTAAGGAGAGAATGGACAGTGTGGATCCTCAAGGGACAATTGTGACAAAGGAGTAGTTTTCAGCTTCTTTTTATGTCACAGTCAAAACATTGATCCATGTTCATCCAATAGACTACTGACTGGTTCAGTATGAAAAGATTGTATCATAATATATTTGTGGTATGAAGTATCCTATTCACTTCAAAAAGTCTGAGGACTGAGAAAATTACACATCAGTGCTCATTTAAAAACCACACACAACTTTCCACTTGCCAGACATTATGGTGTTCAGTAAGATTTATAAGCTTGACAACTAAGTGTAGACTAGTCCACACTATCGTGTTCCCCATAACTACTGGAGGAGGCTCTTGTGAATCCCTTGGACTGAAGTGTTGAAGCGCATAAAACAGACATGTCACTAGAAGGAAAAATAACAAAACTTAGACTTAGTTAATTTCGTCATGTCATGAGATCAACTTTGTTGGAGAAAGATGTTATGCTTGGAACGGTCAGTGGCAAAAGACGAGGACGCCAAAGAACGCGCTGGTTGGATTTAATCAAAGCTGACACAGGCCAACATTTAAAGCAAGTGAAAGAAGCTGTACAAGATTGAAAATCATGGAGCGAGCTGGCTTATGAAATCGCCAAGGGTCGGATATGACTGAATGGATAATTTGATTCGATTTGAAGATTTATACATGAATATACTGTACAATCAAGTATGTCTACATTTAGTCACAGAGCATAATGGGCCAATAACAAGAGAAAATAGCTGAATGGTTGCTAGCTAATATTTGTAAGTATCTTGGATACCCTTTCAGTGGATACCAACATTTAGGTTAAATTGCCTCTGAGATGTCAATTTGCTGGATGGGGTTTGGTGTAGAGAAACAAAACTGTTAGTAGAATTGTTGCTTTGATTATGATTATTTGGTGGCAGAAGCAGACGAGTGGTGATTTTGTTCTCTCAACTGGAAGCAAATTAGGATCTATCTGGACTAATTCCCACTGTAGGGATCCATACAGCCCTTTTGAAATATAATTCGTGATAGGTGTTTTGCTGCCCTTTTTGTAGGAATCTGCTTCCAAAATCTAGCATGTTCTGCTTATGTTCTATATAACTCAAGTATTACAAGAATGTGCCCAGTGTGTTTTCATACAAAACAAATAAAACCCTGTAGTGTTATCCCTAAACCTTTACTGCTAGACACTAGAATGCAAGAGTAGGCAGATGTGCTTTCCTTTGGCTACCATATATCAGCATATATAATATTACAGCATATATAATATTATAGCTCACATGCATAGTGTAAACCTTTTTTATTTGAGCAGTTCAAGACCTCCAGAAACACACAGAACATTTCCAATATTTGAGGGCCTCCAACTATAGTACAAATACAGTACAAAAATGAAAACAACACTAGAACGAAAAAAATGACATTAGAAGATTTTAAAGTAAAATAATTAGCAAGTGTCCAGGTTTAAGATCCTTATCAGGTCCTTGTCACTACGGATCTTTGAACTAGAGATGCCAGGTATTGAACATGGAATTTTGGAAAAACTACAAATACAAGTTGGTCCTTGTAACCTACCAAATCTGACTGTTCTAGCAAGTACCAAACCCCTAATTCTTCAGGCAGAGTTCACAGTGCTGTTATTGGTAACCTTTTGTGGACTTGGTTGCAATTCAAGATGCTTTCTGGTGTTACCGGAAACCCTTGCAGTAGGAATATAATGAGGTTTCCTTTCTTCATGCAGGGATTTGATGCCAGTTTTTACCAACACAGTGTTTTCCCTCTGTCATAGGAAGCATATCTCAGGATAAGGAATTATTTCTCTCTTTAATCATTTTGATCAGAGTTCCTTTGCCCCAGAGGATTTTTTTTATCAGTAGAAATGTTTGGGTCTATGCATTTCTAACATATTTAGAAATTGATTTTGAAAATTTCAGCATGTTATAAATATATAGCACTGGAGCTAAAGTTTCAACATTATTGTAGCCTTTCAATATGGAAGCAAAATTTATTACTCCAGGAAAAATTAACTAGCCCATTTGGCCAAATGTAACTATTTTGATCATGTGTGACCTAAATTGTTTTTTGTTTTTGTTTGGTAAAATGCCTCTCCCTGGTCACCTGGAGAAAATTCATACTTTACTACCATACTATAGGTTCCAAATTGAAGGCTGGATACAGTCCTGGGACTGAGATTATACTGTATATATCTGCTATTTTCTCCCTGCTTTTCTGATTTTTTCCCCCAACTGATACACAGTACCCCATGGCTCTTGGAGGTTACTGAACATACGTAAGCTCAAGATAGTTATTTTGTGGACAGGGAAGTCTTCCTTTTCATATATTGTGTTCTCTTGCGTACTATTCATTCCAACATTCAGAGATATTTCTCTCTTAATTCCTATTTGACTCCACTGCTTCTGACATTCCATTACTTCAGTTAGCAATGAGACGGAGTAGGTTGCTCCTACCAGGATCTGCTGCACTGTCCATCCAACCTTTCAGAGAAATGTCCTTGTCTATGTTTCCCAGTGGCAGGGAACAGTAGTCTTGTCATGCTGCTAACCCAGACACAACCCCAAGCATCAGAGTATACAGTTCCAAAAATAGGAAAGGCATCTCCATGCTCATAGTCTTTGGGGTTTTTTTAAAAAAATCCTCTGTCAGTAAGGGCCACAGTATTACTTCTGTTGTTCCCTGGCAATACCATTTATTGCATGTGCTACTTTGCTTGCTTTCTTCCTTTTTTAAAAGGGGGAATGCATTTTTCATATGAGAATATTAGACTAACAGTTAATCATCTGAAGACAATTTTTGTGTCTTATTCTTCCAGTTGCATTGCACCTTATCTCCACGGAATTATGCAGGAATGCATCCACTGACCTTGGGCTAAAGTTCTCCACAAACTCTCATGCAGGGTTTTGTTTGGCTTTTGAAATCAGGATGCATTCAAAGATAGAGACACCCAACTAATTTTGCATCCTGCCAGTTTGAATTTGCTTATACTGCGGTGGCTTAATTTGCAGCCAAGAGAGATTAGAATGACTGGAACATGTACACCGGGTAATCAAATAATTCTTAGAAGTATGATGCTTGAAATGCAGGGTAGATAGTGAAAAATGTGTATAGCATGTATATACACTTACACTCTTCTTGGACACAATCCAACCAAAGGTACAGTAGTGAGAGTAAGAATTTTTGTTGCTTTGTCTGCAGTGTTGCTCTATTTTCTGTGCTTCTGAGATATACAACTTATATTCAGGGAGAGTGATGAGGAAATAGCTGTGATAATATGTTGTCATTGACTGTACTAATAGAACATGATGCTTCCTATCTTCTCCCATCTGTATATGAGGAAAGTGTTCAGACAGGTCCCTGGGACAGGTTGCAAACCAAAGAAATTGCAAAGCAGATGGATATTGAGCAGATAAGCATTAATCTGCCCTGGGAGAGGATTAATCAGGTGAAAGATGGCTCTGAATGTGTGTCTGCATGATTGGGTGGGTGGGGGATGGTGGGCAGCTGGTTCTTTTGTTGTCTTTCCAGGTCCTGGTTTTGTATTCTTTGTTTTTGTACTGTGATATGAAAAAAAAACCCTGCTGGCAGTTTAATCATCTAATTTCCACTGACCATCAAACACCTGGCAAAGAGGGCTGTATGATAAGAATCTGTGTAATATTTATTACCCTTCTTGTAAAAGGTTTAAAGAAGTGTTGTGTTCTACTCTCAGATATCATCATCATTACTACCTTATTCTGGATCTAGACATTTTCAGGAATTAAATAATATTCTTAAAATTTTGAATAGTGGAAAAAGTTAGGAAATTGTTTCTAAATGGGCTGGCCACAATGAGGAGACAGTTGGTAGAGGGAGAGAAATCTTGTTGAAATAAATGGGGTTACTTAGGTAAATTTCTGTTCGGCTAGACCAAGTTTGAGGAAATGTTTGCTTGTTATTTATTGACTTACCCCCTCAGGATAATCTGACAAGAGACAGGCTGACAGGGAGCCAGACTGAAGCAGAGGTAGATGAGATGAAAAAGCAACAGAGTCAACCCCACAGTTTAGACCAGAGCTTTCCAAACTTTTCATGTTGGTGACACACTTTTTAGACATGCATCATTTTGCGACACACTCTTACAGCAGGGCACAAGGCAGGCACTAGGACCTGCGTGGAATCACAGCAGGTTTGGAGGCAGCAGGGCACAAGGCCGGCACTAGGACCTGCGCGGAATCCTGGCAGGGCTCGGAGGCAGCAGCAGCTGCGACACACCCAGACACTGCAGCCGACACACTAACGTGTCCCGACACAGTTTGGAAAGCTCTGGTTTAGACTGAGGAGTTGTGCAAGTAGACCAGTTTTAGGAGGAGTGCTACAAGTAAGCCTGGGGTCACAGTTCCCCACCCTTACTTACGGTGTGTAGACATGTATACATTGAATATACACACCTGAAAAGGGGACACAACAAAGATACATTCTGGGGGAAGGAGTGGAGAGGTTCACCTGTATTGATTTATTTCAAGAATCAACCCTACTGAAGCTAAGTCAAGTATTCTGGAGGTTTAAGCGGCAGGTGGCACTTCTCAGTCTTCAGCATCTTAGTGTTACTGAAACTGCTCTCTGTGACTTCAATCGCACATGTTTGTAAACAAGAATCTATATGTGTACTATTAGTAGGATTTTTGGTTAAATTGTGGTGCGTGAGCACTGTAGACTACATACAGTAGCTCACCATGAACACCTTTTTAAAAAAACCTTTAAAAACTATAAAGAATGCAAGGTTTCATTCTACCACAAACGTTTTCAGAGGGGATGGATTCCTACATTACCTGTAGCATTAAACTAAAACTCAGTCCCATTATAGTTCCTAGCAGCTGAGAAGAGCAAAAGAAACCAGAGGCAGAAAGTTATAGTTTTAAAAGATTGTAATAGGACCTTTGAGTCATGACAAGTTGAGGGCATTATTTAAAGGTTGTCTAAGTGGCAGGTAGACAGTTCTTAGCTTTGCAAATTGTGCAAGTACCTGCCCCGTACCATCAGCTTTCAAATGGCACCTTGCTAGTGAATGTTGCTTCAGCTGTTTTGTGAAAACATGGCAATAATTGCAGCTTTCTGTTGCCATTGGCCTTCATCCTTTGTGATTCATGTGCTCAGAAAGTTATAATGAGGCCTCTTCCACCTATTGGCAAGAATGTAGTAAACTTGCACATATTTCACCACAAAGATAGAACAGTGATGTTATCAAAAGATGTTTTCTTTAAAATATGCTTTGGGTAATTGAAGTAGGTTGTCAGCTTAATCTTTATTTTACCTGGTTATCTTAATTTTGTTTTGTTTCATCATATACTTTTGTCTAAAAACTTGATATGGTACATAATTTTTTTTCTGTATTTAACTTCCTTCTGCATCATGTTGGGGAAAAAAAGATGCTGTTTACCTATTTGGTTTCCTCATTTAGTAAAAGTGAAACAAATTTAGTGAATAGACATTGTTGTTTTTTGCTTTTAATCCCACTACAGCTAAACAAGAATAGGATAATAAACATCCCACTCCCTTCACCATTATCTTTTGTTAGTGGCAAAATTGAGAGCACTTTTTTAGTGCTAGGTTCAATGTAAGTGGGAGGATTATTTCTAAAGTAGCTTCCCTTCCCTTCCCTTCCCTTCCCTTCCCTTCCCTTCCCTTCCCTTCCCTTCCCTTCCCTTCCCTTCTTCACAGTAATTAGACAGGTCAGTGTCCTTCCCATTTTCCAGCAGAATCAGCAGCTATTATTCTGAGAGATAAGTCCTGCCACTACCATACAAGCCCTCTCCAAAATTTTTGCATATTTTATTATCTTGTCTTGTGGTTGCTGAATTTCTTGGTGATTGTTTTATCACATTGGTTTATTGTTCTTTTTTGTGTATAGCCCTCCGTAGCTCCAGGAGGGCCCCAGCACACCATTTCTGGCCATCAGCACTCAAAGGTAATTCAGCAGTAAAATGACCAAATTTTGGCACATGATGAATGATGATGATTCAGAATTAAGAGCAGGAATGGGAACTCCCATTCCCCATCATCCACTCAAGAAGTAAACTCTTTTTTCATCTGTTTTCAGTCTTGGGGTCATTTTGGATGTGTTTGGAATGAGAACAGGGACCCATTCTTCAAAACAAATTGCTCCTATTCCCATTCTTAATCTCTCCATATCTGAACAACACACTCAAATTGACCCAACTCCCTAACATTGGGAGGGTGGATGATTTTATTGTCTTCTGCTCCTATTTCTACCCTTAAAACCCCAAACATTCCATGAAAGGAAAAGGCAGAAAAATTGCAGCTCCCATCCTTCCATCATGTCACTAACCTGTGGCTCTTTGGAAGGTTGTAGACCCCCCAGTCCTTCAAATATTCCTTTTTCCTCTTCTACCATGTTTTAGAGGTCATCTGAAATGTCATCCTCTAAATTGTACAGATTGGAAAAGAATGCTGGAGGGCAATCTGGCTTGCTTTTGCAAAACAGTTCAGATCTATTCTTCATATTATCACATACGGCTTGAGCTAACCAAATTAAAACTTGGCTTTCTTGTTGTCCATTTGTTATTTAAACCAATAAAGTATAGAAAGTATACATTCAGATAAAAAGTTAACAGTCTGAATCAGTTAATTTTTTTCTCCCTATCTGATGGAACAAGAAGGTTCATAGTGAATCATGTTTAGTTTTTTTCTGATAGCCTAGTGTCCTTGGTCCATGATTTTGGATTAATTTCATATTCTTAATTGTGAAGGATTAATTCTCTTCAACTTTCTATGAAAGGAACAAAGTGCTGGTGGTGCTCTGTGTGCATGTTATAAGGAGCATTTTTCAAAGGATACGTTCTTCCTCTAAATGTTTATAGGTTCTGAGTGTCCAAATGTTCTTTTACAGGTTTCCTGTGGACAAACAGTTTGCCAGAGTTTGAAGTGGCACATGAGTTGAAAAATAAATTCGTATGAGGTATCAGGTTATTAAAATAAATGGCTCATGCTGGGAAAATAAATTGACACCAGTGTGTACTCAAGTAGAAATATTTGCAAACTTGCCCTTAGCTATGGATTCCAGCCAACATACACACACTTTTGCCAATAAGAAATACTTATATTCTCCTTTCACCACTATCAAGTTGTTGTTTCTGCTGATAATTCAGAAACTAAAGCCATTCATTTATATTTCTTGTCTATAAGAGTAGCCTTTTATTTATCTCCTCCTGTGTTCTGAGAGTGGTCTAATTATCAGCCACTAATTCTAAGAGAATTAGGGGAAAAAACCCAGGTTTTGGGTTTTGTTTTGAATGAGGAAATGTTGACAAATATCAGATTTACAAAAAAACCTTGAAAATGCACCACAATTGCCTATTTAATAGCTGTACCCCAAACATGCTGATGAGAACAGACTGGGTCCAAAACAGCCCTTCCCTTCCCTTCCCTTCCCTTCCCTTCCCTTCCCTTCCCTTCCCTTCCCTTCCCTTCCCTTCCCTTCCCTTCCCTTCCCTTCCCTTTCCTTTCCTTTCCTTTCCTTTCCTTTCCTTTCCTTTCCTTTCCCTTTCCTTATTGTTAAGCCAATTTGCTATCCCCCAAAAGTCCTTGCTAGAACTATCATGGATAAAAATAATGTACTGCTAACATTTCCTTTAAGAGCAGATTCAAGTGGTTGACTGTCAATCTGTTTGTGAGCAAAACATGGCTACCACAGAATAAGTGTAGAAACACAAAGCTTTGTACATTTAAAATATTTTTTAAACTCTTTCTAAAGTGGCCTGAGAAGAATTTAGGAGCTTTCAGAAATTACACCACTGACAATCATTGAAATCTTCTGAAACAAGAGCTTTCAGATTAACATCTCTTTCCCAACCCAGGAAACAGAAACCCTGCCTTTACTGATATTTTTTCTTGGAATCAAGGGAATATATGCTGCTGACCAGTCACAGTTATAAGAAGACTCTGTTTTTCACCCTATAGGCCAGCCTTTCTCAACCTTTTGACCCTGGAGGAACCCTTGAAATATTTTTCAGGCCTCAGGGAACGCCTGCACATTCAGGCTCAAATATAGGCCACAAGTTACAAAATTAATTATATTCGTTTCACGTGTAGGCCTGTATATATGCATTAACAGTGTTCTTAAACTAAAAATAAAGAATGAAACTTACCTCTTTAATGTGAAGTTGCTTGAATTTGAAATAATTTTTAAATAAATTGTGATCTCCCAGGGAACCCCTAGTGACCTCTCGCAGAACCCTAGGGTACCATGGAACCCTGGCTGAGAAACCCTGCTATAGGCAGTTCTCAACTGAGCTTTGGAATAAGAAAAAAAATAGCACAATAGGAAGTGGACAAGCTCAGACTGTGTGAATCTAGTCATTAAGAATATTGTTGAAATCAGTGGAAACAGAGTGATTGTATTCACTTATTGTGAATCACAATATGACTTATTGGTTTTCAGTTAGCATGTTCTATGAACTCAGACTTTGTGAATTGTAACTGGTATGTGACTTACTGTGATGTGTTGATCATTGGGCTGGTCATGTGTCCATGGGCATATCCAACCATGTGTGCATCATGATTAAAATAACCAAGACTTAGCATATTGCATAAACTGAGCCAAAATGGTGGTTTGTTGCAAAAATGGAGATTCTCTAGGCACTCCATGTGTGTCATAGTTTTAGTTCTCCCATCATAGCTAAACTGGCAATCGCCCCCCCCACACACACACACACTCACCAGTTGTCTCTACAGCGTCTCTGATCAGACCACTGCAGATGTGAATAAGATCTACAACTTCAACAAGAAAGATATGAAAAGAGTGCTGTAGCTTGATCATATTAGAATTCCCTGGAAGTTCTGCCAGCTTGCTAAGTTAAAACTTTTATGGCTAGAATAATTCAACCACAAGTGAGTTAAACTGATAATTTTTGAGCCAAGATGGTGATTGCTTGCCAGAATCTTCACATTTGGCCATTTCTATCTTTTAAAAAGGGAATACAAATATTTAAATACCCACAGGCAGGTATGTGCTAATACAGAATAGCACAGGGCATTAAAAGGATGGTTTCCATCATTACTCCCTGTGTCTGCCTGCTGGCACAAAATATGTTACACTGCCAAACTTCTTGTTCCAATTACAAATGCCTGTGATGCATACCTATTAAGATACTGGGGAATACATGAGCTCCATTGACTGAACTCAAACTTTACTTCAGACAGTTTTTGAGGTGCCAAGAGGCTTCAACAAATATATGCTAATATGAAATGAATGGAAACTTTGTAATGGTGCCACATTCACAGGAAGACCTGGAGAAAGTTTGGGAGTGAACAGCCTAAGAAGAAATTATGTATATTGTCCATTTAATAATCAGCGTAGACACTAATTATGCAGGCAAAAGATAAAATAGTTTATCTTGTAAATAGTCTATAATGTTCCCCATTTTGTGATTTTTCTTAAAAATAAAATGGCTTATTTCTGTTTAAAGATTGGGAGGTTGAGAATATAAAGGCTATTTTTGCCAAGAAGTGCATAGAGAGTATAATGTCTCACCCCATATAAGAATGAGAAAAAGAAACTTAATTGTTGCCATAGATGCCAGAAGGAAAGCAAAGTGCTTCTTCAGTGGCTAGCAGGTTGGGAGGGAAGGTGCGAAAGAGCTGAAACAAATGATATAAGTGAAGGTGGTAAATCAGGTAGATCAAGGGCTTGGTGTAGAGGTGAAAGTGCTGGACTAGGAACTAGGAGACCATGAGTTCTAGTCCCACCTTAGGCATGAGAGCCGGCTGGGTGACTTTTGGCTAGTCAGTTTCTCTCAGCCCAACCCACCTCACAGGGTTGTTGTTGTGGGGAAAATAGGAGTTGGAAGCTGAGTTGTACAAAATAAAGGTGGGATATAAATCTAATACATACTGTAAATAAATGAGGAGAAATCCAAGCTAGAGGATAGCAGAGGATCCAATGGACTTCATTGAAAAGAAAAGGAGATCAGGAGGAAGACAAGGATGGAAAAATGTCCAATGAAGTAAATAATATTATTTAAAAGTTTTAAAATGAACATTTTTTCTCACAAAAGACAAACTTTGAAAAAGAAATAAATTCCTTGTATTTTCCCAGATCCCCATATCATCTTGTATTCATTTGTGGACATTTTTTCACTCAGTTGTAGAAAACTCTTTTTTATGCATGGCTTTAAACAAAAGGTAGGCTAGAAATGCCTAATAATAGTTGCTCAAATGACATTTTTAATTTTACAGTTTAATTCCTTTATAATTATATCCAAGAACTCTTTCAATGTTCTTGTGACTTTGCTCTTTTCATGAAAGAACTAAATCACATGAAGAGGGCATAGTGACACTTCTAAGTCTATCCTGAAGCAGATTTGCCTGAGCTGGGCAACTCCCAGAATTCTCAGCAATGGCCATGTTCTCTGAGGAACATGGCCATTGGAATTCAGTTTCACATATCTAGAGAATCCCAAGTTTGGGAAGTCTGCCTTAAAGCAGACTGCCCAACCTGAGAGCCTCCAGGCAAGGCCTTTGGACATAGTAGCTGGGAATTCTGAAAATGGGATTCCTACTGCATTTGGAAAGTGCTAGGTCGGACTGGAAGTAGCTGCGTTAGAAGGAAGCTTGTGCCTTTAAAGTCAGCAATGGCTTCCTTTCCAACAATATCTAGGTATAACTGATGGTCTTATGGAAAATATTTCTGTTCTGATACCTTTCTACTCTGTTCAGCTTTTGTAGTAATGTCAGAGATTACTAGGAAGGGAACAGGAGAGTTGATACAAGGATATCCATGGGCTTTGGCAGCCTGGCTTCCTTTAAGAGGGCTTGTTCAGAACTTAAGACTTCCATTAACCTGGAAATTCTCAATCAGCCCCCCCCCCCTCTCTCTCTCTCTCTCTGTGTGTGTGTAGTTCCTTTTCCATCTGATTTTTTAATGTCATTATTTCTGGTTTTCTATCTTCTCACTGTTGGAAATGTCACTTTGTTTATTTATCAGCAAGCTTGCTTGGAGAAGTTTATTAAATGTGATGTGGAGATTCTGACATACCAGGGGTTGAAGAGAAAAATGAATTTGATGGCTGGGTTGGCAAAATGTGCCTCTTTGTATGGGTGGATTTGATTGCACAATTTCTTATTTAGGAAAATTACTTCCCAAAAGGCATGGTGTGGGTGGGTGGATGGTGACGGTTTATGAACAGAGGGAAGCAAAGATTTGGCTGGCTGACTATATGGGTTAAACGCAAAGCAGGGGGAGGGGACTCTGCTTTGCTTGAACCTGTATCCTAATGCATCCATTCAACACACCTGTTGCACATGGGATATGTTTAAATAGAGTATAGCATTTCTGAACTGGGAATATTAAAATGACTCTCTGCCTCTAGGGTGTTCAGATTCCTCATCAATGTTATTTGCAAATTATTTCAGCTGCTACTTAGTGTGACCTGCAAAATTGCACAATGGTGACCACCTTCTGAAATGTTTGCGGACCTTTGTCTTCAAGGTACAAGCTTCCCGGAGACATCTAGCTGAACTTTCCCAAGGATAGAATGCTACAATTGTATTTTGAATTTATTTTCATACTGATGTTCTTACATATAAGTTTCACTGCTACTCTTCAGTAAAAATTAATAGAGCCATTTGTCCTTTTCCAGAGTTTAAGCAGAAGGTGAGATTTTTCCTTTATCCCAAAGAGGCTTACTTTAAGGATACAAAGATCCACATGTACAAATATGTTTGAGTTACATTGCCCCATTAAATTATGTCAGACAAGACAGACAGTTGCATGGAAAGTCTCAGGAAAATACATAACTATTCTGCTCCATAGGATGATTTCTGTGCTTAAAAAACAAAACAAACATCCTACCATATATTTGTGCTGTGATCATCCCATTCTGTTCTGGCTTTTTTTTTTTTTCTATGATGAAATCTTGCGGATAGTAACCAAATTGCAGTTGCTAAAATTTGGGGAGTAGGAAGGAAGTTGCAGGATTTTTTCTGTAAACACACCATGTTTTTTTTTCCAGGGGCAACTTAGTATAACATTCCACTCCTGAGGATTGTATTCCAGCATGTTCATCAGAACAGCAGCTTTCTCAACTTGTTCACGATATGAAACGATGGCAAACATGTTTCTTCTTGCACGCTGGTTTGGAAAAAACAATAATCACTCTTTGGGGATGTATGTATCATTAATGGAAATTCTCTGAAGATTCCTTTATGAGAAAGCTTTGCAAGACACTTTCTGGAAAGAAGAGGTCCTTTCTCTCATGGGCAACATTGCATTTTCCAAAATGTTGCTAGTATTGGTTATCTACCATTGATATCCATGTCCCTATACAGTGGAATATAATCCAAGCTTACAAGATGGTTCATAGTATCCAGTGGGAGAAAAATAACTGTTTTCTGAAGGCTTTCTGTAAATTGTGTTTTCCATAAGCCCTACCAAAATCCAAAGTGAACATATACATTATATCAGAGAGGGGTTTTGCAGAAATGCTAGAATTGCCCTGGTGACTACTATGTTAAATGTGGCAGTCTCCCTACGTTGAGAGATAAACCGGTGTGTTTTTGTGTGTAAAGAGAATCTTTTTTTAAAACTAAGCTTAACATTAACTGGAGATTTCTCACACAAAGGCTACATTTGAACAAAGTCATCAAATTAGGTCCTCTCATTTAAACTGCATTAGCTAGACATCTCTGGAAAGTTGACCAATTATTTGCTGAGGTAAAACAGTTCCAGAGCTCAGTTCTTTCAGATAAGGACTCTGTGGTCCTTCCTCACTTCAGTCGCTTGAACCTAATTTAGAAAAGCCATTTTCTTCTCTTGCTGTCTTAGATGTTACTGGATTACAAGAAGAGAGAGGAAGGCAGATGCAGGCAGTGATTGTCACTGTAATGGAGAGGCCAACCCTGTCAGGATCTGACTGGAGCATGAAAAAGCATGACTGCTGTAGATTTGGATCAATAGAATGCTGAGGCTTACGTCCACTTTTCTGCATGTCTGAACTTTCCAGTCAAAAATCATTTCTCTCAAGCTGCATGTTGAACCATGCTGAAACATATTTGAAAATGGCAAAGTTCTCTACAGGTCCGGTGACTTAAAAAACAATTCCTTCTGTGGCAGCTCAGAATATGTCTGCGCTGGGATAAGGCAGCACAAAAAGAATATAAAAATTGTTCCCTAAAAATATGATGGACAGTTTAATACAAATGTTTATTTCACTCGCTTCATTAATGCAAACTTGAAGAGACTGTTTTCAAATGCCCTTGACTTATGGAGATTTTTCCAGATGTTTCTAGATGAACATTTTATTCTGCAATTGCTTCGACTTATTAGCAGAATTCTGTGGACATTCCAAATGGTGTTAACCTCCACTCATAACCATTTTGAGTCTTCCCACCTCTTCTATCTTTATTACTAGAAAAGGCCTTAAGATTATGTATCTGTCTGCTACAATCATGCATAGTTTGAAACTAGGAAGGGTTTTCCCTATTTTTTTAGGGTTAAGGTTTGTATTTCGTTTTAGTATCAGGAAAAAAAATCAGTAGAGGCTCAGAGGCTCACCGGACGTGTATTTTTCTAATAAGTAATTCATGTTTCATTTCTGAAGAATGTTGAGACCTCTACTATGTTGTTAAAACAATGGAGGAAGAATTTGCAATAGAATGGAAATTTTCACCAGGCCACATAAAAACAAAGTGCTAGAATAGAAATCAGTGATGGAAGGCGATTATATATTTTGCTTGTGATGATTATGAGAGAACTACTTTGCCATGTGCTGAGGATAAATAGTTTTAATTTAATTATAGACATTTATTTATTTATTTATTTATTTATTTATTTATTTATTTATTTTTCGAATTCATCACCGGCCATCTCTACAACAGTAGACTCTGGGCGGTTCAAGCTGATATAATTTGTCTGTGAAGTTTTTGTGACATGTACCATTATGACAGCAAAAGAATACTTCAAAATTGTTTTGAGAGGAAGAGGGAGGGAGAAAATTTCAAATTAAGCTAGTTTGTCAGGTTATACCCATTCTAAGGCTAATAGCATCAGTTTACCATGAGAACAGCTAAAGAGGATCCTCTCCAAAGCATTTGTTGAAAAGTTGAGGTTTCTAATTAGTACCAGTAACAGGAGAGACCATGAATTAATCCACGATTAGGAAGTGTACACATTTGTCAGATCATCTAGTCAGTCCTAGAAGCTAGGCTGTTGGAAGAAAAACGTAAAGGACCTCAAAACATTCAAGAGAAAATGATGCATATCATAAGTCAGTTCTGCAGTTTGATACTTACTTGAACAAAGAACTAAAAGCTAAAAAATTGATAAGGAACTAAACAAAGAACTAAAAACTAAATTGAGATAAGGAATGAGGAGTTTGGTGGTATGAGTTTTCTAAGTTCCAGCCTAGCAGATTCTAATCAGTGTCTACAAGTATATTAAGCCATCCTTAATGTGAACAATTTGCAATAAAGTGTTAAATTATATGTAATTTTTGATATTTTGCATAGAATCCCCCTTAAGTTTATAGCAGCCGCATTAATGCTAACTCTCTATTTAAAGAAAGAGTCCAGCTTTCAGCATTCTGAAGCAATTATAAAGAGCACCCAGAAATTCAAATTGTATTTATTTGTGACCCAGTTATTACTCTGGATATTTATGCTTTATTGGATTATCCCACAAAAAAGGGACAGGGGGATTGGGGCAAATAAATTAGAAGTAAAAGTGGGAAAGAAACAAAAGTTGCATTTCTAAATAAGACTCAGAACTGTGGAACTGGCTTCTGAGTGAAACTATTTAGATTTGGACTGTAAGAGGAGGCATGGGGGGGGGGGGACGACAGCTACTGTACCAAACATGGTGAAGATAGATGTGAGGGTTAAGAGATGAATGAAGAGATCTTTAAAGAAGGATTATATAATGATTTCAGATAACTACATTTAAAATTAATGCAACCTTTAAAGCCAAATCTTTGTAAAAAAAATATCATTGGCTGTTTGATCAGCCGAACTGCTGGAGTAATTGTTGACTCTAGGGGAAAGGTTGGTCTTCTCAGAGCTACTATCTAAGCTTCTTAAGAGCTCTAGGAAATAAGGATTTGAGGATTTTCAGGAAGCAAATCTTGAGACCCTAAGGGCATATTTCAGGATGGGCTGGAGGAGAGGGAGAATACCTCCAGTATTAAACTGAAACATATGCCAAATAAGATGCAGGTCATAAGTATGGACATAGATTTAGGAACAGTATTGAAAATATATGAGCTATGGTGATAAATCCTGGTGCCCTTTAATTCTTTATTTAAAAGAAAAATATGAGTGAAAGAGTTCTTCCCCCCCCATACACACCAATATACAGTGGGGCAAAAAAGTATTTAGTCAGCCACCAATTGTGCAAGTTCTCCCACTTAAAAAGATGAGAGAGGCCTGTAATTGACATCATAGGTAGACCTCAACTATGAGAGACAAAATGAGAAAACAAATCCAGACAATCACATTGTCTGATTCGGAAAGAATTTATTTGCAAATTATGGTGGAAAATAAGTATTTGGTCACCTACAAACAAGCAAGATTTCTGGCTCTCACAGACCTGTAACTTCTTCTTTAAGAGGCTCCTCTGTCCTCCACTCATTACCTGTAGTAATGGCACCTGTTTGAACTTGTTATCAGTATAAAAGACACCTGTCCACAACCTCAAACAGTCACACTCCAAACTCCACTATGGTGAACACCAAAGAGCTGTCGAAGGACACCAGAAACAAAATTGTAGACCTGCACCAGGCTGGGAAGACTGAATCTGCAATAAGCAAGCAGCTTGGTGTGAAGAAATCAACTGTGGGAGCAATAATTAGAAAATGGAAGACATACAAGACCACTGATAATCTCCCTTGATCTGGGGCTCCACGCAAGATCTCACCCTGTGGGGTCAAAATGATCACAAGAACGGTGAGCAAAAATCCCAGAACCACACGGGGGGACCTAGTGAATGACCTGCAGAGAGCTGGGACCAACGTAACAAAGGCTACCATCAGTAACACACTACGCCGCCAGGGACTCAGATCCTGCAGTGCCAGACGTGTCCCCCTGCTTAAGCCAGTACATGTCCAGGCCCGTCTGAAGTTTGCTAGAGAGCATTTGGATGATCCAGAAGAGGATTGGGAGAATGTCATATGGTCAGATGAAACCAAAGTAGAACTGTTTGGTAGAAACACAACTCGTCGTGTTTGGAGGAGAGAGAATGCTGAGTTGCATCCAAAGAACACCATACCTACTGTGAAGCATGGGGGTGGCAACATTATGCTTTGGGGCTGTTTCTCTGCAAAGGGACCAGGACGACTGTTCTGTGTACAGGAAAGAATGAATGGGGCCATGTATCGTGAGATTTTGAGTGCAAACCTCCTTCCATCAGCAAGGGCATTGAAGATGAAACGTGGCTGGGTCTTTCAGCATGACAATGATCCCAAACACACTGCCCGGGCAACGAAGGAGTGGCTTCGTAAGAAGCATTTCAAGGTCCTGGAGTGGCCTAGCCAGTCTCCAGATCTCAACCCCCTAGAAAACCTCTGGAGGGAGTTGAAAGTCCGTGTTGCCCAGCGACAGCCCCAAAACATCACTGCTCTAGAGGAGATCTGCATGGAGGAATGGGCCAACATACCAGCAACAGTGTGCGCCAACCTTGTGAAGACTTACAGAGAACGTTTAACCTCTGTCATTGCCAACAAAGGATATATAACAAAGTATTGAGATGAACTTTTGATATTGACCAAATACTTATTTTCCACCATAATTTGCAAATAAATTCTTTCCGAATCAGACAATGTGATTGTCTGGATTTGTTTTCTCATTTTGTCTCTCATAGTTGAGGTCTACCTATGATGTCAATTACAGGCCTCTCTCATCTTTTTAAGTGGGAGAACTTGCACAATTGGTGGCTGACTAAATACTTTTTTGCCCCACTGTATACACTCATTCTGCACCTATGCATGCTTCATCCATGATTACATTATAAATTGATTTTATTGTTCAGCAAGAAGAGTTGGGAAAACCTGTCTTCTTACACAGCTCCTGCCCTTTCTGCCTGTCTCCCTCTCCATGGCTTTTACGTGCCATTGCATCATCATTCATCAGCCCTTTTGAAAGTAATTCCATCCTATAGCTCTCCCCTCCATTTTCATTGCAAAGATCTTGTTCATCCTCAGGCTCAAAATCATCTTTCCCTTTTTTAGCATCTGTTCCACGTAACAATTGATACAATGGCTGCACTTACATGTCACACTAAACCATGATGGTAATGGTGGCTTATTGATTAAATTACAGTAACTGTTCACATATTATACTAAGCTGGATAGCAGTCACAGTGTCTGGACTGATATAACCATGAAGTCAAAACCAAAGCAGAAAAGCATTTTATGCTGTAGTCTCAATGTTCAGCATTTCCTGCTTTTTCCTTCGCTATTCCAGAGTAGCCCTCTTCCTACAGAAGCTTAAAATGTGGCAGAATCAGGCCAGATGAAGAACACATTATTTTTTCCTCATCATAGTTAGTATAGCATTATCTTTTGGAAAATTTAAGTTCATTTTAGATACTGAAATTATTGTAGTTGGATGTTCCTTTAGAAAATAATTGGCATTATTTCCAAAGCCATCTGTGCTGCATTGCAGTTTCTCCTGCTCCATCTTCTCTGGACTTCTGCCCCAAATGTACATTGGATAAAGAAATATCGCCTTTGTGTTCAGGCAAAACCTAAAAGGTGACTAGGACAAACAGTAGGATGTTTTCCCAGTATCATCTTGGTGGCATATGGAGTATGCATCCTAATGAAATAAGGGTCTGACCTGTAGTCCAGTTTTTCTCTATGAACAGACATACTATTTTGTGGAATGATCAGTCAATAAATCCAGCTGGAACCCTATAATTATGTCCAGCGAGGTGCTTTGAGAAAGTTCTCATTTGCTTTTTAACACCCGATGTGACTATTTTGCAGTCTTCATTGGAGTCTTCTATTCAAGAAGATTTGAAAAATAAATATTGTTTGAGGGAAGGTTTAGGGGAGCCACTAGAGAAAACTCCCCAGAAAGTTTAGGGGAAAGAAAACAGCTGTCTACCATGCATACCACATGGCTACTGTTTGTATGGGGGGAAAAAAATCTAAAGTGATTTTGGCTAATTAGCTGTGAGTACAGAACAGTTCCTATTTCTATTCAGTCTTTCCACATCAGTGCTCCGTTTTCAGTTTTTGACTGCAGGTTATCCCACCGTAACACAGGCATCAGTGTGGATAAAGGAAAAGAATGTAAATGTCTTGAAGACTTGGCATTTGAAATTCAATCAGACCATACTACTGTAAGAGCTCTCTGCGGTTATGTGTCCCAGCTGGTCAGAGAGAACCTCGGTTAGGTTTATAAGGGGGAAAAGAGAAAGAATATTTTAAGACCAGAGATACTATGTTGGTGGTCACTGCTGCTTCCCTGAGAGACAGTAGGAAACTTTTTCAGAAGGACTCTATTTAAATAATTATAGCCATGCGTCAAACTTACGTTATAAAAATGATGACTGGGATATATTTTTAATGTAATTTTTATTAAAGATATTTTAAAAAGAAAGATAAAAACTAATACAAACTAATATGATGTAAGAAAAAGAAAAGAAAAAGAAAGAAAGCTAAGAGAAAGCTAAAAGTGCACGTAAGGGGAAAAAAGAAAAATAGAAAAGAAAGAAAAAAGATACAAAGAAGTAACTTCCAATCTTTACAGCAGTTGTAAGTACAATTATAAATTTACCTCCTACTTGATGGTTACAACATAACTCTCCTCTTTCTATAATCTATCCCTTCTAATCATCAAAACCATAATTTTTTATGGTTCACTTTTTCCGGTTCATACAAAACGTTTAAAAGGAGTTTCCAGTCAGCAATAAACATAGATATTGTCTTTTCTCTGATCAAATAAGTCAATTTAGCCATCTCAGCAAGTTCCATCATCTTCACCAACCATTCCTCCATTGTGGGTAGTGCCAAATCTTTCCATCATTGTGCATACAATAATCTTGCTGCAGTTATCATGTACAAAAACAAAGTTCCATAACTTTTTTCCAACCGTTTGTCCATCAATTCCAAAATAAAAACCTCTGGTCTTAATTGTATATTAATCTTTAAAATCCTCTGAATCAGTGTATGTATTTGAATCCAGAATTTTCTAGCTTTTTTACACATCCACCAACATGATAAAATGTCCCTTCTTGTTGTTCACATTTCCAACATAAATTTGAAGTGCCTTTATACATTCTAGACAATTTATCTGGTGACATATACCAACGGTACATCGTTTTATAAAAATTCTCTTTAAGATTATACGATAGTGTAAATTTCAATCCTTTCAGCCACATATTTTCCCATTCTTCCATCTGTATATTATAACCAAAATTTTAGCCCATTTTTTCATACATTCTTTCACTAAAAATGATGACTAAGATATCTATTTTAGTCTGGTTTGAAACTACCTTAATGTCTCATTGTGAATGTGTGCATGCAACTGTGTTTTTTGGCCTGAATCTCTCAACAGCACTTAATATTCTCAATCAGATCTTTTTGGATTGCTTTGTGGGCCTATGCTAAAATATCAATGCCTTTCAGTGGCTTTGGCCAATCTTAGAGGACTGACTGCAGAAAGTGAAGCTGGGAGACTATCCTATTCTATGGCCTTTAGTCAGTAGGATGATACAAATGTTTAACATCTCTATTAAATTGAATAACTTGAATCTAATGTTATTTTGTTTCATGAAAATGCCTCTGCTTAAAAAAATCCATTATATTCTAATCCTCTATTTTGTTTTTTAACTGTAAATATTTTTGCTTGTTTGTCATTTTTTACCTTTGTAATCTGATTTGAGTGTAACTTTATTGCAGACTTTGGTGTTTATACATATAGCAATAATAATGAAACAAAAAAGATACAGGAATAATTATTCATGTGGAGTCCATGGTGCCCTCTGAGCCTTGTTGTTTTCTTGCAGACGTTTCATTGCCAGGCTAGGCAACATCTTCAGTGCGAAAAAGGAGTGGAACTTGCTCTCTGTATATATACCCTGGCTTGTCCTGCCTGTGTTGGTGGGGGTGTTGTACTCTCCTTGGTAGTACCTTGATTGGGTTGTCGTTTGCTGCTTGGTTGATTGACTGAGTTAATAGTTCCGTGATTAGGGTCTATTGTGTTGTTTGATTGCTCCTCTGCTGCTAATCTTGCTGTTAATCTTTGCATATCTTGTTGTTGATTGTTGGCAAAGAGGTGTTCTAGTCTTCTGGCTTTTCTTCTCTTCCATTGGTATAATTATTCATGTTTGGAAAGGCCTAAGAAAAGAAAAATAAGAATTTCAACTGTGAATTGTATTGAAGCAGTTCTCAGCCAGAATCATGAATGTGACAAAAGTGTGCTGATAGCTGATGTGATTCTGGGGATGTTTCAACAGAAACTAAAGTCCCATTTGGACCATACAAAAACTTGTAGATCTCATCAGGCATACAACAGTAAGCCACCTTAGCCATGCATAAGATGTGCTATAAAAGAAAGGCCATCAGCCATGCAGTAAAAAGACAGCATCTAAGTGTACAGCACAACACAGCAGGGATATTATATGTTTCTTATTGTAAAGGATGCTTCATTCCTTCCTTGGAAGAATGGCTAATCAAGTTATTGGACTATGCTTCAATGTCCAAAATAACTTCATATTTTTAAATCTGATGTAGAATTCAATTCTAACCGGAAACCATTCCTGGATTATTACTTAGTACATGATCTTGTGCCACATGCCAACTTTGTCTTTGTTTACATCTAGAGCCCACATTTCAACTATATAAGACATTGGATTCCTAGTGCTGATCTAATTCATCACAGCCTATAAGTCTAATTGGTTATTTATACTGTGTTAACTAAGTACTTTTAGTTTAAAGCTCAATAGCAACTTAGTTTGTGCTTTACAAAATGATATAACATAGTTCATAACTCTGTATGTAACTAATTGAAAGCTGTAATCTCTCTAACATTTTAGATCCCATGTTTATTTACTTGTACATGGACAGCATGACTATCTCCACTGTGGAAGATTGCATGTCTTTAGCTGTATGTACAATGGTTTTCAAGATCCCAGATACTATAAGGTACCTTCAAGTAATAGTTGTTCTACATCACAAAGATCCCTAGCATTGTTCTAGGCCAAGAATTGATTACTTTAGCCCTCCAAATATGCTTGGGCTACAATTCTTATAATCTGTGCAGACATTGGAATCCAACAACACTTGGAGGCCCCCCGTTTTCTTTTCTTGCCCTAGACACAGGAATAATCCAACAGTTGTGGCTGGAGCATAGCTAATATAAATATGAGATACCTGCTGGAATTTAAGTTTTTGAGCTCTCAGTATTCCAGTTTATGAGAAAAGCTACAGCACTATATTCTAAAATGGAAGAATTAGCACCTTCTGTCACCTAATTCTATATATATATTTAGTGGGACTTCATTAGATGAGAAGGTAATTCCTTGTTCCTGGTATCTGAACTCATTTGCTCATTTGACCAGATGTCAGGTATAAAACTTGCCATTTTTATATATAGTCAATTTAAGGCTTCTGTATTGTACCTTTGTACCCCAACTTAGAGAATACTTTGTTGCAGCAGTTGTGAAAACAAACCATTGATTAGTAGATCTTTTATGCTGGAATGTTTGTTCAACTATCTGGATCAATAAACAGAGGTCATAGAGACTCAGTAAATATTTTTTATCCTGCTGCAGAAGAAATAATTTAAGGAATAAAAAATCTCATTACTATGTCTATGTTTATTCTACTGTGGAAGACAGAAGGCGCATATACCCCTGAGAAGTGAGTGTAGCCTTAGCTGACCAGACATTAAATGTTAGGGAATGTAGAACATTATTGCTTCTGAGCCTTTATTGTGTGTTTGGAAATGTGCCTCTTGCAGCTTATCACCTTTTTTCTACATTTCCCCCCTCCATATCTGTATTTTCAACTTCAACACAGAAAACTATAATCATCATGACCATAGTGTTCCTAAATCCCTGTTAAATGATCACCCCAAAACACTTTTCTCATTCCTCAGTGAAGCAAGAATCTTCCTCTATTGAGGGCTACAAATTGTGCTTTTTGATGTTTGGTATGTTATTTGCAAGGTGTGTGAACACTTTAATGCATGCAAGTTTCAGTGCTAGGATGGTTTGGAAATAAGTACACCTTTAATCATTTTGAAGTGATGTTCTTATGAATTAGTTTTATTGACTTGTTCATTTGCAAAATGATTTTCTTGTTCTCAGAACTAGGGCAACTCAAAACAGCTACACTGCCCATATGCAGAAAAATCTCACTACTGAAATATATGCAGTATATTTATAAACATTTTTAATGGAGACGAAATAAAACTGGTATAACAGTTTCATAATAGAAACATCACCAGAAAGTTCATTTGAAAGAATATCACAGAGACTTTAATAAAAAATGCTCCGTATTTTGTATATCTTAATGTGCAATATTAATAAAATAGAAAAATGATCCTTTTTTTAAAAAAATGAAATTGCCTCAAGTATGATTTTACCGTTGTCTTTCAGTCTCTAGTAATTAGCACCTTAGTGATGAAGTGCAAATTATGCATAATATTTTTCTGCCTTTCTGATTGAGTTAAGCTCTTGTAGGTTTTTTTTTCTTTTAATCTGTTCTCTCACTCCAAAAGGTCCACCAAAATATTGTATGCATTTTACATTGAGCCAGGTCTCACCAAGTGAGTGCTTTTAGCAGCAATGCTCTGTATATTGCCATAGTTCAGTGATTTAATTTATTCAGCAAGAAAACTCCCAGTCTACTTCTATCGTGAATGCAGCTTTTTGCTGGATTAGAAGGGCAGCATTTGGAAGAAGGTCTAACCCAAAATATAAAGTTCAGGAAGAAACTAGGTGGTTTTGTGTGTGTGTGTGTGTGTGTGTGCGCTTATATATGGGAGATGATGGATACAGTAGGAGATCCCTGTTGAGGTTCTTGAAAGTCATTCACACTTTCAGTGTAACATAGTTGTCCCGTCAGATTTTTTGAACACTGCTTTCTATGGTCTATTTTTCCTTTGTTTGTCATAGTTCAATATGGGGTAATAATGTTTCTGATATCCAAACATCCAATTTCCTTTTTTAAAAAAGCAAAATTCATCATCTAAGCAATTAGGAGGTGATTATCCCAGATGGCTCAGCCATCAAATACCTGCTTATTAATATCACTGTCTGACTCCATGAAGTTATCAAGGTACTCGTGTCCTACTGATAGGTTTGCCACTGGAATCTGTTTGACTACTCTGGACATAGAAAGCTGGACTTGAGAGATTTTTGGTCTGATCCAGCATTCCTTTTAAGATTCATTGCCCCTTTCCCTTAAGTGGTGTAAAGGTGGGTAAAGCTATGAAACATTACAACAATAGTAACTACCCATCCAAAAAGTTGGGTAAAGCTATGAAACATTACAACAATAGTAACTACCCATCCAACCCAGGCATGTTTTATTTATTTATTTATTTATTTATTTATTTATTAAATTTATCACCGCCCATCTCCTTCCACCAGAGGGACTCTGTCTCTATGTTTTGATATTTAAATCAAAGACTCGTTAAGCCTTTTCTCCTCCTCCAGTTTCAGAAGTGCACAATTTGGAAGTTGGAAAGAGATTTCTTCAACCTCTTCTCAGTTATCTAATCCCTGTTGTTTCTAGATGAATGTAACTTTTTTTTTTTTAGCATGATGGCTAATTACTTGCCACTGCTGCAGTCCTAACACCATTTCCCATTTCCTGTGAACAACTAGTTATGAACAACTAGTTATGTTTATATAGTGGACTTGCTTAGGCTAATATAATCACAGATAGGAGGTCTTGGAGCATGCTCCAAGAGATTGTGCTAGTATTCATTAAATAGGTAGGCCCAGAATGGGTTGCAGAATCCTTTCCAAAATCTGTAATCCATGGCAAAGGTTAATTGGAATTCATCCCTAATTCTAGAAAACCATTCAGATACAGTCAAGTAGCTTTATTTATTATTTTATTAAATTTGTTATGGGTGCCCACTCCAGTAGACTCTGAGCAGTTTACAAAATCTAAGACATGGTTAAAACCATTAAAAACCTAAACAAAATTAATAAGGCCAGACTAAAAATAAGCACAATAATAAAAACACTACATCCCTCCCCACAACACATTAACCCCAGGCCTGGGAACAGAACCAGATTTTAAGGGCTTTTCAGAATCCCAGGAGAATGGGCACAATTCATATCTTTGGGGGATGCTATTTCCTAATACAGGGCAAACGAAAGGACGGCAGGTCGGCAGTTCGACACCCGGAAGCACCGCGTAACGGGGTGAGCTCCTGTTCTCGCCCAGCTCCTGCCAACCTAGCAGTTCAAAAGCACGTTAAAATGTAAGTAGATAAATAGGTACCACTCCGGTGGGAAGGTAACAGCGTTCCGTGCACCTTGGCATTTAGTCATGCTGGCCACATGACCACGGAAGCGTCTATGGACAACGCTGGCTCTCTCGGCTGAGAATCGGAGATGAGCGCCGCCCCCTATAACCGGATACGACTGGAAGGGGAAACCTTACCTTACTTTATTTCCTAATACAAATAATTCAAAAGCAGTACTTTGCAACGTATATGACCAAGAGGTGTAGGAAGCATCTCATTTCAAATCATTCAAGCAGCTGTATCATTTTTAAGCCTCTTGTGAGTTGCTTCATAATTCTTTCCTGGCATATACATGGGGGAGATTTCTGGGAGCAGCTTACAAAGCAGCTGTGTAAACTTGTAAAAAAGCACACACTGTCAGAGCTCTGCAGACCTCTGCCAATATCTTAGATAAGTATGCATAGCGAGGGTGGCGTGCAACAGACACGGAAGAGGCGCCTGCCTTTGAAATAGACGATTCACACCTAAAGCGGCCAGCGCCAGTACACATCTATGCAAACGGATGTCTGAGCACCCTGGAGCCACGAGCTACACATGTAAACATCAAAGGACTTCGGGGAGGGGGAATGTTTAAATATGACAAGCCATGCTTTGCTGATTCATTCAAGTCTTTGTTCGTGCTAGCCTTCATGTCTTGTAATAAATCTTTCTGCTTCTAAGAAACCGCACGTCTGTGGTTTACTCTAGAGTAAGGAGATTTCAGGCATCGGATGGAGCACCTTACATAAAGACATGAATGAAATTTTGACCACGCATCCCGAGGATTACTCTGAGTAATCAGCGAGCTTCTCGGCTGAAAGTGGTCACGTATCCAGCACAAATGACAGCATCATGGAACGGAATGGAGCCAGCAGACGAGGCAGAAGCTTTCGAAGCACTGCAGCGAGAAGAAGGAGACTATCCAGAGACTTTTGAAGTGGCCGGAACCAGCTCGTCAGATGCCCAGACGATGGAGGAGGCATTGCAGCGAGTAGGAGAGGACTATACCGAGACCACCAACAGATGGGAGAAACAGAAAGCTCAAAAGAGGTAATCAAAACTCCCCCCCCCCTCGAATCTACAAAGCCTAAGCTGGCGGGATGGTCAGTCACAGTTGGCGAAGGGCTAGAGAAAGAGAGAAGGGGAAAGCAAGCAAAGAAGAGAGTCACCCCAACCCAGCGCATCGAGGTCCTGGAAGCACAGATGTCACGATTGGACCTAGACATGGGGGAAATTAACAGCAAATTGGACTCCATAGGGGTGGCCATGGAGAAGTTGCTAAAAACCCGGGAAGGATGCAGGGGGATGGCACCGAGCCCGGTAACCTCCAAGGGGGAGGAGGAAGCAAGTGAGATTAGTGAGGAAGATGATGAGGGGGAAGAAGAAATTCGTCCTCACAACCGACAGTCAGTGACCCCGATCTATGACCAACGTAGGAGGCCACAGTGGGCCAACGCACCGAGTGGCATAGGCGAATTGAAGATAAAATTCGATGGGGACTCGAAAAAATTGGCATGCTTTTTAACGCATGTGAAAGGATTTATGAGGGAATTTGAACACACCTTCCGAATGGAGGAAAGCAAAGTAAGGTATGTCTCCAGCCTTTTAGAAGGGGAGGCGGGCGATTGGCTAGTGGAGCTACACGATAGTGAGGCTCGGGAGTTAAGGAACTTTAAGGAATTTATGTACGCCCTGCGCAAAATATTTGAGGACACTTTATCAAAAATGTCAGCTAGGATGCGGATCCAGAACTTAAGGCAGGGAAATAGGACAGTAGCTGAATATGCTATGGACTTCAAAAATATTTTAAGCAAATTACCAGACTGGCCTGAATCGTTTAAAATCGAGCATTTTCAGTACGGGCTAAGACAGGATTTGATCGAAGTAGCAATAGACAGAGATGACCCAGGAACACTAGAGGGGTGGATCCAATTAGCAGGGAAAATTGAATCCAGCAGAATGCGGCTACAAAATATTAGAACCTTCCAATCCATGCGAAGGAATCAAGGAACTTTTACCCCCCAACCCCGCAAAGACAGTATGCAACGGAATTGGGAAAAGGAAAAAGAACGACGTGTGAAAGATGGGTTGTGCTTCCGTTGCGGGAAGGAGGGACACAGAATAAGCAATTGCTCTCAAGGGAAAATGAACTTCAAAGAAAAGCCTCCGATGAAAAAGTCAGCAGACGGGAGCAGCGACAAACCAGTACCCAACAAGCGCAAAGGAGCGGCAGCGGCAATAGAGGACCCAAGCCCGGTTTCGGACCTGGAAAACGACAGCGATGAATCCGACATCGAATTCCAACCGGCGGGAAACGGGAAAGGTCTGTTCTAAAGAGCGCCGCGGGACAGGCCTTTGCAAAGGGGCGCAACGGAAGAGAAAGCAACAGCCCGACAATGCACCTAAAGGTACAGTTAAAAACTTTGGGTGGGAGGAAGAAATATTCGGGGGTGGCAATGTTAGACTCTGGCTGCTCAAGATGCTTAATGCACCCGAACGTGGCTGACAAGATGGGACTGAACCTTTTCAAATTAAATACGCCTATTACATTTTACCAATTGGACGGCTCAGAAATGAAAGGAGGGCCAGTGGAGTTCTTCACAGAAGAGATTCAAATGACTCTGGGGACCCATGTTGAGACTTTGAGGTTCATTGTGGCTCCCATTGCAACACGTCCTATTGTCTTAGGGTTGAAATGGCTGAGAACGAGAAACCCCATGGTGGACTGGGCTTCTGGGGAAATTGAATTCATTGACGGGACTTATTTAGGGCTGGACACTGATAGAACTCCGGGTTGCTTAGAAGTGGGGGCTGCTGGGATGGAACTTTGGGAAGAGCATCAGGACCAAGAGGGTGGCAAACTCCCGGACACAATCCCGGAGAAATACCTCCCTGTGGTTGAGGTGTTCGGGCAAAAGGAATGTGAACAAGCACCCCCCACAGACAGTCGGACACAGCGGTTGATCTCATCCCAGGGGCGCCCTTTCCCAAGCCCAAAATGTATGCTATGACACAAAAGGAACTACAGGAGCTACGCAAATTCATCAATAAAAATTTGGCGTGTGGATTTATCGAACCAGCTAATTCCCCCCTAGCAGCTCCAGTCTTATTCAGGAAGAAAAAAGACGGGTCCCTCAGACTGCACGGATTACAGGGGGCTCAATGCAATTTTGGTTACCAAACAGTATCCCCTCCCGTTGTTGAAAGACATGTTAGTCCAACTGTCGAAAGGGAAGGTTTTCACGAAACTAGATGTAAGAGAGGCGTACTATCGAGTACGCATACGGGAGGGGGACGAGTGGAAAACAGCGTTCAATTGCCCACTGGGGTCATTTCAATACCGAGTGCTCCCGTTTGGGATTGCGGGAGGGCCGGGAATTTTTATGAGGTTCATAAACAAAGTACTGTACGAATTTCTCTACAAAGGGGTAATTGTATATTTAGATGATATACTAATTTTCTCTGAAAACTTAGAGGAACATATGGAACTAGTCAAGAAGGTGTTAGAGAAATTACTGGAGGCAAAGCTGTATGTGAAACTTGAGAAATGTGAATTCCACAAAGAGAAGCTAGACTTCCTGGGGTAACGCATTTCACATGAGGGCATTGAAATGGACCCAGAAAAGGTCAAAGCGGTCATGGGTTGGCAGCCCCCCCGAACGCGCAGACAGCTGCAAGCTTTCTTAGGTTTTGCGGGGTTCTATAGGCAATTTATTCAGGATTTCGCGCAGATTGCTCTTCCCCTCACTGACTTGTTAAAAACGAAAAGCAAGGGCGCGAAAGCGAAAGCCCTGTCACCAAGCACGAAACTAGTGTGGACCCAAGAATGTCAGGAAGCGTTTGACAAGTTAAAGGCGATGTTCACTGAGGAGCCCATCCTCAAACACCCTGAGACAGACAAGCCGTTCGTTATACACACAGACGCATCTTTTAGTGCAGTCAGGGCCATATTGCTGCAGGCAGATGACAGTAAGAAATTAAGACCCTGTGCTTACATCTCCAGAAAATTTAATCAGACTGAGAAACGTTGGTATGTGTGGGAAAAGAGGCGTTCACAGTTAAACACGCTCTAAGCACTTGGCGACACCTCCTGGAAGGGGCAGCAGTCCTGTTTCAAGTGTGGACTGACCACAAAAACTTAGAAGCTCTCAAATCCCCCAGAAAACTAAATCCCAAACACCTCCAGTGGGCAGAGTTCCTTAGCAGATTCAACTTCACATTGAAATACTTCCCTGGAGGAAAAAGTTACTTGGCGGACACGCTATCGCGCCTACCGCAGCATGAAAGCAAGATGGAGGAGGTCATTGAGTCACTCATCCCTTCCCAGCCAGAGGAGGCTCAGAGCCACCTGGCACAAGCTGATAGATTGGAGGGAAACATGGCGATCACTCGCAGTAGCGCGAAACGCTTGGCTGAGAGCGACCCATTTGCAAGTGAACTGCGAGTGGCAACAGTGACAGACACATGGTGGGGGGAGAACAAACACACCCTCGAGGAGAAAGATGGAGTGGGGTGGAAAGACAATAAAGCATATGTCCCTGAGCCTTTGAGGCAAAGGGTTTTGAGCAAGCATCACGACCACAAAACGGCAGGGCATTTCGGATTTGTGAAAACATTACATTTAGTTCGGTGCAAATTCTGGTGGCCATCATTGCACACAGACGTTAAAGCTTATGTGCGTTCGTGCCCAGTGTGTGCAACAGCTAAAAGGAAAATGGGCAAACCCACAGGGAAATTGCAGGAAGTAGCAAACCCTACTCAACCATGGAAGCAGATTGCCATGGATTTTACAGTAGATTTACCATTAAGCAGCAAGAAAACAGCTATTTGGGTGGTCACAGATTTATTTTCTAAACAGGCACACTTCATTGCTTGCAATGGGATCCCGAATGCTCAAAAACTAGCTAGGATGTTTATTCAACACATCTATCGAGCTCACGGGACGCCGGGACGCATAATCAGTGATCGCAGCAGCACTTTCACTTGTAAGTTCTGGTGGGCTTTTTTGAAGTTAATTGGATCAGAACAGGGGCTCAGTAGTGCGTTCCATCCGTGCACAGATGGAGCGAGCGAACACATTAATGCTATACTGGAGCAGTACCTTAGATGTTACATTAATTATCAACAAAATGATTGGGCAGAACTGTTACCATTCGCAGAAGTTGCTTACAATAACGCGCTCCATCAAAGCACGGGGTTTTCGCCATTTAAAGTAGCCACAGGGCAGGATTTTGTAACTATCCCCGAGTTGGCTATGACCCAAAGCACAGAACTAGCGCAACCACTGAAAGTGGATGAATGGATAGCAAAGGTAACCAGCAATTGGCCAATCATGGTGAAAACGTTACAGGAAGCCAAAGCAAGTTACAAAAAATACGCAGACTGCAAACGAGAGAAGGAATGGGAGTTGAGAGTAGGGGATAAGGTGTGCCTTTCAACAAAAAACCTGAGGGCTACACAACCATCATGAAAACTGGCACCCAAATTCATAGGTCCGTTCCCAATAATTGAAGTTATTAACCCGGTAACGGCTAAACTGCAGTTACCAAAGACACTAAGAAAGGTGCACCCAGTATTCCACATTAGTTTGTTGAAACAACACCACACTTCACAGCAGTGGCACCCAGAACCAGCAGAACCCGCCCCATTGTTAGTGGAGGGAGAACCACACTTTGAAATTGACAGGATTCTTGATTCCAGATGGCACAAGGGACAGCTGCAATATTTGGTCAAGTGGCAACATCTGCCGATAGGAGACAAGGAATGGGTTAGCGCTAAACACACATGCGCTCCCAAATTGGTAAAAACCTTCCATAGGGAGTTCCCGGACAAACCTCACTGAGACGGGTACCCCAACAGGACGATGTAAAAAAAATTATCTTTGTGTTCTTTCGTTACAGGGCACGACTGAACATGTTTTAGTTAGTTAGTTCAGTAGTTAGTGTGTGTTGGTGGGGTAGGGGGAGCATCTTGGGCCGGGAGCATGTCAGAGCTCTGCAGACCTCTGCCAATATCTTAGATAAGTATGCATAGCGAGGGTGGCGTGCAACAGACACGGAAGAGGCACCTGCCTTTGAAATAGACGATTCACACCTAAAGCGGCCAGCGCCAGTACACATCTATGCAAACGGATGTCTGAGCACCCTGGAGCCACGAGCTACACATGTAAACATCAAAGGACTTCGGGAGGGGGAATGTTTAAATATGACAAGCCATGCTTTGCTGATTCATTCAAGTCTTTGTTCGTGCTAGCCTTCATGTCTTGTAATAAATCTTTCTGCTTCTAAGAAACTGCGCATCTGTGGTTTACTCTAGAGTAAGGAGATTTCAGGCATCGGATGGAGCACCTTACACACACATATGCTTTAACATTTTGAAATGTGGCATTTCATACATTCTTCCATATCTCAAGAAGCACCTCTTTCAAATGCTTTCTGCAATATTAATGTTTCCAGGTATCTTCACCCTTAATTACCCATGTTTCAAATATTTGTCCCTTCCATTGTACCTCCTCATGCATTAGTATCGGATGTGTGCCATCTTGAGTAGTTTCTAAGTGGGTGCAATATAACGTCTAGTAAATAAATAAATAAATAAATAAATAAATTAGATATACTACTTAAAAGCATCATAAAAATAGAACAAAGGAAGGGAGAAAGATGAGCGCTAGAGAGACTGATACGTTATTTGGTAGGATGAGATTGAAGGGCTTTGACAGTCAAGTATTCTTAGTTTTCCCCACTGTTTTGACAAATATAAAATCATTATATTTCTTCTTGGTTAAATGTTGTGGTTTGCTGAAAGCTGATACTTGCTACCAGTATAAGTGTAGTGAACAATGTATAGTGGCCCCTATAATTTGTATGGGCCAATTCTGTCTGTAAAGTTTTCCCCAAGTTAATTTTAGTTGTTTGTTTTGGCATCACTGTCGATGCTCCTTGCCCATTAACAATGTTTACTCAGCTTGAGAGGCTCCAGTAATCCCCTCTGAGAGTGGCTTCACACTTTACATAAGAATCCTGTTTGCTGCAAGTACACTGGTGTTTCCCATAGCAAACATGGGAAATGTAAACAACAAACGTGCCCTTAGATAGTGGAGTGTGACAACTCTACCTTCAGCGAGCAATATGGCTGTGAAAAGTCATCCTGGAGTCACTTCAAATTATGATAGGGATGTCTAGTTTCAGATAGAATGCCTTTTAATTAGCCTCTCCACCCTGTTCATGCAAACTCCCTTGCTAGTGCCCTTGCTTTCTCATCCCTCCTTCATGCTCTCAAAGGCAAAGCTTCTTCTGAATTCTTTTATCTCTTTTTAGAAGAGCGTGTCTTTGTTTGGTTCAGAGCCCATATGCTGTGGATTGCTGCAAAGAGGCCTGCAGATTCTCACCAAGCTAATGAAAGGATGGTTATTTTATTTCAGCCATCTCAGAAGCAATGACTCCACTGTAGCTTCGAAAGGGATGTTGCTAATTTTGGCTGTCTTTGTTACCTCCCCTCTTCTTCTAGGTAGCTAGTGTTGACATAGCAACAGCTTATCTTGGCTTCTATATGTATCCCTATGCAAACATATCTGAGTGATGGGGAGTCAAAGAAAGGAATTCAATAAGATGTCAGAGGTGCTATTGCCAGAATTCCTGGTTTTTTTATACTCCCTTCAGATGAAAAGCTTAATCTCCTAATTAATGGATACTTTTTTCACTGCAAAACATTTTTATAATGCGTTGATGTTAAAAATGTTTAGTGTGATTCACAATAATTTGCTTTGTAGTTGAAATTACTACAAATTCTAATGGGAAACCTTCAAAGTAGATCTATCAGATCTGGGCTATAAAAATCCAAATGACTGCTGAATGACAGCAAAAAAACAAAAACAGAAAACAGAAAACTCTATTCAAATGGTTGCCCAGAAGTTTGCAGCCCAAATCTGGTAACTCTACATTAAAGGAATTATTGATTTTAGTGAAACTCACTGGTACACATAACTGATGAAATCTAACACTGCCTAAAGTCATTTTCTGTTAAGGTTACAGATATATTTTTCCTCCTCTCCTCTGAAGGACTTTATAGCTCCCAAGCCATCCAGAACAGATTTTTAGAACGTAAACAATGTAGTGGAAATTGGCCCTTTCCTTGTTCCACTAATTGGAAGCCATTTTGGGATGGATGATGGCAATCTGACTCTGCCAAGAAACAGAGGTCCAACAAATTCTTGTTCTCTTTTGCCAATACTTTCATTTTTCAGAACATGGCAGGAAGAACAAAGGGATCAACTGTCCTGGACCTAATCCTCATGTACAAGAAAGTATTGACTGAAGAAGTACAAGTAACTGGTATTTTTAGGGGAACTCTTATCTTATCCTTTAATTTGTGATATCCAGGGGTGAAAGGATTAAGAGTCAGACATGCTTATGAAATTCGGAAGAAGAGAATTTGACTAAATTGAGGGAAGGTAAATCAGATCCAATGGCTTGAAACCCTGAAAGAGAAAAGTGTCTAGAAAGGATGGGAAATCCTGCAAAATTAAGATATTGAAGGCAGAATCACAATTCCTACAAGAAGGAAAAGTGGAAAAAAAACACTAAAGAGTCCAGTGTGGATATACACAGAGCTTTCTAAAATGTTAAAAAGAAAAAGAATCATGTTGAGGGACCAGGAGAGGTACATAACCAAAGAATACAAGGCAGTATCCTTCAGAACCCGTATAGCAATGTGTTGGAAAGACGAAAACTGACTGTGGCTTGTAAGAGATACCTAACACAACAAAAAAGAGGGCCTGGGAGGTTGATAGAAACAAAAGGAAAGGGAAATGGAGCCCTAGCTGTTTTTAATTATGCCACTGGGAAGGAGGAAACTTTATCTGAAGATAGGCAAGATGAGTGTAAAAGCACTTAGCTAATTTGAATCAATTTAAGTCTCTAAGGCCAGGTGGATCACATCCTCTGGTATTGAAAGAACTACAGTAGCTGAGGTAAATGCAGAAGCACTCTCAATAATTTTTTAGAACATCTGGAGGATTGATAAGGTCCCAGAAGAGTAAAGGAAAGAAATCTTTCCATCTTCAAGAATGGGAAGAAAGAGATCCCAGGAAACTACAGTTTTATCAGATTAATGTCTATACTGAGCAAGGTCCTTGCTTATTAACCAGCATGTTTGTGAGCACTTGGATAGACCTATTACAATTAGCAGGAATTAGCATGGGTTTGTCACAAACGAATTATGCCAGATTAACCCTGTCTGACGGATTTAGCGATTTAATAAATTAGGGAAATACTGTAGAAATATTGTACCAAAGTTTTCAACAGAATGTTTCATGATACTCTCCTTATATAAAATGATAAAATAAGGGCTGGATGAGGCTACTGTTATATGGACTTACAGTTCACTGAGTGATTATACCATAGAATGGATCTGGTCACTCAGGGGACTCCACTTCAGTTTAGAATAAATATTTAGTGGCGTGCCATAGGGCTCGGTGCTGCACTCTGTGCTGTTCAACATTTTTACCATGATTTGGATGAGGGAGTTGAGGAGACATTTAGTCAAGTTTGCAGATGACACAAAGCTAAGAGGAGTGGCTAATATTTAAAGGAGAGAAAAAAGATTCAAGGCTTAACCCTGCGTAATATAAAGTTCTGCATCAGAGTAGGAAAAATGAAAGTCATAAAACCTGGCTTGACAGTAGTGCATGTGAAAAGTGTCTGGATGTCCTGGTCAGCCACAAGTTATTCATGAGCCAGTAGTATGCTGCAGCTGTTAAAAAGGCAAATGATATCTTGGGATGCTTTGACAGCGTTCTGATCACAGGAAATAATTGCTCCACTCCTCTCTGTCCTAGTCAGATGCCATTTGGAATACTGTGGAATACTGCACCATTATTTAAAAAGTTCAGTGACAAATTGGAATGTAGAGGAGGGCTACCAAGATGATGAAGAGTCTTGGAACCAAATCTTATCAGGAATTTTTTGTAGCCTACACAAGAGACAACTGAGGGGAGATGAGGTAGCAGCCTTCAAATATCTGAAGGGTTGTCACATAGAAGAGGGAGTGAACTTACTCTGTGTAGCTCCGGAGAGCAGGAGCAGTGCCAGTGAGTTATAACTACAAGGAAGTCGTTTCAGGCTAGATGTCAGGAGGATCTCCCTGAGTGTATGAGCTGACAGCCAGCGGAACAGGCTGTCACATGAAGCGGTGAGTTCTCTCCTTCTCTGGAGGTCTTCCAATAGAGTCTGAATGGTCATCATCTGTCAGCAATTATCTAGGGGATCCTGTACTGAGCAGGGTATTGGACCAGATAACTTCCAAGGTCATTTCCTATGGTTCTATGTTTTAATGGTTAAACTACAGAAATATCTTGGGAATGCCTTATTTCATCCTACAATAAGAGTTGGGGAGATGCATCTGGTCAAGGGGTCTGTTCAAACCTTTATCTGTTTTTGTGGGTTGGATGACTTCAGTGCCCTTTCCAGGGTTTTAAAGAATCATCTTGATTTTATTATATTTATTGTATTTTTAAATCGTTTATTTTAATGTTTATTTAACTTTATATTTGTATTAGAATTTGTGTTGGATTGTAAACTGCCCAGAGTCCCTTTGAGGGAGTTGGGCGGTGATAAATCAAAGAGAGAAAGAGGGAAGGAAGGAAGGAAGGAAGGAAGGAAGGAAGGAAGGAAGGAAGGAAGGAAGGAAGGAAGAAGCCCTCCATCTCCTGATGTCATTCAGTTCTCCATGGGTGGGGGGGTCATTGCTAGAAGATGCTCCATGCAGACTGAAGGTAAGAGAACGCTTCTCTGCCTCTGCCTGCATAGCAAAATAGTCCATGCAGAACAAAGCAGATAATTAATTCCACATTTTTAAACCAAAAATTAGTCGTCACTCATACTTTGCAGTTCTTAAAATTTTGCAATGAACTTCACCAACAGTAAAAAGCATTAGTACCATGAAAATTCTGTGCAGAAATGCAGCTATTAATGACAATCATGTATAGAGAACATGAGTCACAAATGAACCTTTATTCCCCCACCCCCCAATTTTCCCCTTTGGGGATAGTGCAAAGAAGCTGAAGCACAGTCACATTTGTGTCACTGCTGGAATCTTCGTCCAGTCTTAGCTCTGGGGAAGGTCCTGGGTAGGAACAGGACATGGGGCATCAATCAGGCCTCACTGAAGACCCTGTGGGCTACACAGGTCACCCATCCCTGCCGTATGATATCACCAGTTCCTTTATATGTTGCCATCAGGTTGTGATGAAAACAAAAGGGCTTGACTCTTTTCTCTAGACAAAGTGCAATCGGTGAATAAAAACCTGCATTAGCACATGTTAATGCAGCATTTTAAATCCATTCTCAGTCTCTTTTTTCTGTCCCCCATAGTACCAACTGTCTTTTGACTGCAACAATATCTGTGAAACCTTTAACTCTCAGGGACTCTCCTCTTCTCCCCTGCATTTCCCCCTTGATTACTTTCTACATTTTCTACACCCCAACTGTTCTCTTTATAAATCCATGTTCCCTTTTCTGTCTTTATCCTCCTTTTCTGCCTCTTCTCTACTCCAGCACCTCAGTCATACATGCTAAGAGTGATCTCAACCATGTTGTTTGTAAATAAACTCCACTAAATTTTTATTTATTTTATTTATTTATTGGATTTATCACCGCCCAACTCCCCCAAGGGTGTCAGTGTCACTACAATTTAGTGTGTGTTGTAGAGTGTTTATGTGCTTTTTATGGCAGCAAATAACCACTCTTATATTCACTCTGATGGACACACTGCCTAATACCCCTTTCCAAACAAGTCTGACACACATATACAGTCTTTTTCTTAGGTATATTAGGAATGCATCTAAGAAATATTAGATATGCATCTAAGGAAATGACATGTGATTGACCTCAGAGGACGCAAGAGAAGCGATGAGGCAAACTGGTTGTAAAGGGTTGGAAAACAAATTCCCCTACTGACTTCTAGATTCAGAAGTGCAAGAACCTGGGCAGGCTAACGTCTGCTAGAAAATTAGGCTAGATGGTTGGGCCTTTTTAATTTTGTTTTTAATTTGTCACCCAAGGACTATATTGTGCAGATAATTCATAAGCTGTCTTTTTAACCCTTTCCTAATTCCTGATGAAGGGAAACAATCCTGTAGAGAATAGAGGGCAGGTAGAATTTGAAGAATAGCTCTCATGCTCAATGCAGCAACATCACACAGGTGGAGGGCAGCAAGAATAATAATATTTTTAAAGGAGATGCCAAGGATGATCCTGGGGAAGAAACTGAACCCAGAATGAATGCCCAGAGCTCTGGTCTTAAGATGGCTCTTGTGGATCCTGATCCTGACCAAGATGCTGCCAAATCTGGGAGCAATGGGATCAAAAGGCTGAGAGACACAGAAATGCACACTTGGAAGGAAAAGTTCCTTGAGAGTTAAGGTCTATTTGGGAATCATATTGCTTTTGTGTAAAACTGCATTCTGGAAGTTTGTATTCTTGGAGATAAATCATTGGAAAGTAATAGAGCAGTCAGTAGTGTTGTCATCTGAGTTGCTCCTGTGCCTGGCTGCTAATCTCTACTTTACAGTGGAGTACTTGGATTCAGACCTCTCTCTCTCTCCCTCCCTCCCTCCCCCCTCCCCCCTCTCTCTTCCTGGATATTTAATTCCTTAGAGTGACCCTCTGAACTGTTAAAATTAGAACAACCACCAAAGTAAAGGATTGCAATTTTGTCCAGATTTTTGCATCCCAGATATGGAACCTCTGATCCATACACAGAAGCCACCCTTCCAGTCCAAGCTACTTGCCTCACTAGCTCTGTTTCTGGGAAGAAGAAAAAAAATTTTTTTTGCTTGTTTCTGAGTTGAATGCCATCAATTAGCTGCTTAGAGAGGTAAGGCAGTGTCCCTGATGTACTGTATAATGAGCAAAGCTACTTCAGGGATACTGTGAATTTTGTAGGAGGAATGGCAGATTCCTCACTTACTGTATCTTGCACATTTTTCAGCTCCAATGTCAGCTCTGCCCTCCATGCAGATTGCTTATCTGGATGGAGAAAACAGCAAAGGCACTGTGCAAATTGTAAAGGGATCCATGCATCTTCATATTCTTGATTTTGTCAGCTGTATGAGGTCTTCAGATATATTTGCAAAGAAAGTGGCATTAGAAAGTTGGAGTTGGGAAAGGTAGGTTATTCAAAGCACTAGTGGGGTTGTTCTATCTGCAATAGAGGCTGAGTGTCTAAATGTTCAGGACTATAGGGGACAGCCTTCATTTTGCATCTTCCATGATTGTTGCTCTCATTGCAGTTTTCAAGCACTATTTGTTATTGTTGGGGAACAAAATGGCTTTCCAAGTACATTCAGTTTCATACCAGCAGTTGATTTTACTGATACAACCTTTCTAAAATGCTGCAGGCATTAGGCCAGCGTTTGAGATGATGTGCACTGTATGTAGGTGCAATTCAGCTGTGATCATTATTAAGCCTTTACATTCACTGAAAGTGTCTGGCCATAAGCAGTGCTATTACCTTCTGCCAGCTAAGAGAATATCCAGAGAATGTGTGAAGGATGGCAGGCTTCCAGCTATTCCACTGCTTCCGGACAATGTGCTATTAAACTGAGTGCATCCAGTCATCGAAAGAACATACCCCCTTAGGAGAAGAATGCAGAAATGTTATAGACTGAGTGAGCTATTTATATAATAAACCTATACCTCTGATTTGCTCAATGTTTCGGAAACCCAGCAAACATCAAATACTTGACAGGAAAGAAATTGTACAGAAGTTGCTCACTCTCAGGACTAAATGGCTTCTTTCCACATGTCCTGTATAAATTCTACAAATCCAAAGAGCATTCTGTGCAGACACATTAGATTTCAGCTGTTGTCGGTCCAATAAAGACGTCCAATATTGCCCTATATAATGGCTTTCCAATGGTACTACAAGAGACATATTTCTATGAGGCTGGAAGGCATCTAGAAAATCTTCCAGCACTTCTATATTTTCATTTGCCCCCTATGGCTTTGATCCTTATTCAAGATAAGAAGGGTTGCAAACACTGCTTACCAAGAGCTGTGCAAGGAAAGGGGTGCTCTCAGAATGTGCTGACATGAGCAAAATCACCCCTCTTTGAAGCATAAAAGCAACCACGTCATCCAGAAGAGTCAGTGCAGCTTGGTTTTTTATTATTGATTTGCTCCAGCCCAAAGTGAAGGCTGCAGCAACTGGATAGAGGATGTTGTTGTTTTTCTAACAGAACCAACAAAATATGTTAATATATTTATTTAATGGATTTAAAATACTAATATAACATTCCTGATTTTAAAAAAATCTCAAAACAGATTACAATAAAAATCAAAATGATCAACAGTAAGTGAAAACAAATGGATATAAAACAAAGGGATATACAGTAAAATATGCAAGATAAAATGAACAATAAGTAAGTGGATAGTAAACGCAGCAGTAGAGAAGTTAGATTATACACTGCTGTGATATTTTTGATACATTATTAAAAGGCCTGGAAGAATAACAGTGTCTTTGCCTGGTGCCCAAAAGACACCAAGCATTCCTCCCTGGGAGGGCATTTCAAAGGAGGGGGCTACTTCTGAAAAGGTCCTTTTGTGGGTAGCTGCTTTTTCTGCCTCAGCATGTGTAATGGTATGTGGGAAAGACCTTGGGAGACAGGGCGAAGAGATGCTGCCTAGGCAACAGTCAGATAATAGGGAATATAGCCCACAGCTGCATAGTGGGCAGAGCAAGAGGCTCAGGAGGGACCCTCCCTAAGTTATCAGGCTGTAAAGGTGACAGCGGGAGAATTGTACTTTCAGACTTGCAAGATTCTGTTAATGTAGCTTTACAATATAGTAGAATTAGCTTTGTGTTTCCTGTCTGGTCTACCTGGTAGGCTGACATCAGTCTTGCAATTCTGAAAGTACAATTCTCCCATCATCACTTTACAGCCCGAGAACTTGGGAAGGGTTCCCTCCTGAGTCTCTTGCTCCACCCACTATGCAGTTGTGAGCTTTGTTCCTTCTTATCTGACCATTCCCTAGGCAGCATCTCTTCACCCAGTCTCCCAAGGTAATTCCCACATACCATTACAGCATGGGAAGGAACCTGAAATAGGCCCTGTGAAGGATGATAAGGGGAGCAATTAAAGAAGTACATTTTCAGGTTGATAAGAGAAAATGAAAACCTCTTGGCTCTAAGTCAAAGCTACAATATATATTTATTTAAAAGTTATTTCTTTCTTAGATTTTGATCTTGCCTTTCCTTCTGGAGCTTGAGGTACATACATAACACTTCCTTATGCACTTTCAAAGTGCCTTTAAAAAAAAAAGACAAGCCCTATAACTGGTGTGTCAGTGAAGGTCCTAGAATAGGACTGGAGAAATCCAGATTCAGTTCCACCCTCAGCCATGGAAGTCCTGCCCAAAGTCACCTAGTGAGCTTCTATGGCTAAGGGTGGACTTTAACCTAAATTTATCCAGTCGTATTCCAGGAACTGCATTGACACCCCAGTTGTAGGACTTGTTTTTTAAAAGGTCACTTTGAAATAAAATATTTATTTTATAAATATTTTAAAAATATTCCTTCTTAAAATATTCTGTGCCAATAGTCACGATTACTACAAATATCACAGTCAGATAAGCTAATTCTACTTTATTGTAAAATTATTGTAATATTGTAAAATATTACTACAAATATCACAGTCAGATAAGCTAATTCTACTTTATTGTAAAATTATTGTGATATTGTAAAATATTACTACAAATATCACAGTCAGATAAGCTAATTCTACTTTATTGTAAAATATTCTGTGCCAATATCACTAATTACTACAAATGAGAAACATTTAATTCAGAGCAAATGTGCTTAGAATTGATGAGTCCATTTATTACTAAGAACTCTGTATTAGTTTAATTTAAATATTAACTTGGATGTATTTAAATGATTATCAACCTCTTGAATATATTTATTGTGCAGCCCTGCCTGCCTTTCCTCTTGCCTGCCTTTTTACTCAGTGAAATAGATCCAGTATTGTTCAACCTTCTTGTTCTCCTACTTCAGGAACTAAGTATCTTCTGAATTATGGAAGAGGGTGATGGACATCTGTTGCAGCTTCCACTGCTGCCATCCATGCTACGTCCCACATTGTTCTGAAGGGGCGATGCAGAGGAGGCCACTGGTGAAAAAGAATGTTGCTTCTTTCCATCTTCTTCTGTTGGAAGTTGGAAGTTGCACCTTCCATCAACAAAGGGTCATAGAACCATAGGGTTGGAAGAGACCTTAGCCATGATACAGTTCAACCCACTGCTCAGAGCAGGCTCCACTAGAACGGCTCTGAGCATGACTAAAAAATTTGCTGACAGAAAAACTGCTGACTGCTTTTTAGGAGAGGAATTTAAAAAATATATATCTGCCATGTGATTTTGATGGTTGTACTTCATAGCTGGGCTATGCAAATCTTCCAAACGGATTCTTTGCTTTAATGAAAGTTTGAGTGAAGCACTCCCTTGAAGCTGCTTCACAAAGCAAAGTGCCCCCCTCATTTTGAAGTGCCTCTCAGCCATGTTGCTTCACTTTGCGTGGCTTTGCTGCCACTCCTCAGCGTCTTTGAGCAGTTGCAAAAGCCAGAAGAGATTTCTGCTCAGGCTTTTGCAACTGTTGGAAAATGCTAGGAGGAGGTGCAAGAAATCCTACCCAGAAGCCCTTTTTGGCTTTTGCATGTGATAGAGGAACCAGGCAACAGAGAATCTTTGAGGTGAGGTGAAGGCGTTTGTTTAGCAAGGCAAATTGCATTGCCTCTTTGCTTTGTTGATGAGAATTGCATCACCTCCCTAACAAGAAGCTTTTCATAGAGGTGAATCTATGTCACCTCACACAGGCCTACTGACCACTTACATGAAATATTGCTTGTCACCTTACATCAGTGCTTTCTAAAGTGCCGCCGTTGGCGACACACCAACGGCGGGGGCGTGGCGGTGCGCGCGGGGGCGGGGGCGTGCACGGCGGCGGTGCAGGGGGGTGCGCGTGTGCACGGCGGCAGCAGCGGCAGCCTCTGCTAAAACGCGGAAGCGCTGATGGCGCGCCACTGCCGCTGCCGCCATGCACCCCCCCGCTGCTGCTTCCGGGTTGTGTGGTGACACACCAGACTGTGTGTTGCGACACACAGTT